>CM045553.1:31676003-32276003 GCA_024721245.1 Mitragyna speciosa | reverse complement strand
ACCAAAAACTGCTATAAAACTCAATTGATGGGCTAGATTATAAAACATATATTGCCAGAGGGTGGTTCTTATATATCAATAAATTACATGAATTTTGCCATTAATTTTGATACAGAACTTAAATACATTTTTATTTTTTTCTGAAAAAAAGTGCACTTAAATAATCGATCAAACTACCAAAAGGTACAAAACCAAATAATCAAAATATGCACATACCTAAAATAGTCAATGAATTAGGATGAATGTATCAACTTTGTTAACATACCTTAGATAATACAAGCCAACTGTAAATGCATGACGTCAAAAATATATCAATACTATTAATGACACTTATGGATTTGCAGATTATAAGATTTTAAACTTTCTATGAATAAAGAATAGTGTCATAGATTTGTGATTTTAATGAAATCATCAAGTAAAAAGAGTGTAGTAACACAGTAACTTCAAACATACTCACAATTGCAAATAATAAACAGAAAATGGTACATAAAAATACAGAGGCAACTTGCACCAATAAATTTTACCTTTTTCATGAACCAACCTTGTTATCAGTATTATATGGTTGAGATTGATTGAAAAGAAAAATTCCCTAATTTCAACTAAAAGGAAGCATGGAATGGCTGTGGTAATAGTACAAAAGAAATGTTAAAGAAATGAGAACGAGATGATAGAGGGAAGACAAAGACTTATTGGCAATTTTGAGGTATGGAAATGTGAGACTCAGTGTCCAAGCAACGATCTAAGGGTCAAAGTCAATTTTTGTTTGTCGTGAATACCATTCACAGAGTATGATTCGGGTGGTAGATTTAGACATAAGTGGACTTTTAATGACTTTAAAAGTATGATTCGGGATAATCACTTGATAGACATGGGCTTTAGAGGTCAACCATGGACGTAGAGTAATAATTGGGCAGAGGAGGAGGAATTAAGAGAAAGACTGGATAGAGGTTATGGACAATGAGTTGTACACAATGTTTTGATAAAGCCACGATGACTCATGTTTCCAAAGAATCGTCTGATCATTGCTTGTTACTCCTTAATATAAAACCAGAAAAGGTTAGAAGGAAAATGAGGTTTCATTTTGATAAAAGATGGGTCGAGCAGCAAGGGATTAATGATGTGGTTGAGAAAGCTTGGAAGCAGGAAGGTGAGTGGATCAAGAATGCACTGTTTAACTCAGAAAATCAAAAACTGCAAGAAAGAGCTCAGCAAGTGGAATAGACAAACACATGTTAATGCAACATCAAGAATCAAAGAGCTAAAAGAGAAAATTAGTCTGATTGCTCAACAAGAAAATATGAATAAGGGAGAAAGAGTTAGTGAGCTTAAGAAAGAATCAGCAAATACTTACAAGCAAGAGGAGATATTTTGGGCTCAAAAAGCTCGTATGAGATGGTTGCAAGAAGGAGATAAAAATACTGGTTACTTCCATGCTATAGTGAAAGGGAGAAGGAAAAGGAACACCATTAGTAGTTTGCAAAAAAATGATGGAATGTGGTGTAAAGATATGGTTGAAGTGGGGAAAGAAGTCTAAGGTTTTTCAGACAGCTATTCACTTCAAATTCTTCTCAAGACTTTGCTGAAATTTTAAAAGAGATTCCTTGCAAAATAGATCACCAAATGAATAAGAAACTTATAAGACCCTTTGAAGACAAGGAAATAAAAGCAACCATTTGGTCCATGGAGCCTAACAAAGCCCCAGGACTAGATGGTTTGACTCCTTATTTCGTCCGAAAATTCTGGAGTATCATTGGTAAGGACATCATTCTTGTTGTGTAAAGTTTTTTCCATTCTGGCTTCCGACTGTCTACTATCAATGAAACTTTGATTTCTCTTATTCCAAAAATTGACTCTTCAACTTGTCTTAATCACTATAGGCCAATTAGTCTCTGTAATGTAGTATATAAAGCCATTTCCAAGTTGCTTGTGAACAGGTCGAAGCCTTTTTTGAGTTCTTGTATCAGTGATAAACAGACTTCGTACCTGGTAGGCAGATTACTGATAATGTGATTCTTGCCCATGAAGTGTTACATTTCTTTAAGACCAATAGAAGCAGATCCAACGATTACATGAAGCTAAAACTTGACGTGGCCAAGGCGTACGATAGAATATAGTGGAATTTGTTAGAAGAAATGTTAAGAAAAATGGCTTTTGTAGTATATGGGTAAATTGGGTCATGAAATGTGTTAGAAGTGTGTCTTTTGCTTTCAATATCAATGGGGAAAATCTAGTTTCATGAGACCGCAAAGAGGGATAAGGCAAGGTGATCCCTTATCACCTTACCTTTTCTTGTTTTGCACTGAGGGACTTAGTAATTTGATTCAAAAGGCAGTCCATAAGGGCTCCTTATCTTGTGTCAAAATAAGCAAGAATGGACCAGTTCTATCATATCTCTATTTTTCTGACAACTCTCTTATTTTTTGTAAAGCCCAAAAGTAGGAAGCAAGGGAGGTGCGAAGGATCTTGGTAGTCTATGACACAGCTTCGGGACAAAAAGTCAACTTGGAAAAGTCATCAGTCCTTTTTAGTAGAAACTTGAAAGAGGATTAGAAAGTGGAAGTGTGTGAAGAGTTAGGAGCAGTCAAGGCAGTTTCACAGGGGAAATATCTTGGATTACTTATGATAATTACAAGATCAAAGAATCAAGTATTTGGTTTTGTGCGGGAAAGGGTAAGGAATACATTGTTAGGATGGAAAGGCAAACTGTTGAGTCCAGCAAGTAAAGAGACATTGATTAATTCTGTGATAAGTGCACTTCCCAACTATGTTATGTCATGCTTTAATCTTTCAAACAAATTGGAAAGAAAATAGGAAGTCTTATTTCAAAAGTTGGTGAGGTGATTCAAAAGTAGGCAAGAAAATGAGATGGATTAGTTGGAAAAAAAAAGACTGATAGTAACAAGACGAGAAGGCTGGGATTCAAAGATGTTCTGTGCTTTAATTTAGCCCTTTTGGCGAAGCAACTATGGAGATTTATTACTCAACCTAATCTCCTTGTTAGCAAAGTTCTTAAGGATAGATATTTTGCCAAAGAGAAGATTTTGGAGGCAAGCATATCAAAAAATGCTTCATGGCTTTGGAAATCAGTGATGTCTGCAACAAAATTGTTGGAAAGAGGGTCAATAAAAGGGATTGAGGACGTAAAATAGTTAAAATTTGGGGGGATAGATGGATTCCTTTCACTGAAAATGGAAGGGTAACATCCCCTAAACCATGGAACTGTCAACTCCAAATAGTGGACGAGCTACTTATTAATAGATGTTGGAATAAGAGGCTTATCCATCTCATTTTCAATAAGGAAGGTGCTGATAACATTTTGAGAATCTCAGTTAGTATATCAAGGAGACAAGATAAAATGTGCTGTAAAGCTACAGAGAATGGTCTTTATTCAGTATGAACAGGCTACGTGATGGCAAAGCAAATGCAGGATGGACATGTAAGGCAAATCCCACAAGCAGAAACAAGTTCAACCAAGCAAACTCATTCTGTCTGAGAAAGTGTGTGGAAGCTAAACATCAAACACAAGATCAAACATTTCTTGTGGAGATGTTTGAACCAGACATTGCCTGTCAAAGCTATACTACAAAGACGCACTGGGATGGGGGACCCTATTTGTAGGGCATGTGGAGAAGAAATAGAGAGTATAGAGCATGTTTTGTTGCAGTGCAAGTTTGCTTTGGAGGTGTGGAAAATTGCACCAATGCAATGGGATGGACCTCAGGCTTCACAAATAATTTTTGGCAATGGTGGGACAATTTGCGAGCAGCTGAGAACAGAGATCAATGCAGGCACCACATTGAACTCACAGCAAATATCTTTTGGCAGCCGTGGAAGAACAGGAACAGGCTTATTTTTGACAATAAAAGCGAGAATAGCAAGGAAGTTGTACAAAAAGCTTGGCAAAAATGGGATGAATTCGAAAGCCAAAACAAAATAGAAAGCCAGATGAGAAGAGAGGAAATAGGAACAAATGAACAAAGGATTGAAGTCCTAAATCCAAATAGGAGAGGCACAACAATTCAAGTGTGTGTCAACATTTACAAGACTAGAGGGAGAATTGGGTACTACTTAATGGCTTGTGACCAACATGGGAAACTCATTTACGTCTGGACAGCAGCAGAATAACGAATGGCAGAAATGGAAAGTGCGAATATGATTAAATTAGCACTATTGATTGCAAAGCAGAAAGGGTGGACAGAGGTGACAGTGCTAACATCAAACAATGTCATTATTCGAAAGCTACAACAGGATGAGTGGAATAATGCAAAAGTTTCTACCATCAATGAGAACATCAGCTTCTTAAGTTTTTTGTTTTGTCGTTGCTCATTCCATTTGGCTAGTAATGATAGAAATGATTATATTTATAAATTAACAGAATTTGCTAATGACTTGAAAGAAATTGTAGTTTGGGAAGAAAGTTTTCCCAAGTAGGTCAATGAGATCTCACTGAATGTTGAGGGGCAATTGCCCCAACCGTAATTAATGTAAAGATTTTCAAATCAATACAATACTTTTGACTTTTTGAGAAAAAAAAAAAACAAAGTGAATACCATTCACAATCCTTTAAGAGTAAATCTTGTCCTGTATTATAATATTTGCATTTCTTAAATGTAAACTTCAAATAATAGATATAGTATAATTGTTGATCAAAATTTAAAGAAACAATGACAAATATACACATGATTAGCAAAGTAATTAATACCTCGCTTCACAGTGCAAAGAAGAAATCAATGCAATTCCAACATTTTTTAACATAGGCATCTTAATGCAATTACCAACTATTTTATTTTCCTTCCACTTTTTTTGTAGTTTGTTAATATATTCTTCTATTTAATTTTATGTGCTTTTCAGTTTTAATTTAACCCAAATACATGTTATGATTTTAAAGGCAAGTACACAAGTAACTATTTTCAATTTGATCCCTCTTATATATTTTTCCAAAAAGATCAGTAAGTAACAAATACTCATTAAAATTTGAATTGAAGGCCATTAAGGGAAATTCATAGTTTATAATAATTATTAAAAAATCTTAAAATTAATTATAATTTAAGCTTTGGTTCCAAAGTAGAACTAAAACCCACTAATGTATATACCAATTAGCTAAACTAAAAATTACTCGTAGAACTAAATAACTTTAATTTCTTTCAGTATTCCTAGATCCATAGCTTTCTTGAGAGATGAACATTTACACTTCAAAGAATTATCGCTATAGTTGTGAAATTCTGTTGGTCATTCATCACACATTAACGATGTTAACCAATGGCTGCATTAATTGATCTAAGCAACAAATATGCGGGGTTAAAACTACTGCTACTTTATTGGAGTATAGTAAAAAAAATCTTAAAACAGCAACAAAAAAAAAAGTCTTTAAAGGGAATGAGACAATAAAATTGACAACAAAGCACAGATAGGAAGGATGATTTAGATGAGGGTCAACTGCAGCTATTGGGCAAAGAAGAACTTTTAATCTTTTATTTTTTTTGTGTCAAGTATTCAACATGTTAGCTTATTCCTAACCTATTTTAAGGGATAGTTCAACTGGACTTAAAGGGGCCAATGAGAACTGAACTACCATTAGACCAGAAGAATACTATAGTGTAACCTCTAGATTTTTGAAACAATACATATATTACTACATGTAGAGTTTAAACCCTTTATCTGCAGCAAGAGGGAGCTATTTAGCAAGGGAGAGCTATTTAACTGCTCCCCTGATCACCGAGCCGTTGGCTCGGTGGCTAAAGAAGAACTTTTAATCACAAAACACATAAAGGCAGTAAAAAAAAATTGGGCACGTGGAACGTCCAAGAAAACGAGCAGCCCATTTTTTGCAAGAGGGAGTGGCTAAATGACAAGAAAACCGTGCACAGTAGTTGACTGTTAACATGTGAAGTTCACTGTCTAAGGCAATGTTTTAAAAATCGGACCGGTTAATGAACCGGAGGGGGGAGGGGTTCAAGGTCGGACCGGTCCGACCGGGGTTCAATGATTTTTTTCTTTTTTAATTTAATTTAATGTATAATATAAAACAAATACTAGATATACATCACCTTGTTGAACTAGTCAACCCATTAATTGTTTAAATATATTCAACTATACAAATTAATAAATTTATTATATTCAACTATACAAATTAATAAATTATTATATTCAACTATACAAATTAATAAATTTATTATATTCAAATTCACAAGTTAATGAATTTATTATATTTGGTAAAAAATTTATGAAATATTCTACGTCTATAACAATTAAATTAACAAAGAAAATAGCATTACAAGTATAAAATATATAATAACTATAAAATTTACCATTAAAGTATGTTCTTATATTTTTAAAATATTTTAAATTAAAATTTTGAATATTCTAAATTTTTAAATCATATTTGTTGCTTGCTTTTACATTCTCTACTTTTTTAATACTGTCAAGACTTATTTTTCAATATAAAATTCAAATTTATTTTTAGTACCAAATAATACAATTAACTTTGTATATAGGGCGGCTCGAGTAAATGTATTTTTTTTAAATAAAAAAATTTCTTTTGCCCTATTTTTTAAGGTAGGTTCACATATCAAATTATTTTCAAATTTCAATTTGATTATCTTACTATTAGTTTAGATCTATTTAGTTTTTAAATTTTTTAGTTTTTTACATTTTTTGTTACAATCTAACGAGAGGTAATTTCTAACAATTTTGTACGAATCAAGAATTTCTTAAAAGCGCTTAAACTTTATTTAAAATTGGTTCTTAGGCTTTTACTTTAGACGTATTCTCTCCAAAAGAAATTTTATTTTTGACGTATTGGACTATTGAGTGAGTCAATTTGACTTTGTATAATAGTCTTAAAAATAAAACTAACAAGTAAATCTATTTGCTTATTAGTTCTTAATTTAATCACTTATGTTTAATTTATACATTTTCTTTTAGTATGTCAAGAAAAGGTAGATATGTGATGCTATAATAATTGGAATCAATATATTGCATAGAAAAATATGATTTTAATAATCTGAACTGATTTTTAATTTTTTAATAAAGAAAATAACTTTCGATCCACTTACTTTCAAAATGTCATAGGTGCTTATTATTGAATAATGATTAGCCATAATTAAAAAATTTACACAAATACCTTACAAAAATACCAATTTAAACTTTTAATTAGGAGAATGTTTTAGGCATATAAATGAATAATTAAATAATTTAGATAAAAGACTAATCTTAATGGGAGAGTTTTTGTTTAAAGTAAATCTAAGATTTCTTTAACATAATGATTTTGCATGCCAAGATAAAAGGGTAAGAATTAATTAATTTCATTAAACATGATTTAAAAAAAAAAGAAACCAAAAAAAGTAAGAATCAATTAAATTCAATAAATGTGATTAATGAAAATAAAGAAATTAAAAAAGTAAGAATGAGTTAATTTTATCAAAAGGAAATAAAGAAACTAAAAATGTAATAATCAATTAATTTATTAAAATGATTAAAGAAAAACTAAAGAAAGAATAAATAAAATATTTGTAACATTTAGAACAACAACTTGGATGGTGGCTTGATGGTTTCACTCTTGGAAGGTTTGGTGGGAGGTCTCAAGTTCGAGACCTCCCACCCGCGCTACAGTAACTTTTTTGGGGAAAAAAAGGCTAAAGTCAAGGTCAAAATCAAAAACCGGCGGCTCGCAGGTTCACCGGTTCGTCGGTTCAAATTCTACAGAAAATTGTATGGAACCGGACCGGACACATGGCCGGTTCGCGGTTCAACCGGTCGAACCGGCCGGTCCGGTCCGGTTTTAAAAACATTGGTCTAAGGTAGAGGAGAAATTTCGTTATACAAAAAAAAAAAAGGAAAAAAGGAAAGCAAAGCAAGGCAAATTGACTGTAAAGGGCCAAAACAGTTTGGAACTATTCAGAAGGTTAGCTTTGTTGTTAAGGGCACAAATGTCTTCACACACTTTACTCTCTCAACAACATCGTAATAGCCAATGACAGCAGGACACGTGGGAGCATAAGAAGGCTGAATTTTACTCTTTTATATTATAGGCAGACATCTAAACCACAATATCAATGAAAGATTTTAGAATCACAACAAAATTATTTAATGCCGGTATTTCCTTTCTTCTTGTCATCGCTGTCCACAAAACTTAAGAACTCCGAGCTGCTCACTCTCACGCCATACGTTATTATTGTTATCGAAATACCTAAGGATATGCATAGACCGATTAATACGCCAATATGATAATTGGATCTGTTTGTACTGATTATGGATAAACCAATATGCTAATTGGAACTAAATGTACCCTTTCGTCTAATTTTTAAATCATACTCATTAATTATTTAACCGATTAACCAATTACCTAGTTGCAACAAGTTCGATACCACAAAAAATCAGAATTGTACGATGCTAAGTTTGTTTATCAAAACATATAAAAAAACTAATATCTTTAAATTTTGAAAAAAAAAAAGTGCTATTGTGATTATAAATATTTTGTGTCACAAAATATAAAATTACAAATTAGAAGCCTTGTATTACAAATTTACAATTACTCAAAAATTAAGTAAGATGAATCCTTGTGTTGTCCCTCTACTCAATAGTTAAGGCATTTGAAAATAATATTTAATTAAAAACAAGAAATATATGATAATAAGAGCATAAAAACACTGGATAACATGCAAATTGAAAAAAAAAAAAGAGCAGATAAAGGGTATAATGAAATTTAGGTCTTTGACTTGTTTTATATTTGTATGAAATGTCCCAATAGTTCTTAACATTGCTGTATTATCTATGGGTTTTTACCTTTAGAACATACATATCTACAAGCTTTGATTAGCTATGTTTTTTTAGAAACAGAAATTCAAAAATAGAACTACTTTTCTATCTGAGATTTGATTAATCAAACTGTTTCTTAACTTTGGTTTGGAAACTCTCATTTTTGGCTCCAAGTGAACAGATTTCTTCAATTTTCTAATTTTTATATTTTTTTTGTCCACCCCTAGCAGCATCCAATTCCTTTTTCCCCTATGATGTACCATTTCTTTTCTTTAAAATAAAAGTCCGAGTTATACTTTGTTAAGTTTTTCCTTGTTAAACTTCTATAATGTTCAACAAGAAATGGTAGTGGGAGAAGGCCATCGGCATGCACTCATTCCTCGGTGAAAAAAGGGGCGAGGGTACCAGGTGTCGAGTCCTAAAAATCGTAAGCAAAGGTAAATGTGGGATCGTTGACTGTCGCATTCCGAAAAGGACAATCCGGTCCGAGATCCCTTTTGAAAAGATAGATTTTTGAAAAATGGTGTGTGTGTGATAAAAATCGAGTTTTTAGTTAAAAGATGTATTTTAGAAAAAATGACATTTTAAAAGGAAGTAAGGCCGGGACTAAAAATGCGATAGTTTTGGCCAACTGATTTTTGAAAAAGGGTTTTATTTTAAAAGAAAATGGAGTCGCCACTTGGTACTGAGTTGGGGTGTACCAAGTCACTCGAAAAAATTGTTTAAACAAAAACAAAAAGTAAAATTTTAGAAAAATAATTTAAAACCCTTTTCTGACTTCAGGCTACGAAAAACAAGAGAAAAAGGTCCGGAAGTCACATTTCAAGAAAGGGAAGGCAAAGGCTTGCGCCTAAGGCACCCTTTCAACCTAGCCGAGGCTAGTTGCGAGGTTTAATCAAATTTTTCTAAATTAACCCTAAATTCTATCGCGTTCGGATGTGTCTAAATGAATGCAAATCTTAAGTCTAAATGTGAATATCGAGAGGGTCAAAATGTCCCGTCGAGACTTGGTCGGGATTATCGTATTAATTATGAAAACTCGAGTCGAGATCTCAAAGGAGTCACGAGTGTCTATGCAAAATGAAATGCAAAAAGAAAAGAAAAATAGTAATATAGACAATAAGTGATTGAAGAAAGTGGGGATGCAACATGACGGGTACGGGAGACTAATAACTCGTGATTGAATATTTCTACTCACGGAGGGGGGAACGGCATGTACGCCACCGCTTCCCACGTGAGTAGACTACTATTTCTAGTCAAATCACACAAATGCCTTAATTTCTAAGTGAGATGCAACCTAAATGTCATGCATTTTAAAAATGTATCAAAAAATAATAATAATAATAATAATAATAATAATAATAATAATAATAATAATAATAATAATAATAAAATAAAATCATGCCAAATGGAAAGAAAACTAGAAGTGTGTGAAACGTGAAATGCACACGAATGCACCTAACACTAAAATGTCCTAAGGGTCTAGCGTTGGACTAGCCTGTTCTAAAAAATCTCACTAGCATTAGACTAGCGAGAAAAAGAATGAATCCACAACTAGCGTTGGACTAGTGTTGTGACGGAATACCATAAATCATGAATTAAATATTAAAGCATGAATTAAAAGCAAATTAAACATATAAAAACATATAAGATCACATAGGAGCACATAACACACAAGCATAATATCTAGATGCAAAATCCTAATGAAAGCGGTAAACAAATAAGCATGTAAGCACGTAAAGACAAATAAACCCTAACTATTACACCTGGGGGGGCTTGATTTACAATTTAAGGGGGGAAATTAAAAATGTCCCTATCTATTACATTTTCTATCTAATTACACAATTTTTGCATAAAATATGAGAAAAATAATCTAACTATTACATTGACTAGCTAAATACAAAATATTATATTTTTCAAAATAATAAAAATTCAAAATTGAACAAATTAACTACGTAAATACGCAACAAGTATATAAAATAAGAAATAAACAAATAATAATGCAAATAATGCATAAAATCACATTGAAGCATATTGGAGCACATAAAAGATAAAATTAATAAGGAATAGGGATACCTCTTTGAAGATCCCGTACCAAAACACTAATCAAAACGAACAAACAAGTCAAGGAACCACTATTTTGGACAATAAAACATAAAACTAAAAATATAAATACCAACAAATTTGGGGTAGAATGTAAACTCTACTAAACTAAGGGGACTAAAAAAATAAATTTCTATAAAGCTTGAAGGGGTAAGAGTTGGAAATTCGCACAAATATAAGGGGGTAAAAAATGCAAAATTAAAGTAACTTGGGGGAAAAATAGTAAATTCATGCAAGCGCAAATAAATTGCAATTTATAGGACCTAATTAAAAAGAAATAATAAAATCTAGGGATGATTTTACAAAATTACAGACTTAATTTGAACAATCAGAAAAATATTGAGGCACAGCAACATTGATCAAAATTCAAGAACTCAAATGCAAATACTACTCTAATATTAAAAAAAACTTTAAAAAAAACAAGCGCCCTAAAATGAGATTTAGACTAATCATGAATGACTAAATTTAACTAAAAAAATTGAATTAGATAAGAGACAACAAGGAATAAATTATAAATCAAGACTAAACCCAAATTAGTCAGAAGAAGAAAAGGAATAAACCTTACTAAACCCACCCCTCCCACTCAGTCATCTTCTTTGCAGAAAAATCCCATCTTTCTCTTTCTACCTTACTCACTTATTCTCTCTTTCTTCTTTCTTTCCTCTGATTTCCTCTCCTCTTTTTTTTCTACTTTTTTCTTTCTCCATTTCTGTTTCTCGTCTTTTTGATCTACTCCTCCCTCCGTCCCTATTCTCTTTTCTCTCTCTCTTTCTATTATGCTTTCTTTCTACTTCTTTTTTTCTCTTCTCCCAGCAATCCTCTCCTGTCCTTTTTCTTTTCTTATTCAGGTTTCTCCCTCAAAATCCTATTTCCCAAAATCCTGAATTTCTCTCTCGGCTTCTCCCTTCTCTCTGATTTCTCTCTTTTTCCCTTTTTTTTGTTTTTCTTATTCTCTTTTGTTTCTGTTTTTTTCGTTTTCTCCCTGATCTAACCCAGCTTCTTCCTTCCGTTCTCTCCCTCGCCTCTGTTCTCTCTGCTCGAATCCAAAGCAAGCCAAATAACACACACTGATGAATTGGGTGGCTGGAGATTTTACCTGGAAGTGGAGCCTTTTGGTGACGACAAGATGGAGGAGACGGTGGGACTAACGACAGTCAAGAGCTAGTCGTGGTGGCGCCAGTCTGTCGGCCGGCTGAACCTTATTGCCAGAGGTTAAGAACCTTGGCGGGTATGTGGGTTATGAGGGTAGTGGTGAAGGGCTTGCAGTGGTGTTGTTTCTCGATTGGGGCTTGAGTTCACGTATTTTGCTAGCTGTGGAGGTTGGGCTATCTGGTAATTGATGACTGTGGGTGGTGGGTAATGTGGTGGTGTGAGGATTGTTATTGTGAATTGCTTTGCTTTGCAGGTGGTCTGGGATTTTGCAGGTGGTGAGGAAACGGATTGGGGCTGGCGTGGTTGTGAGGCTGTTGTGGTCTCTAGTGGCTCCTCTTCTTGGCATTGTAATTGGGCAATGGTGACTGACGGACTGTTTTGTTGATTGTTTTCCTTTGCAA
Organism: Mitragyna speciosa; assembly: GCA_024721245.1. Classification (NCBI taxonomy): domain Eukaryota; kingdom Viridiplantae; phylum Streptophyta; class Magnoliopsida; order Gentianales; family Rubiaceae; genus Mitragyna; species Mitragyna speciosa. The sequence goes on along the minus strand of CM045553.1, from coordinate 32,263,590 downwards.
ATGAGGGATTCGGAGATAGGCAGTGATGATTCGGAGTCATTTGGAGTTACAAATGAAACGGTGATGATTGTTGTGATTGAAAATGGTGGTGGAATTGGTGTTATTTGGTTGCTTTGGGAGCTACGGGTGAGCTAATTCTGGATTGAGGGGGGCTGGTGACTGGATTTGAACGGCTCTTGGGCAGTGGTTTTCAGGGGCAGGGGATTGAGTGGTGATGAAAGGGATGAAACAGGGGCTACTGATGTTGTGAGTTTAGGTGCTAACTGCCTACTGTGAAGGCGGAGAATTAGACTTCGAGTGATAGAAATTGGTTGATGTTGTGGCTGTGGGTGGAGGTTCATGTGTTGTTCGACTGGAATTGAACCTGTTTTGGGTAGTTGTATTGGTTTCTGGAGGGCTTTTGGTGGATGGGATGGTGGATATTTGGTTTTGATTGGGCGTGGGTATTGTGATTGCTGATGACCTGGGAAAACATTTGGTGCTGTTGGTAGTGAACTTTGGGGGGCGTTTGATGGTGGCTCTGGGTAATTGATGATGGTGGAGGGAAACGGTGGAAGAGGAGGGATGTTTGTGCGTGGGATTAGTGTGTGTATTTTGTGTATGTGTGTGGCTGATTGTATGTATCTAGTGTATGCGAATGTGTGTGTCTATGTGTGATTGAGTGTGTGCGTGGGTTGCTGTGCATGTGAGTTTTGAATCTGGTGTGCGTTTGTGTTTATGTTGTGAATCTGGTGTGCTTTTTTTGGTGTATGTGAGTGTGTGTAACTGTGAATTTGACGTGTGTTGTGCAAATGTTTGAGCAGCGTATTTCTGATTGTGTGTGAATATATGCATGTGCTGAGGTGTGTGTGTGTTTGCAGATTGTATGCAAATGGCGTGGGTGTGTGTTTATGTGTATATGTGTGTGGATGGACTGTGAGTGCTGAAAGGTGAAATTGTGTGTGAAGTGTCTTGTGTGTTTGTGAACGTGTGTTAGTGTGTGTAGTGTGTGAAAGAGAATGTGAGTGTGTAGTGTATGAGAGAGAGTGTGAGTGTGTGTAAGAGAATGTGTAGTGTGTGTAGTGTGTGAGAGAGAGTGTGTAGTGTTGTGTGAGAGAGAGAGTGAGTGTGTGTTCTTGGTGTTCTAGGTGAAAACTTGAAGAAATACTAGTGTGTAGAAAAAAAGTGTGTGTTCTTGGTGTGATGTGTGAAAACTTGAAGATGTGTGGTATGTGTTTTTGGTTTGGTGTGTGAAAACTTAAAGATGTGTGTAAAAAAAAAATGTGTGTTCTTGGTGTTCTTGGTGAAATGAAAAGACTAAAAACTAAAAAAAAAGAACCAAAAACTCTCCCTAGACTTTTTTATTTTCTCCCCCTCCTTTTTAAATCCCCAAGTGGGGGTATTTATAGTGAACCAAGGACTTATCTTCCAAGAAATGGCTAAAAGACCAAAACATCCTTGACTACCAAAATCACAACTCTATCTTTAAAAATCTATTTTTCTCTTACAAAAAATGAAAAAATTAAGAAAAAATGTAAATAACAAATTTGTTAGTAGAAATTGACCCTAAAAAAATTAGAAAAAATTTAAAAACATGCTTTAAAAACCTAAAAACGAATTTGGGACCCAAAAATTAGTGAAAAATGAGTTTAGAATGTAAAATGACAATTTTGCCCTTAGATAACGAAAATATACAAAAAATAGCTATTAGCCTCAAAAAATAAAATTAAAAACTAAGTTTAGAACTCTAAGAAATGCATTTATGACTCAAAAATTGACGAAAAAATGAATTTAAACTTATAAAATGACGATTTTGCCCTTGAATGCAGTATTTACAGAAAAAAATAGCAATCGTCCCCGAAAAAATAAAGAAAATTTAGAAACATGCTTAAAGAATTAGAAAAATAAATTTGGGACTTGAAATGAGCGAAAATGGTATTCGCGAAGGCGAAATTACCATTTTGCCCTTGTGTTGGTAAAAATAGTAAAAAGAATACCAATTAAATCTGAAAAAATCACAAAAAATTAACAAATTCACAAAAAGTAAAAATATGAATTTTAAAACTCCCAAAAATTGATAGAAAAATATTTACAGATAAAATTACTATTTTGCCCCCCAAATTATTGAAAATTAAAATTTAGCCCAAAAAATGCAAACATGTCCCCCCCAAAATGTTTGAAAATAAATGGTGTGTCAAAATTTGGTGTTTACACCAGGGAATGAGAACTGGGGATGGGATGGGTGTAAAAATTTTCCCTCACCATAAATGGTGTAGGCAACCCGAGAGAGGCTACCCCAGTTTCTCCCTAGCTACTTGTATATATCTATCTATGGTAATATATATTATGCATATATAATTAATAAGCATGGTTTCTTGAATCTTCCCATTTACAAATATATACTAAGATTGAAAACATTTAGATAAAAAATTTTTGTTTAAAGAAAAAAGTTGATTACCCCAATAACAAGGAAAAAAATTCCACATCCCAATCTTTAATGAATTTGAAGTCAATTGAAGTAGAAGACGTCTATGTGCATTTTGAACGTCATGTTAAAATATGAAGATTGTTTCTTGATTTTTCATTGTTTTGCATATTTGATAATAATATTGTTTCATATCTTTTGTACACTGAAAATGCATCTTTTCTATTAGAATTGTGGTCTAGTACAAAACAAATGATGTAAAAAGTAACCCTAAGGAGCCGCAAGAAAGCAATCAGCGCCTGCCCTGGACCCCCCTGGGGTGGGAGGGTGGGGGGGCTGGGGAAATGAGTGATTGGTGTTCGGTTGAGGGGGACTTTTTTAGGGTACGGCGAAGGTGAGTTTAGTTAGCCCGTCTTGCAGTGCACCATTGCCATTCTTGTGTTACATTCCTATCCTCATTGCAACTAAGGCTACAGTTATTTTCCCTTCCTCTGTGTTGTATTTTTTGGGAGAAAAATAAAATCTAACTGAGAACTAAACCAACTTAGAAAACTCACTTGGTCAAGAAATAGTGGCTGTTAAGGTTCAGGATTCAAATCTCAACTTTGTAATTTAGTTTAGAGGAATGTGGGGGTTTATTATTTTAGAGAGTGTGGATACTAATATTATCCGACCTCTACATCAATTTAGGTCAAATGACACCTCGGCATAATTTGACTTCCTAAGGATCGAGCTGTTCCCTACAAGGGCTAATAAAATTGTTACTGAGCTACTTAGATAAGGTGACTGGAATATATTGATATGACATCCTTGACACCTGACAAATAGAATATACTTTGACACCGTCGATCAACACTTCGTAGGTTGTTAGACTATGGCACGTCTTTCCATAATTTTCTGTCCTCTCAACCACTATATAAGTTTAACATCTTTGCATTTAGAAGGTACGTTTACTATTTTACTCTCTTAAATCTTTTAATCTAATCTTTGTACCTGAGTAACTGACTTAAGAATCGAAAGCATATCGAAAATACAAGTGCTCACGTGTTTCTGACATTAATTGTGTTGCGGGTCCACTTGTCCATCCAGCTTAACTCACCTAGGAAGGTCATAAGTTCAGGCACATCAGAGCGTGTTACTTAAATTAAGAGCCTCGATATAAAATTAAGGAGAATTACAAGAAGGTTATTGATAATTTGATATTCCTTCATTCCCTGCCTTCATCTTTCCCTCCAATTCAACATCACAAACCTCCTTCAAATACTAGCCACAACCGTCATCACATGGCTGAAGCTCCATCAGCCGAACAACAACTCTTCTAGGAACATATAAACCACAATATCAATAAAAATTTTTGCAATAACTACAAAGGAAAAAAAAAAAAATCATTTTGTAATATGTTAGTACTTCCTCTCTCCTCATCTTCACTGTCCACAAAACTCAAGAACTCCCAGATTCTCGCTCTCAAGCGATATATCAACCCCTATTCAACCCTGTTTTCAACCCCAGCGATTGATAATAGTCGCTCCCATTTTCAATCATTTGATCATAGTTACTTACTCGAAGCTGTTTCGTCGAATTCGCCTGAACAAGCACTGGCGACCCTTCAATGCCTCCGGCCGTCCACTTCCGCTGTCTTCTACTGGAACACCCTCATCAAGAATATTGTGCTTTACGCTCACGATTGCGTGAATGCCCTCCGTGTTTTTCGAGAAATGTTGAGGTTTGATTGGAAGCCTGATGGTTATACTTATCCTTATATTCTCAAGGCCTGCGGTGAGCTCCCAGGGTTTAAGTGGGGTGGTTGTGTTCATGGTATTGCTTTCCGAGATGGGTTTGTGAACTGTAATGTGTTTGTTTGTAATGCTCTTATTGCTATGTATGGAAAGTGTGGTGAGTTGGTGGATGCTCGCCAGGTGTTTGATGAAACGTTGCAGAGAGCTATTTGTGATGTTATCTCGTGGAATTCGATTGCAGCGGCGTATTTACAGCGAGGGGATGCTAAAAGAGTTGTGGATATGTTTGGATTAATGACTTCGAAAGCTGATTTTTTGCTGCGGGCTGATGTGGTTAGTTTGGTGAATGTACTGCCAGCTTGTGCTTCTTTGAATGCGGGGAGTAGTGGTAAGGAAGTTCATGGATATGCGGTGCGGAGGGCTTTAGTGGAGGATATATTTGTGGGGAATGCTTTGTTGGATATGTATGCAAAATGTGGATTTATGGATGAGGCGGAGAAAATGTTTGAGCTAATGGAGATGAAGGATGTGGTGACGTGGAATGCGATGGTCACTGGGTACTCACAGATTGGGAGATATGACGATGCTTTAGGTTTATTTGAGAAAATGCGTGGGCAGAATATTCAATTGAATGTTGTAACATGGAGTGCTGTGATTGCTGGTTATGCACAGAGGGGTTTGGGTAAAGAAGCTCTTGGTGTGTTTAGAGATATGATGCATGATTTGAACTCTGAGCCAAATGCTGTCACACTTGCGTCCATACTTTCGGGCTGTGCTGCAGCTGGGGAATTAGATAAGGGGAGAGAGATCCATTGTTATGCAATTAGAAAAATGTTGAATTTAGATTGGAATGACCTCGATGATGATTTGATGGTGATCAATGGTTTGATTGATATGTATGCAAAGTGTAAGTGTCTCAAAGTGGCAAGCATGATGTTTGAGTCTATGGGAAGAGGTGATCGGAATGTAGTGACATGGACAGTTATGATTGGTGGGCATGCACAACATGGTGAGGCCAGTGATGCATTAGGTCTTTTTTCTATGATGGTGAGTGATGAGAAGAAGCTGCTGGTGCCAAATGCCTTTACAATATCTTGTGCTCTAGTGGCTTGTGCTCGTCTAAATGCACTTAGGTTGGGTAGACAGACTCATGCTTATGTTTTAAGGAACCACTTTGAGTCTGCAATGTTGTTCGTGGCCAATTGCCTGATAGACATGTATGCTAAATCTGGAGATGTCAATGCAGCTCGACTTGTATTTGACACCATGGGCAAGAGGAATATTATCTCGTGGACGACGTTAATGACGGGATATGGAATGCATGGTTTTGGTGAGGAGGCTTTGCAAGTCTTTAATGGGATGAGGAGTGCTGGTTTTCCTGTAGACGGTGTTACTTTTCTTGTAGTGCTCTATGCTTGTAGCCATTCTGGATTGGTTGATCGGGGAATGAATTACTTCGATAGAATGAGCAGGGATTTTGGAGTTGTGCCTGGGGCAGAGCACTATGCTTGCATGGTTGACCTATTAGGACGTGCTGGTCGTTTGAGTGAAGCTATGCACCTAATTAAAAGAATGCCTATGGAGCCAACTGCAGCTGTTTGGGTGGCCTTACTCGGTGCTTGTAGGATTCATGCAAAGGTGGAACTTGCTGAATATGCTGCCAGCAAGCTATCTGAATTGGAATCTGAGAATGATGGGACATGCACGCTTCTCTCAAACATATATGCCAATGCTGGGCGTTGGAAAGATGCGTTGAAGATCAGAAATCTGATGAAAAACAAAGGGATAAAGAAGAGACCAGGCTGCAGTTGGGTTCAAGGAAAGAATGAGACTGCAACCTTTTATGTGGGGGACAGATCTCATGCAATGTCTGATGAAATATATGATCTACTTGCAGACCTTATAGAGCAGATCAAATTAATGGGCTATCTTCCTGAAACAAGTTTTGCTCTCCATGATGTTGATGATGAAGAGAAAGGGGATGTTCTTTTTGAACACAGTGAGAAGTTGGCTCTTGCTTATGGCATTCTTACAACAGCACCAGGGTTGCCTATTAGGATTACGAAAAACTTGCGCATCTGTGGTGATTGCCATTCAGCTATAACATACATATCTAAAATTATTGAACATGAAATTATTTTGAGAGATTCCAGTCGCTTCCATCATTTCAAGAATGGGTCTTGCTCCTGCAAAGGCTATTGGTGAAGATAACCTTTTCTTTGTTGTCTACTCAATCAGATGCCTATTGAAAGAGAGTTGAAAAAAAAAAAAAAAAAAAGTAACCGCTACCTTGAGCAGAAGGTATCAGATCTGGTTAGCTCTGTTGCTGATTTTCTTTCATTCTTTTAGCTAACATTCTATTGTTGCCTCATGTCTCAAGGATGTCCGAATCATCTCAGTTACAAGTACTTGAAAATTGCTTAAGAAGATAATGTTCCTAATTGTCCCCATTTCTGACTGATTTTGAAGCAATAAGCAAATATTGGGAGACTTAGCGAGATTACTCTAGAATTGGAAACTGATGTGCAAATCATGTTCATTGAAGTTACAAGGATCTTCAGATTGAGTACGTTCTTAAAGCCGTGACCATGAGAATGACAGACAAAATTTTGCCTTTAACCAAAAGATATTTATGTTGCCAGGTAAAAACCTATACTTCACTGGTAATTGAGCCATGTACCATTGGAAGAATAAGACATACAAGCTAATGTTTTGCAATGAGTTTTCCTGATTTTAGTCTAAAGAAATTTGTCAAAAAAAAAAAAAAATTATATAAATGACAGGTGAAGCTGCAAGCAGCCAAAGATGGTCTCTCAAGGGCATGACACTCTAGTCACTGGCGGTACCAAAGGCATTGGGTTGGTAACTTTTCTGTTTTCTTGCATGTTTTTTAGCTTTGATTTGAGGGCTTTATGTTGATTATCTGATGGTTTTCTGGGTGTTGATTTTTCTTGGGAAATCATTTATGAATATGCTACAGTCGAGGAATTGGCAAATTTTGGTGCCACCAGTCAAACTTGTGGGAGGAACCAAAAGCTTCTGAACGAAAGAATAGAGGAATCAAAAGCAAAGGAGTATAAGGCGACTGGTGCTGCTTGTGATTTCTGCGCCAAACTCAAAAGAGAGGATCTGCTGAAGATTGTCTGTTCAACCTTTGCTGGCAAGCTTAATATCCTTCTAAGTCCAAGCATATAAACATTTGAATTTATTTCTTTTTGGTTTTTCCAACTGCTAATGGCCTTATAATCCCTTCTTGATCACCCTCCACACCGCTATCAGTCCTAAAGTAGGCTTCAAACAATCCCGACAAACTATAGAAAACGGGGGCAAGAAGAAAATTGAGAATGAAATGTTACAGATTATATTGGTTGCTGGAATAAATAGGAAACTGACAAAAAGTAATGAGTTAATTTTATAATGCCTGTCGTCCCACATCAAATTGGTAAAGAATTTTTGATTGCCTAATAAGATCATAGGTGTTACACTGCATAATTTGCCTCAGTATTTAGATCCAGTGATATGAGTCCAAAAATTATGAAGCCATGATTGCAATCGTTCCCCTGTAGTTTAGGTTCTGTTCTTGTGCTGTTTTTGCAAATGATATGTGTTGTGGATTATAAGTCTTGGTATTTTAAGGTTATTATGAATTTTGTGCTTAGGTGGACAATGCGGTACCAACCCTATTGAAGCCAGCCTTGGAAGTTACTGCTGAAGAGTATTCCAATATTATGGTCACAAATTTTGAGGCTATATACAACACGTCAACTTGCACACCCATTGTTAAAAGCATCTAAGAATGGAAGCCTTCCATCTCTTCCTTTGTAAAGGCATCTGGGAATGGAAGCATTCCATCTCTTCCTCTGCTGGCATGATAGGAGTTCCTTACATGTCTATATATGAGGTCTTTAAAGATAAAAATAAGAAGTGAACTCTGACGTACCTACAAAAATGTGGATACAGCCAAAAAGTACAGTCTGAATCTATCTTGATTTGTTTCTTATAGTAGTAATTTATCAAGTGATAAAGAACTTGGTAATTGAGTGGGCAAAGGATAACATCCATGTTTGTGCGGTTTCCCATCAATTCCGCAATTAAATATAGAAAATTTCCTAATGCTCACTTTATTCTTCTGGCTTTGTGCAAATCTGTTAGTATGGCTTGTGAGATGTTTCTCCTCCTCCGTTACACGGCTGTGGCTTGTGTCAATGCCGGCTTTTATTCCATAACCAATTGTGATTACATTACCTGCTCATTTTATTTGCTTGTTTGCTTGCCATACTGAATGATATAGGATGACAAAATGACCATTTACTGTTTTGTAGAAGCATAATGGATGGCGTAGATCAAGCTGTGCTTAAACTCCTCGAGTGTGTGAGAAAAATGTAATTCTCAGTTTGAACAACTTATTGGTGCAACTTTATAGCCTTGAAGAGGACAATGTGATAACGTGGAGGACAAAAATTAAATTTTAATGGCCATAGAGTACAATTTAATGAACCTAGAATTTCGTCAATGAATGATGCAAAAATTTTGAGGACAGAATTTAGATTTGAATAGTCATAAGAGTACAATTAAATGAACCTAGAACTTCGTCAATGAAGGATGTTAGAATTTTAAACTCTAGCAAATCCTGATGACTAGGTCGACAACAACGAAAATATCTGCAATCGTCATCTTCAGGGCTCATATGTGACTGAACTTCTATAGTTTGTGCTCGAATGAAACTTGAAGCATAAAGATTTATTCATGCATCACTTTGTTCAGCTTAGAATTGCATACGAAAAGAACAGCCGATTTGAGAAGTGGTTCTCAGTTTCAACTACCATATAAGGTGGGCTTTGGGGTATTATGCCGACTAGTGGCAAAAGCACACCTTATGTGTGTGCAAATTTAAAGAAAACTCTTGTCAAGAAGAAAGATAACAGCGGTATCGAAAGTTATCATAAATTAATGGTTTATCCTTCGTAGACATGTTATTGAAAACATACAATTTCTGATTTTGATTTATGTTCAATTTTTCATGTAGGATACTACATATGGATTAAAGCAATGGGTATCGAAGGAGATATTTGATGTGATATTGTAGCGACGATCTAGTTGAATTTGATGAAGTGAGCCGGAGTGATGAGTAAATTGAATTTGCACACAAGAAAGAAAGAGGCAGGGCTATCTCCCAAATTTACTTTCGATGTTTAAGTCAGAAAGGTGTAAAAGAGAATCTAATAGTTTGATAGTAATGAAAGAGTACCTGTAGTGCTATATTCCATAATCAATTTTTGAGAGACTTTTATACTTTGAAAGAGAGAGAAAAAAGAAGAACTACGAACACTGACCCCATTTGGTACTTAGTCTGTCTCTTATTTTGGCAGCACATCACTAAGTACAATTTAGTCTTATAGGCATTCAATATGTCAATAGATTTGGCAGGATGTGACACTACATAAAGTAGTTCGATAGTCTCTCCCGAGGTGACTAGGTGAGACAAATTGTTGTTTGTTACCCGAAGACTAGCTCAAGTCTTATAAATCATGGATGCCGAAATTCTGCCAGTCATGCCGAAGTACTAGAATAAACCTAGGTGAAATAATATCAAAGTACGGATGTCGGCATTTTGATGACGTAATGTTGACATGTGTAGGGTCGTAGTTAACTTTAGGCCTCACAATGGGCAAACTAAACACGTATATATTGGAAGTTTATCTGATGGATTATTCAAATTTCATTAGGAAAAATAAGATTTTGAAAAGATTTTCCAGCGTAAATTTGATAAATAAAACCAAGCTCAGTTCGTTTTGTCTTTTACCATTTTTTTCTTTTGAAATATCCTGCTCAAATGCAAATGTATATGTTCAAGTCTAATATTTTTCTTCTCTCTTTTGTGTTTTTTATTTCAGTTAGCATGAAATTCAATAGGATGGTATGATTTTTTTTTTTTTTGGTAAAAAATTTCTCCATGAGGTGGCGGAGAATTCGGGATGAACCTCAACTAGTTTTATAAATAACTGTGGAAAGGATTAAAAGGAAGGAAACATAAACTTTAGCTCCAAGGATTATTTACAATGCCAAATATAAGCAATATGTTGTGCATCTGATCTACCAATACCTATTACTGCCTTAAGTATAGTATCTGATTATTATTATCATTAAGTAATTATTTTAGTGCTTAACCGAATCAGCCCTTCAATGGCATATTTGTCCAAATGATTAGGATATTGTGATTTTCATAACGTAGTTATCAAACTCAATCTAATTCAACATGGGCAACCCGGAACGTGGGATTTTAATTGGATTAGGACACTAATATGTATTAGTCTTCAAAAAGTTAAAAATTCGAAAAATTGGTAAATTTGACTGTCCTGGACCAAAAGAGTAGTCACCGGCATTTTAAACTAACCAGTTCAGGCTTGCAAATTGCTAGTTACTTGAACTAGTCCGTATATAATATAAATTATTTTTGAAAAATTTTGTTTCAAAAATTAAAGTATAACTCATGTTGAAAGTACATTTTTCAATATTTCAGTTTGGATAAACACAAATTTAGACTTAGCTTTTGAGTTACTCAAATCGATTTTTCGAGTAACTAGATAACTGGTAACCTTAGAAAGATTCACCGGTTTATGGTATGAATTTTTGCCGAAGAGGTAAAACAGGTTCGAGTTATCAATTTGGGTGGAGTTTTTAGTTCCTGGACCGGACTATGGACACCCCTACTAATATGATCAGATAAGGAACTAGTCTAGTTTTGTAAAAGTAGGCGATTCAACTATTAAAATTGAGAAGCCAACCGAATTTCAAGAAACCTAGTGTGTTAAGAAAATTTTTCAAGATTTGCAACCATTTCTCAAGTTTTAGTCCTGTAATTTTATGCACGATAACAAACTCCTTTGCCACTAAATCATATTTGCTATTATTGCTACTATTTTATTATTTATTTTACTGTATTTCTTTTTTAAATTTTATAATTGAATATATAAAAATATTATTTGAAACAAATTTATTTTAATAACTGTGCTTTATATGATCGAAGAACTAACCAAAACAAGTGGAATTAAAGAAAACAAAATTAGAAGGTGTTCTTCTGTATTGAGAAAGCCACAGCAAAGTCAATCACACTAAAAATTTTTATTCGTGGTTTCTCCATATTCAGAAAATTATCATAATCAGAACGAATATGACCTCATAATAAAGTCAATCATACTGAAAATTTTGAAAACTTGTTAAATTCGTAACCGATTTATCCATATTCGGAAAATTATCATAATCAGAACCAACAGGGGCCTAAGTAGTTAATGCCAGAGAACGTCATGAAGAGAACTCCTAAGTTTTCTCGAGAGTTCATATAATTTGTTATTCTCCTCAAATAAGAAAATGAAGTTAAATATTGGTTTCATTAATTTTCATTTATTGTAAATAATTTTGATATTTTATTGCCTATTCCAAAATACTAGGTTTTTCAAGATTTTTTTGAACCTGAATTCAACTTGTTCACGAGATCTAGCTTTGATATAGGAGTAGCAATAGCAATTGACAAGAGTTGGACAAAGATTATATGTTAATCAACACCTTAAACATGTTCAACACGAACTTTTTGTTTAGAAAAATGAATGGTTGTTGCTTATCCCCTACTTAATTTTACTAGGAAAAATTCCTTCAGAAAAAATGTTACTCGTGAAAGAAAGGAAGTTGTTGTTTTGTAGGTTACGCATGCAAGAAATTTTCCAATGTTTATCTATCCCAACCGACTTCACATATACTGTATACAGTAGAACCTAATTCCAATCAGAATTGAATTAAAACAAATATTCGTTAATTATAAACTAATTGCAAGGCAAGAAAACTGTTCTCAGCAAATATCAATGTCTTTCTCGAAGATTGGAAGAGGGTTTCATCCCTACCAATATCATCTTTTTCATCATTATTGCAGTAATTTTAATCTCAATATTTCCCTCAAGACAAAGCTGCTACTACAATTTGTAGTTCCCGTAACCGAAACTAATGCTTGCCAAAAAAAATTGAAAAACTTTTGTGGATGAAACTTTTCTGTTTACAAATATTTACTCCAAAAAAAAAAAAATTCCCTCTCGTATCTTTCTTTCTAAATGTATGACAAGAAGCATGAACACTAAGTTGGAAGAAAGTGTGGAGTGTGGATTAGGACTACACAATTACTAATTAATGTCCTGTCACGTATGAGGGGCTTCTACAACTACAATTACTATTTAATGTCCTGTCACGGATGAGAGGATTCTACAAATATAATTGCAAGTATGCAAAGTAAGTTGGAAGAAAGTACGGATTATTACTAATTAATGTCCTGCCATGTATGAGGGACTTCTACAGTTACAAACTGCATATTCTAGAGTATAATTCAGGTGTGGAAAAAATAAATTTTGCATATTCTAGAGTATAATTCAGGTGTGGAAAAAAAAATAAATTTTGCAAGTTTAGAGTACAATTCATGGTGCGTGAAGAATAAAGTTTGAATTCAATTTATCATGATTGAGCACAATCTCATGTAAAACAATGTTATTGATCTATATTTGTTGTTTTAAATGTAGTCTTCAGTACACACTTTTGCACTCCCGTCTTACATAGACGTATATATGTATGTATGTATGTATATTGCACCACCATCATCATGTAACCATTAGTTTCAATTGTTTTCAGTACATACATTGAGCTCCCATCATCATATAACAATTATTTTGGATTTATCAAGTATCAAGTAGTTTTGGTTTGGTTTATCATCCCGTCATCATGTAACAAAGTAGTTTTGGTTTGGTTCATCATCTTGTCACAAGTAGTTTAGTCTAATGTTAGCTATAAATACAAATATATGCAGATCATATACGTTATGCAACTAGATTTGGCTTGCATTTGTGTGCTGTAAAAATCCTGTGGGGAAATATGGGAAATTTCAGAGCCTCTTCCATTATCTTTACTGTCATGTTTATTTATCTACTTCCCACCTTATCACTGAACAGCCCCACCCCAAACAGGATAGTTACCAAACTTATCTATCGTAACTCTGTTAACTCTCCCTATTTTCATCAAACCACCAGTGAGGAGAGGGAGAATAGAGATATGGATAATTCATTAACTCAGTCAAAGCAGATGAAAGTTGAAGGAGATATTACCGAGCTTGATTTTCACGCTCCTATAATTTCACGACGTTCATCCCCATTGTTTCTTGTACGCTTTGAAATGGGTGAGCCCCCTATCCCACAAACGGTTGCTTTGGACACTGGTAGCAGCCTATTTTGGGTACATTGCGCCGGGATAGGAGGCGATTATGCATTGGAAAAGAAGTATTATCCTGGAGAGTCTTCGACTTATTCAGAACTAGTAAATTGTGATAAATATTGTGTCGGTACTAGATTGTGTATGGAGGAAAAGCCATGTGATTATTTTCTGAGCTATGCTACTGGATGGTCGAAGGGGACACTTGCAACCGAAAGATTTATCTTTAGGTCCTTCTATGGTAATGATTCAATTACATATGATGATATTATGTTTGGATGTGCAGATGATGCAAAAAATATTGCGAAGTACTACAATGGAATTTTGGGACTCGGAGCAGCAAAATATTCTATACTTCCACAGGTTGGATCTAATCAATTTTCTTATTGCATTGGTAATTTAAGTGATCCATCCTATGACGAGAATGTATTACTTGTGGGAGAGAAACTTGAAGTTGGAGGAGATTCAACACTTTTTTCAACACCTCTTTTGATTCAAGGAAATCACTATTTCACAAACTTAGAAGGCATAAGTTTTGGAGGTAAGATGCTTGATATTGATAAAAAAAGGTTAAGGAGATCAAGTGACTACAAAGGTGGTGCACTTTTTGATTCAGGTGCAAGTTATAGTGTGCTTCAATCAGTAGCATATAACAAACTAGAAGAAGAGATTGTGGAGTTTATTGGAGATTCATTAGAGGAAACAAATTATCCTGGCAATTTCAACAAGCTCTGTTACGTGGGCAATCTTTACACTGATTTTATTGATTTTCCTGTTGTAACATTCCATTTTGCTAACAATGCAGAAATGGAACTAGATAAAGACAATCTTTTTCAGCAAATTGGGGATATAGTATGTTTAAATGTGGTGGATGCTGCAGAGATAAAATCTATTGGTTTTGATTGTAGTATTATTGGAGTTAATCTCCAACAGTACTTCTACTTGGCATATGATTTGAACTCTAAACAACTTAGTTTTAAGAGGATGGGATGTGAAGATCTGTGGGATGATTACTGGTAATTTTGAAAAAGATTGACTTGTTCTTCTGTGAGGGGATAGGCTGAATTTGAATAAATTTTAGAGTGATGATATGAATGGGCAACAATATATTACTGTGTTTCATCTTTCCTTTTGATTTCAATCTGTGTACTCTCTTCTCTAATTCAATTGAAATGTTTTCAAACAGTGAACATTTATCCTTTACACCCACTTTCTCTAAAGTTAAACAAATGTGCAACTCTCAGGCGTGAGGGAAGCACAAGAAACTCAGAGCAAAAATACCTGAACAAGTTTGTCGCGAGACAAGTCAAAATGTTATCAAGGTTGTTAAATTAACTTATATAACTTCGTGCTATAGATTATTATTTCGTATTTATGTTCAAATTTTTCTGTGGGATTAAAAGGAAGGAAATATTTCCTCAAAAAAAAAAAAAAAGGAAGGAAATATAATCCTGATCTCCAAGAATTATTTACAATGCCTGATACAAGGAATCTGCAACGCATCTAATCCACCAATTCCTCAAAGGCCCATTTGTCCAACCCATTAGGGTATTAGGATATCCATGACGTAGTTATTAAACCCAATACAATCTGGCCGTTTAACCGGTAGCAACTGGCCTTTTAATCAGATTGGATCACCAACATGGCATGACGAGAATGTAATAAAACATTGGGAGGTTCAAATATCAAATTTGAGAGCCCAGATTTCATAGAAATCCAATGTGTTAACAGAATTGTTCAAAATTTGCAAACTTTTCTCAAGTTTTAATCCCCTAAACTTATATGTATCACGTATTTAAATTATATTTTCATGATTATATCTAAAAATATTATGTTCATTTGAAACGAATTTATTTTAATGACCCACTGATTGAAACAGTAACACATTGAACCATTGCTGGATTCTTGTTTAGATTGGGTTTAATAATTGTGTTTTATAATGACCAATGAACCATACCCAAATCAAATGGTTTCAAAGAATATAAAACTAAAGGGAGTGTGGGATAGGGAATTGGGGAATGAAAAATAGGACCTACAATCTAATACCATTTTGGCAATTGCTGATTGGAGGTGTGGACCAAGAGTATTTTTTTGTACCGAGAAAACTACAATGAAGTCAATCACATTGAAAATTTTGAACTTGTTAAATTTGTAATTGGTTTCTCTGTATTCAGAAAGATATCATAACTAGAACCAATAAGGCCTATGTGGTAAGTGAAGAAGAATGTCATTGAGAGAAGGATTTTTCTTATGGTGGACCGGTTCATGTGCCCCACCTGTAGATCCAACGATAGATAAATGAGTCATTAAGACTCAATTGGTCCTACTGAGTCTCAGTAGTTCAAATCTTCACCATTGGATCCACGAGCCCATGGATCTAGTCCACCTAAGAATGAGTTAAATTTTCTTGAGATTTCATATAATTTTTTCTTCTCCTAAAACAGCAGTCAAGGGCTAGTTTTTTATTTGGCAAATCATTAATTGTAAATAATTTTGACATTTTTCCATCTGTTTCAAAATACTAGGTTTGTTTTCTTTTTTTTGAAAAATAAATACTAGGTTTTTCAACATTATTTTGAGTCCGTGTCTAATACAACTAGCTTTGATATAGAAGTAGCAAATGCGATTGGCAAGATTTGGAACTAGATGAGATGTTTCTATACACCTAAACCTGTTCTACATGAACTTGAGTGAAAAAAATTAAGTAGTCGTTGCTTATCCCCCACTTAAAAATCCCTTAAAAAATATTAATCGTAAGAGAAAGAATGGAAATAGTTGTTGTTTCGTAGGTTAAGCATGCATGCAAGAATTTCTCCAATGTTTATCTATACCCAACCGACTTAATATATACTGCATACAGTAGAATCCTAATTCCATTCAGAATAGAATTAAAGCAAATATTGCGTTATTATAAACTAATTGCGATGCAAGAAAACTTTTTTCAGAAATTATCAATGGCCTTGCCCAAGACTGGAGGAGGGTTTTCATCCACCAATACTATCTTTTTCATCATTATTGCACTGATTTTAATCTCAGTATTCCCCTCAACTTTTGCTGGTGGCCAAGACGAAGTTACAACTACAATCAACAGTAGAAGGATTGCCTTAAAGGCTGATGACTATCGAATTCTCAAGGCCATGATGGACCGCTGCGTGGAGATCTACCTCGATCCTTCTTCTCCTCCGCCAGATAATCTCCATGAAGATGAACAATTTGTGAGGCAACTCTCCTTGTTTAGATGCTATTCCCTTTTCTACCTAGCCAGTAGATCAAAGGGCAAATTCACTCCCGAACTTGTTCATGAGCTAAAGGTGGATGTCCCGAATGAATTCCCTCCCTTTCTTGGAGAAGAACCTACTCGCAGAGTATTCGATGATAACGATAACATTACAGGTATATCCGACGAAGGTCGCCGCGTCTTGAAGCCAGTAATGGATTCATGTGTCAAGCTCTTCCTGGATGCTTATGCTACTGATTGGGAGGAGAAGGAATCTGATGATATTAGTTTCTGCCGCCAGTACTTTCTGTACATGTCAATGTTTTATGATTCCAGCGACAAACTGACACCTGAATTCATTCAAATCATGATAAACTTTCAAAGGTATTACAAGATTGATTGGCATGGAAAGATATTACATCACTGTTTAATTCGTGAGAAACACCGTGAAACATGTGACCCTCTTCGCAAGTTCGTCAAAGGGGATATACAGATGCTGTTATCTGATTGATCTTGGACAGACTGCCATTTTTTTTTTATCTCTAAACCGTCTTTGCTACTAGAAATTTCAAAGGGGATATACAGATGTTTTATCTGATCGATCTTGTGTAGTATAATCAATTTTTTTTTATCTCTTATATTTCGAGTAAAAAATGCAAAATTTGGTAGGCTTTTTGGACCGTTAAGAACTTTATTTTTTGTTGCAGTTCATAGTCGCGAATATTTTATTTTTTGTTGCAGTTAATAATCTCATATTTGAACTTTACAAGATTCAAATCTGAGAACTTTAGAGTCCGAGCCAATGCCCTTAACAAACTTTTTTGTTCTCGTGCTTGAAAAATTCTACGACATATTGATTGTGGGAGAGGCTAAATGTAAAGTATTTTTTATTTGCCATAAATCACATGCCAAAGTCACCTACAGCAAAAGCTAGAATAAATACAAAAGTCAATTATAACAAAATCCAGAATAATATGAAAGCCTATATTAACAAAAGCTGTAATAAATATGAAAGCCTATATTGGCTTTAGGGGTGGTAATTTTCGATACGACGTGAAAACATGACCGAATCTAACATGAAAATAATGGTTTCAAAAGAATAGAGAGTCGAGCGGTCAGAGCTTTATGACTCCACCTCAGAAGTTGAGAGTTCGAATCCCATCAACACCAATTCCCCACCCCCATTGTAATAGTGTAGGATTTATCAAAAAAAAAAATATGGTTTCAAAAAAAGAAAAAAAAAACTAAAGTGTATTCTTTTGTACTCAGAAATTTTTTATACTTAACTGGTTTCTTTATATTCAGAAAATTATCATAATCAGAACAAATAGGGCCTATGTAGTCAGTGCAAAAGAATGTCATGGAGAGAAATCCCGGGTTTCATTGAAATTTCATAGTTTTTTTATTCTAGTCAAAAAAAAAAAGGAGTTAAGGGCTAGTTTTTTATTTGACCAATCATTAATTTGCTTTAATTGTAAATAATTTTGTTATTTTTTTCCACTCTAAAATACTAGTTTTTCAAGATTATTTTAGTCTGAATTTAACTTGTTTATTGCAACAAGCTTTGATATAGAAGTATCAAACGCAATTGACAAGGGTTGGACGTAAGTGACATGTTAATCAACACCTGATTTAGTTTAAAAAATAAATAAGGAGTTTTTGTTTTTTTGTGGTAAGTAAATAAGTAGTTGTTGCTTATCCCCAACTTTATTCTACTAGAAAAAAACTCCTTACTAGCAAGAATTTCTTTGATGTCTATCCATACCCAACCGACTCAATATATACCATATACAGTAAAATTCCTAATTCCAATCAGAGTAGAATGCAAACAAATATAGCGTTGATTATAAACTAATTGCAACGCAAGAAAACTTTTCTCAGCAATTATCAATGGCCTTATCCAAGATTGGAGGAGGGTTTTCATCCACCAATATCATCTGTTTCTTTTTCATCATTATTGCCGTGATTTTAATCTCAATATTCCCCTCAACTTCTGCTGTTAGCCAAGACAAAATTACTGAAAGGATTGCTTTAAAGGCTAATGACTATCGAATTATCAAGGCCATGATGGACCGTTGCGTGGAGATATACCTCGATCCTTCTTCACCTCCACCAGATAATCTCCATGAAGATGAATTCTTTGTGAAGCGACTCTCCAGATTTAGCTGCGAATCCCTTTTCTCCCTAGCCAGTGGATCAGGGGGCAAATTCACTCCCGAACTTGTTCATCAGCTAAAGGTGGACGCCCCAAATGAATTCCCTCACTTTCTTGGAGAACCTACTCGGAGAGTTTTCGATGATAACGATAATATTACAGGTATAGCCGACGAAGATCGCCGCGTCTTGAAGCCAGTGATGGATTCATGCGTGAAACTCTTCCTGGATGCTTATGCTGCTGATAGGGAGAAGGAATCCGATTTCTGCAGCGAGTACTTTTTGTACATGTTCATCGCCTATAACTATAGCGACAAATTGGCACCCGAATTCGTGGAAACACTGAAAGACTTTGAGAGGTTTTACATGCTTGATCGAGATGAAAGGATGCTACATCGCTGTATAATTCTTGAGAAACATCGTTTCGAGTCATGTAACCATCTTCGCAAGTCCAAATTTCAGAGGGGATATACTGATGTTTTTATCTGATTGATCTTGTGTGGTATACCATATTTTTTTTTATATCTGAGGGATATACAGAGGTTTTTATCAGATTGATCTCGCATAATATAATCATATTTCTTTTTTATCTCTAATATTTCCAGGAAAACAATGCCAACTTAGTAGGTTTCTTGGAATTGTTAATACTGACTCTTAGGAACCTTAATTTTGTGACAGTTTATAGTGTCGAATATTTTATCTTCTTGTTACAGTTAATAGCACGTTCGAACATTCCAAGATTCAAACTTGAGAACTTTAGAGTCCGAGCCAATGTCCTCAACCAACTTTTTTTTTTGCCTCTCGTGCTCGAAAAATTTTATGACCCATCACTTGTGATGCCCCAAATTCAAGACCATCACATACCAAAGTCAAAGTCTATATTGGCTTAGCAGTCGATTACTTTACCTCCAATTAGTTTTCTTGCACAATTTATTAGTTGCACAAACTTTTTAGTGATAAACTTTTTGTCTTCACAATTGCAAAGTGCGAACAGCTTTGCCTTTGCAAGTGCGAAGCTAAAATATTTCGTTCGGAGCTTTGCCTTTGCAAGTGCAAAGCTAAAATATTTCGTTCCCTCCGCAATGGTTAGCAATTCCAATTAGCATTTGTCTAAATTTGTCCAAGTTGTCCAAGTCAGCAATCGTCCAAACAACAACGGTGTAACTAAGTAAAAAAATGCTTCACATTTTGGAGATGCAGAGCACTTCTCACCTTCAAAACATGAAGATTTTTTTTAGAAACAACCAAAAAATCTGACCAGTTGGTGAATAAAGTTGTAAATTCTTCACAAATGTATCAATTGGCCGCAAAAGAATGTCATGGAGAGAACTCCTACGTTTTCTTGATATGTCATATAATATTTTATTCTTGTTAAAAGAAAAGGAGTTAAGGGCTAGCTTTGATTTGACGAACCATTAATTTTCAT
The DNA here is from genome assembly GCA_024721245.1 of Mitragyna speciosa. NCBI lineage: Eukaryota > Viridiplantae > Streptophyta > Magnoliopsida > Gentianales > Rubiaceae > Mitragyna > Mitragyna speciosa. Next base: position 32,243,413 of record CM045553.1, on the reverse strand, counting down.
TAATTGTAAATAATTTTGATATTTCTCCCCCCTTCCAAAATACTAGGTTTTTCAAGATTATTTTGAGTTACTACAACTAGCTCTGATTTAGAAAAAAGCAAACGCAATTGGCAATATTTGGACCTAGATGACATGTTTATGTATACCTAAACCTGTTCAACATGAATTTCTAGCCAAAAAAAACCTGTTCAATTTTACTAGGAAAAATCGCTTAAAAAAATATTACTCGTAGAATGGAAATAGTTGTTGTTTTGCAGGTTAAGCATGCAAGAATTTCTCCAATGTTTATCCATACCCAACCGAATTCATATATACCATACACAGTAGAATCCTAATTCCCATCAGAATAGAACTCTAAAGCAATATTGCGTTATTATAAACTAATTGCAAGGCTAGAAAACTTTTCTCAGCAATTATCAATGGCCTTATCCAAGACTGGAGGACGGTTTTCATCCACCAATACATTCTTTTTCATCATTGTTGCACTGATTTTAATCTCAGTATTCCCCTCAACTTTTGCTGGTGGCCAAGACGAAGTTACTACTACAATCAACAGTAAAAGGATTGCCTTAAAGGCTGATGACTATCGAATTATCAAGGCCATGATGGACCGCTGCGTGGAAATATACCTTGATCCTTCTTCTCCTCCACCAAATGATCTCCATGAGGATGAACTCTTAGTGAAGCGACTCAGAATGCTTAGCTGCGATTCCCTTTTCTTCCTAGCCAGTGGATCAGGGGGCAATTTCACTTCCGAAGTTGTTCATCAGCTAAAGGTGGATGCCCTGAATGTAATCCCTCACTTCATGCACGAACGGAGAGTCTTCGATGATAACGATAACATTACAGGTATATCCAACGAAGATCGTCGCTTCTTGAAGACAGTAATGGATTCATGTGTCAAGCTCTTCCTGGATGCTTATGCTGCTGACTGGGAGGAGAAGGAATCTGATATTAGTTTCTGCAGCGAGTACTTTGAGTACATGTTCGATGCCTATAACTATAGCGACAAATTGGCACCCGAATTTGTGGAAACACTGAAAGACTTTCAGAGGTTTTACATGCTTGATTTGGACGAAAAAATATTACATCGCTGTTTAATTCTTGAGAAACATCGTTTCAAGTCATGTAACCGTCTTCGCAAGTCCATAATTCAGAAAGGATATACAAATGTTTTTATCTGATTGTTCTTGTGTAGTATACCATATTTTTTTATCCTAAACTGTCTTCGCAAGCAGAAATCTCAAAGGGGAAATACAAAGGTGTTAATCCGACTGATCTCGTGCAATATAATCATAATTTTTTTATCTTCAATGTTTCCAGAAAAATAATGCCAACTTAGTAGGTTTCTTGGAATTGTTAATAGTGACTGTTAGGAACCTTAATTTTGTAACAGTTCATAATCTCGAATATATATATATATATATATATATATATATATATATATATATTTGTGAACAATCCAAGATGTCAAACTTGGAAACTTTAGAGTCCGAGCCAAAGTCCTCAGCAAACTTTTTGGCTCTTCTGCTTGAACAATTTTATGACACATCGATTGTGGAAAAGACTAAATGTAAAGTTTTTTTTTTTTTTTTTTTTGCTATAAATCACATACCAAAGCCAACTACAACAAAATCCAGCAACAAAATCCAGAATAAATATGAAAGGCTATATTGGCTTAGCAGTCAATTACTTTACCTTAAACTAGCTTTATTGCACAATTTAGTAGTTGCAGAAATTTTAGTCAATGCACCCAACTTTTTAGCGTTGGGGCCCCGGGGTGGGGGGTGGGGTACAATATTTTTGTCTCTGCACTTGCAAATTGCGAACATTTCGCACTTTGCTAAAATATTTCGTTCCGCTACTGTAATTGTTAGCAATTCCAAGTCAGCAATTTTGGAAGTGCTCCGCATTTTGGAGATGCGAAGCACTCTGCACTTGTAAAACGTGAAGACCCCTTTTGTAGAACTAACCAAAAAATCTGACAATTGGCCGATAAAGCTATAAATTCTTCACAAAAGTACTTATTGGTGCAATAGAATGTCATGGAGAGAACTTCTAAAGCTTGTTCTCAATAACTTATGATTTTTATAGAAATTTTTATAGAAATTCATTGAAGAAAAGATAAAAATTAGGTGCTCCTGATTTTAGTTTAAAAAATTTTAAAAAGAGTATTAAAAAAAAAGCAGTTGAGAACATCACAAAATAATTTTTTTAAAAATTGAAAACTAAAATAAGGTAGGAAAAAACTATTAAGAACGAGCCCTAAGCTTCCTTGAGATTTCATATAACTTTTTATTCTCGTAAAAAAAAAGATTTAAGGACTAGTTTTGATTTGACAAACCATTAATTTTCACTAATTGTAAATAATTTTGATATTTCTTCCCCTATAAAAAATGCTGGGTTTTTCAAAATTATTTTGAGTCTGTACTTGCTACAATTAATTCTGATTCAGAAAAGGCAAACGCAATTAGCAACATTTGGACCTAGAAGGCAAACGCAATTAGCAAGAGTTGGACCTAGATAACATGTTTATCAACACCTAAAATTGTTCAACATGAACTTTTAGTAAAAAATAAAATAAAATAAAGTAGTTGTCACTTACCCCTGACTTAAATTTTACTAGTAAAAAATCCCTCAAAAAATTAATTACTCGTAAAAGAAAGGATGGAAATAGTTGTTGTTTTGCAGGTTAAGAATGGTAGAATTTCTCCAATATTTATCTATAGCCAATCAACTTAATATTGACTATATACAGTGGAATCCTAATTCCGATCATAATAGAATTAAAGCAAATATTGCGTTATTAGAAACTCATTGTATGCCAAGAAAACTATTCTCAGCAATTATCAATGGCCTCGTCCAAGACTGGAGGAGGGTTTTCACCCACCAATACTATCTTTTTCATCATTATTGCACTGATTTTAATCTCAGTATTCCCCTCAACTTTTGCTGGTGGTCAAGACGAAGTTACAACTACAATCAACAGTAAAAGGATTGCCTTAAAGGCTGATGACTATCGAATTATCAAGGCCATGATGGACCGCTGCGTGGAGATCTACCTCGATCCTTCTTCTCCTCCGCCAGATAATCTCCATGAAGATGAACAATTTGTGAGGCAACTCTCCTTGTTTAGATGCTATTCCCTTTTCTACCTAGCCAGTAGATCAAAGGGCAAATTCACTCCCGAACTTGTTCATGAGCTAAAGGTGGATGTCCCGAATGAATTCCCTCCCTTTCTTGGAGAACCTACTCGGAGAGTCTTCGATGATAACGATAATATTACAGGTATATCCGACGAAGGTCGCCGTGTCTTGAAGCCAGTAATGGATTCATGTGTCAAGCTCTTCCTGGATGCTTATGCTGCTGATTGGGAGGAGAAGGAATCTGATGATATTAGTTTCTGCCGCGAGTACTTTCTGTACATGTCAATGTTTTATGGTTCCAGCGACAAACTGACACCTGAATTCATTCAAAACATGATAAACTTTCAAAGGTATTACAAGATTGATTGGAATGGAAAGATATTACATCACTGTTTAATTCGCGAGAAACATCGTGAAACATGTGACCCTCTTCGCAAGTTAGTCAAAGGGGATATACAGATATTGTTATCTGATTGATCTTGGACAGTCTGCCATTTTTTTATCTCTAAACCGTCTTCACTATTAGAAATTTCAAAGGGGATATACAGATGTTTTTATCTGATCGATCTTGTGTAGTATAATCATTTTTTTTTTATCTCTAATATTTCGAGGAAAAAATGCAAAATTTGGTAGGCTTTTTGGACTGTTAAGAACTTCATTTTTTGTTAGTAGTTCATAGTCTCGAATATTTTATTTTTTTGTTGCAGTTAATAATCTCGTATTTGAACATTCCAAGATTCAAATCTGAGAACTTTAGAGTCCGAGCCCATGTCCTTAACCAACTTTTTTGCTATCATGCTTGAAAAATTCTAAGACACATCGATTGTACTTGAAGCTGTCGATGAATTGTCTTTCTGTTCCACTTTTCAATTTGTGGGAATGGAAAAATGATATACTTACTAGCAAATTTATGAATTTCATCCGAGCTGCTTTCTATCATAGTGACCCTTTTTTCTATTCTCCATCCCAACTTTTATCAATTAGATAGATGACCAATGGCTTTAATTCTCAACTCGTTTACGGATGTTTGTTTTCCAGTCTATAATACTTTGGTTGCAAATGTGTCCTTTTGTCAATTGCGCATAGAAAGTTACCAAAAATCGTTTGTTGCTGTAGCGATCCGCAAAGAAGTGCTCACAAGAAGTCGACTTGTCACCTTCAAAAACCTTTTTGGCCTTTAGAAAGGCTTTTCTTCTTTAGTTCTTTAACAGTTTCAAAAAGAGCAGAATGCTAAGACTAAAAATACAACCCAAGGCATAAAAAAAATGACATAAATATAGAGAGCGCCGTAAACATTATTACTATAGATAAAGTTTACTATAGATAAAGCGAGATCACTCTTTGGTATGTTGGCCTTTTTTATATTTTAATAATTTTGTCGTACTCGAAATCGTAACAATCCATAGATATTAAGAGTTTAATATTTTGTATATTTACATTTTAATAAATTTTCCGTACTCTAAATTGTAACAATCCATAGATTTTCCATTTTATATTTAATAATTTTTTCGTACTCTAAATTCTAACAATCCATAGATGTTAATAGTAGTAAGTAACTAAATAACTACTCATCAACATCTAATATATATTTCTTTAAAAAGCATCTAACATATTCGTAATTGTTTATAAAAAAATTGCAGAATTAGAAACATATTCTTACCATATTTTTATGAAAATTTTGTGACATTAATTTGTATAAAATTATTTTTCTCCCAAAAAAAGTTATGTTTTGCCCTCGAAGTTCCAATCTGGAGACAAATTGTTAGCACACGAAAATACAGCAGCAGTGTATTTGTAACATATAAAAAATATATGGTAAAGAAAATTTACAAAATAGAGCATTTCTGACTCTTGAGACCGGTATGTTCAAATTTAACCTCAGCTAAAATTTCTCTAAATTCTCAATTCTTCTAAAACTCTTCTCAATTCTTTTCAATAATAAAAGCTCCCTATATATGACTCCACAAGCCTTATTTCATAAGAAACCTAATTTGAATATATAATATAATTGTAATAGGCAACAATATTTAATACCTTAAATAAATAAATTACTAAAACCCAACCAAAATATAACTTCTAATAATTCAAGATTTTGGTCTAATTATGCCAACATAAATGTGCATCTCTCTCAAATATAAAGAAAGCACAAGAAATTAACAGCTCTAAATTATCTTAACAAGTTTAAAGCAATTCAACATGGTATCAAGATTTTACTTTGTCCTATTGTGAAAGAAAAATCCACAAAACAACAATGTTATAAGACCAGAAACACACAATTGCTGATATCAAAATTCTTGAATTAATTAGAGCCGGCATGTTGCTCAGAAAACCCTCTTGGACCGGCAATCGCTTTTTCTTTTTCTTTTTTAATTTTGAGGATGAAAGGGGGATGGAATAGTTCTCCGTTCAATTGTGTTGTGGAGCATGACCCTATTGGCATAAAAAGTTTCTGTGGACTAGATTAACAAAAACATTCCTCCTTCCACAATGGCTTCTTTCTTTCATAAACCATACGAAGTTCGACTGAATCATTAGAAAAGGATGGATAGCAGTGGTTCAAAAGCCACAAGATAGCCAAAAGAATAAGTCATGCAACGTTCTCATAGCCATTAAAGCCATTTGATAATCCTTCCGTATAAAGCATATGTTCAGGTTTCAAATGCACAATGGACATTTCTATCCTTAAAATACTAATGCAAGCAAATTTTCTAAATCACACATTAAATCTTGATGGTTAAAATACTTACATATTTAATGTTTTGTACATCCAATTGTTTGGACAATAATTGTTCTCATCTATTCCATTCTCAGCTAGGATTGTAAATGAATTGAGCTATTAATGAGTAATTTGGGATCAATCGTTAATAGTAAGAATTCAAAAGACATGCTAAAGCTCGAATTTAATTTGAGCAATGTTTCAGATTCAATAATGCAACCGAATCGAGTTCATAGATATTCAATCCAAAAGCAAGCGCAACATGCTTGAATATATTTTTAATTTTTTATGTAATATACATCAATTTTTCAAATAATATTTACTCTATATATGTGTATGTGTGTGAATATGTTTAATAGAAATTATATATATCAATTTTGTGATTTTTTAATTAAATATTTTGGTTTAAAACCTAAATTTTGGAAAAATATGAATAAATAAAATTTTGAAAAATAAAAATAAGTTTATAATGAAAAAAAAAAGACCTAAGCTTCTAAACTAAGCTTCTAAAATAAATTCTCGTTTAATGAATTTGTTATCAAATTCATCTCTAACTTTAAAATTTGGATTTGCATCAAGCTAGTTAAAATTTTGAATCAAATTTACTAGTATTAGAGCTCAATTCGATTCATTTATAATCTTAAGTTGTTCAATTTATTTTTTTTTATCAAACTTATATTATTATATTTGGGAAGAGAGAATGGTTGGTAGGATTCGAACCCTCCGACCTCAAGGGTGCAGTCGTAGAGATTTAACCATTCACTTTTTATTTGTTCCCAAGTTGTTCAAGTTTAAAACATTCAACATAACCTAGTATAGTTCGTTCAAGTTGTTTGTAATCATAAGCCAGTCATAATCAGTCAGCATTTACAAAATGAAAGTTAGAATGACCTCATTTTATCTGTGATTTATATCAATTGAGCAATGAATTGATATTTACAAGATCCGTGATCATATATTAATTAGTAATGAGTTTATACTTGCAAAATAAAATTCAACATACCCTCGGTGATATAGCATATAGGGGACAACCATGACATAATTTTATTATCATCATGATCAAATACAAGCTGATACGGTGACAGAATTAATTGTTAGTAGTGTTTTTTTTTTTTTAGTAGTTGATATTTATAAAATGAGAATAAAAATAGGACCATCTCAGTCGCGAGACTATATAGGAAGTTTCAATGACAGAATTTTATTGATATTTAATGCATGGCAGCCATTGAAGTCTAGACATATATTTTATATTACCTTAGTCTGGCCTATGATTTCATATGATGTGAACTCTGACAAAAATGGTAATAACCTTAAAAATAGGATTCACCGAACCATGCTGGCATGATGATGATGTTTATCCGTTTATTGGTTAATGCAAACATATCTCTTTTGTTTTAATATGTCACATCTTTCTTATATCAGACATCTATTTCATGTGTTTACTCTTACATTAGAATTATGCATCCAATTATAGGGTTATAAATAAAACGATGTGTATTTACCTATATACACCTGTTATTGAACTCTTGATAGTTGTGGATTTTATAAGGTTTATAAATAAATACGCGTAGTGATACAGTGTTAAATATTGTGGTCATTGTACAAAAGTTTGAAACCAATAATTTTACTAGTTATATATGAGAATGGGAAATCAATCATTATTACTAGTCATGTATTTGAGGATAGGTACATACAACATGGTGCAAATTTTTGCTTTTAGTTGAAGATTTAATGTATAGTTTGTGTGAAGATGGATGCAAAAGACACATAAATATATATATATATATATATATATGCTAAAATTTACGGGGAGGGATCAATATGCGGTTAACCAATCATTTGAAAAACATATATGGATAGACTTGATTTATGATGGCTATCTTTCGAAATATTCAATTAGGAGTATTAATTTGACATATTTGAAAAAGTTATTCATTTGTTAAATATGTAATAAACATATTTATGAATTCATAGGTTGAACTTCTTAACCGATACTGTCCAACCTTAAAGGGCAGACTTTATTGATGGGAGGAAGAAAAAGGCAAAATAGCATGTCTTTGTTCTTGTGGGAGGGACACAAATGGAAAAGAAAGAAGACAAGGGGGATGAGTAGGAAATGAAAAGAAAGAAGACAAAGGTGATGACTAGCAAAGAAGAAAGAAGTCGTAGATGATTTGTCTTTCTATTCCAATTCTCAAAAAATGGGGATGCAAAAAGGTCCCATACTAATTGGCAAATTCATGAATTTCATCTCAGCTGATTTCTACATCAGTCATTCTTTCTTCTCTCTCCATCTAATCTTTTATCAATCAAAGGGCCAATGGCTTTGATTCTCATCTCATTTAGGGATGTTTTCAAGGCTATTATACTTTTTTTTTTCAAATACTTCCTTTTGGCCATTGTGCCTAGAAACTTGTCAAAAATCATTTGTTGCTTTAGTGATCCACAGCAAAAGTGGAGCCGACTCGTCGTCTTCAAACACCATTTTGGCCTTTAGAAAGGCTTTTCTCACTTCTTTAGTCCTTTAACAAATAATAACAGTTCCAAAGAAAGCAAAATGCCAAGACTTAAAAGTACAGCCCCCAACAAATAGGCATAAAAGAAAAAGTTGGATTGGTATAATCCACAGTGCAAAATTTGTTGCAAATACCTGTGGGCTAGAATAAAGTGTTTCCACTTTCTTTGCTCCAGATTTTACTTTTTCTTTTATTCTTTTAGTACATTATTTTCTTTTTCTCCTTTTTATGGATTCCAAATTTAAGAGTAGTGCTTAGTACATTCTTGATTTGTTCTTCTTTCTATGAACTTCATAATTAAGAATAATGCTAGATACATAAAAAAAATCAATACACTAAATATTTATTTGGGTAATTTAAAACTGTCGACGTATATTATATTCAAAGACGTCCAATTATTATTTTGTCATATCAGTTATATTTTTATTCTTGTACTTCATTTATGGTAGCTAAAAATTTTTAGTATACAACGATTGGAAGTTTTTTTTTTTTTTAATCACAATTCATCCATTTTCTAGGATTTATGTGACCTAATTATTCCCTGTAATTATTGGTAATCATTATCAAAGCATTTCAGGTATAAAATTAATTGAACAAATCAATCAAGACTGGTCCCAACTACTTATTCAGATTTGGACTTTCATAATTAGTTTAAATTATTAAGGTATTTGTTCCACCAGGAGTAGCAATTTGTTTTGTTGTTTTCACAAGAATAATTTAATTGCGATGCCAGAGGATATTATGTGGATTGTTAAATGAAAATTTTGTATTTTGAATTTTAGGATTTGCTCTCTATATAGCAGGGACCCACTTCATGGGGACCTCTTTGTCAAATTCTCAAGGCAGGCGGCGCAGGAAAAGGAAATGAAGAATGTAATGTGGTGAACTATTTACAATATTAGTAAATAGACCGTAACTTCTTTGTATTATATATTACACCCCCTTTCTTGTGCAAAGTGGTCCTTAAACATACAAGTCTCCATGCAATATTAATATCCTTTTGCTCTGATTCTTTCATAAGAAATTGATGGGGCAATTATGAGGTGTTTACACACATATATTCACGTACTTGGACCTCTGTAAATCAGTATTATTAAATTTGTTTTCCATTTTATTTAGGAAGTGAATATATCAAATATACTTTCAGTGAACAAATGAGAAGAAAACTTTATTAAAGTCAAAATGATCTAAAATTCCAAACGTTTAACTTTAATTATTGCAATATTATATTTCATAAATCATAATTTGATATATAGACCAATTTTATAGTTATTTTTCTTGGGCAAAATATATGACATATGTCTTTCTTAAGAAATAATAAATATTGGACACCTTCTTATCTTGAAAGGGAACATTTAATAATTTGGAGTTTAAAAATAGTCTCAAGCATCTCAAGCACTACTTTAAAACAGGAAGAATTATTAACTATTTAAAAGTAACCATATTTTCGGTCCTCTATTTTTTTGTCACATATGGATATATAATAATTTTTTTAACTTTTAACTTATGCAATATGCTGGTTGAAAAAGCAAGATAAACACATGCATATATAATAAATGCTTTTAACTTTTAACTTATGTGATGCGCAGGTTACAAAAGCAAGATAATATGGTCAATCAACGTTGAAATACTAAACTCTTAACTTATATTTTCAAATTTCGTTGTATGAAAATACTAAAAATCTTTTGATCTACTAATGGATTAGAAATGTAAAAAGTTTTAATTAAAAAAAGTCTAAATTTAAAGAATCAACAGAGAATGTCTTTGTAAAGGAAATATTAAAGAGGAATGGCAAGAGAATACACACACATATACATATGTAAGTGTATATATAAATATCACGTAATGTGGTTTAGCTTCAAATTTTGCAAGTGTAATAAGCAACTAAATCATGTTTCATTTAGCATTTATTATTTAATGACAACTAAGTGATGCAAGCTAAACTAACGTGAATTTTAATTGGCAACCAGTCCATTGATTTATTTGTGAAGATGTTAAATGTTTAATAATGAACAAAAGAGTAAGAGACTTTAACAAACAATAATCATAAACCAAAATGACAGGGAAAATAAAACAAAGGCTTGCTTCTAAAGAGATAATTGGTTCTTTTTAATTTTTAGATCATTTTAATTAGTTTCGCATGATCTCTTTTAAACTTGCCGGCAAATGCTTATCTCTCTTCATCTTAATTAAGATCTAATACAAAAAAATGAGAAGTTAACTTCAACAAATCAAGACCAGGCTCTTAAGGGGAAAAAATGTGCTAGACAAAATCAGGTTCTAGCTCTTTCGACGGCCTTGATTTGTTGATTTGTTGATTTGAAAGCTTTTTGGTCACTGTATCTCTTTTCTTCACTTTCACTTTAAATCTAATCCAATTTGCAAAAACAAAATTTATGAGCTTAAAATAATTTTTGTGAATTTAATTGAGTTAACAAAATTTTAATGGCATTTGAACATCAAATTATATAAGGATATTTATATTAAATTATTCAAAATTTCCAGAAAGGAAAAATGTGTCTTAATTACCTTTACACTAAAATTAATACGGTAAAATGATTATACTATAAAATGCAGAAATTATGCTGACCAGTTTCATGATTGCTTTGCCTTTTTAAAATACATAATTTATGTTAGAGCAATTTTGAATCATTACCTCTAAGCCAAATTATGGTTTTTCTACATGATTAACACCCGAAATTATCAATACTCATAATACCATCAACAAGCATTCTCATCATTTTACTCACTAGTCCCCACTTGATGCCTTCATATTCATACAAGTAAAGTCAAATATTATTAACCTTGTGAATTTGCATTAATTGCTTTTTGACTTTTTTTCCTAAAAAATCTTCTTTACATTAATTACCATATTTAATAAAAAAAAATCCATTTTTTCTTTAATTATTTAGTAGGACTTGACTTGTAGGAATTTAGGTGCATGTCAAAATTAATTACATCTTTCTTGTTTGTGTCTATACCATATAAAAACATGAGCAAAAATAATTACAAGACTAGAATTAAAGATACTAAAGTATAACTTCAAAATTGTCACCAAACTAGCTCCATACATACACACACACACACACACACACACACACACACATACATACATACATATATACATATATGTATGTATTGTATGTAAAAAGAAAACAAAATCAACAAGAAAAGCAAGTTCTCACCTCAATCACTTTCCCATAACTTGATTGGCTATCCTCCCATGAATTACTTTTCAAGAAATATCTTATCGGGTCTAAATTGCAATACAATAAATTTTCTAGGAGGAATCTGAAAGACTCTTTCCACAGGGACCTTTTTGCGAATAATCAAACATAATGAAAGCGAAGAAAGCAATATAAAATAAAATGATGGCTTTGAAAAGTGGAAAAAGGCTTTAAGGTGAAAATGACGCATGGACTAGCTTAGCTTGGAATGGTCTGAACGTCACCTCTCCCCACTCTTCACCCCCCATATAAAGAAAGAAGCTCAATATTTAATGCCTTTTCAGTATAAAAACTAACATGGGTCCGTTGAATTATGTGCAGAGATAGACCTCTTGGGGAGAAAATTCTAGATGAAAACAATCCATCAGTCAAAAAGATCCAACCTTTTTATCAGCAAAGCTTCAAATTTTCTCTGTTTTCTTGATTTTCAACTCAAATAATTTCTGGGGTTTTCCTCGGTGGACCAAATAGTTCTGGTTCGGAGTTTCCTGGAAGGAGGGTTTGTGGGGTTTTGCAGTTTTTTTTAATAAGGTTCACTTTACTAGTTTGATTTGTATTTGAATTGTCTGACGTTCTTGTTTTTGTCCTGTTTCAATTCAAAGTTTGATTTTACTTTTTGTTGAAAGCCTGTTATATAAGTCAATTGGGGTTGTTGAGGTTGAAAGGTGCAAGAAATTTGCTTCCTTTTTAGTGTTAAAGGGGGGAGATTGAAGGGGTGTTTTTGAATTGGGGGAGCATGATTATATATGGGCAGCACAACTGTGAGAATTGGTGGAGAGCGTAATAGAAGTGTTGCTGCTGGGATGCCAAGCTTCATTTCTCAAACGCCAGTTTCTAATCCGATGTAATCTTTTAAGCTGTGAACTCATTTTATGTCTCTAAATACTGTACCTAGCTAATGATTTCATATAATTTCTTATAGCTTGTTTATGGTATTATCGAGCATCAGTTGATTGAGTTTTTATGATAGTCAATAAATTCGGTTTCTTTTTCCCTCATGTCTGTTGATTGTTATCTCAAATACCATGTAGATGCGGGGTCTTGAATGTTAGAGTAAGTTTAACTGATTTGAGTTGACTGCTGTAATGGAGCTACAACATTCATAATGGCTATCCCTGAAAAAGAATAGGAAATGGAAGATTAGGAAGTTCAAAGGATTCTTTTGGTTATTTTCTAATCAATATCATTCTAATTATTTGTAAAAGTAAAAAAATATATATTGTTTTGCTTTTGCTGACTTCATGCAATTTTTACCGTGTACATAGCATGTAGAGGATAATACAAATTGATCAGATATCGTCCTATGTGTCTCTTTTCTGTTGGAAGTGTATCACATGAGGGCTTGCTTAACCTTTTTTGGAAGTTTGCTTAACTTTGTTTCATAATTGATTGTTTAAAACACTGAGCAGATTTATATTACATGTGTCTCAGAGCATATACACAATCTCGGTTATCTGCACTGTATGCATCATTTTAAGTCAATGATGAGGAAAACTGTTAAACACTCAAAACATAATTATTAATGATAATGAACCTAAATATCTTGTTGTTTTGTAGTTGGGTGTGGTATGTATTGCTGAAGCATATATTGTAACCTATGATGAGATAATCCCTTACTTCAATAATATCGGTGATGGTATAGGTTGGTACTTGAGAATTTGTTCTGCATGCAAGTAAAAGTGTTCTGGATTTTTGTTTGTGATACTTATGAAATGGGGTTTATTAGATTCAGTACTAAGGCTGTAGTTAAAAGTTTGAGTGCCTGGCCCACATATATTTCTTTTCCTCAACCATTCAGTTCTGTAAATTTTGGATTACAGGGAAGCAGAAGGGGACGCTACGCATTCTTCTCGAATTTCAGACTTTGGAGTCCTAGAACAATACCTAGGTTTTCGGATTGTTGATGGGGCAAATGTCAATCGTAGTATGTATATAAACAGCAATTTCTCCAACATTATTGTTGCAATTAAATTCTCATTTGCTTTTCTGTGATTGCTATAGCATAAGCTGTGACTCTTTATTGAACTCTTTTGTTTTCTGGCGATCAACTACATGCCAGGATTGGGACTAGGTTTGAATAACAGCTAAAATTAAACCTCATAGAGCATCCTCTGTTTGCTATATAAACCCTTCCAGAATTTTAAGGTGCCAAGTGTGGTCTGTCATGCTTGATTGCTTATTAAGATTAGAACGTAGTTGTTAAGATTGTAGGGGAGACTGAGGTAGAGGTAGAACAACCTATAACACTCAAAATTACAAATCAAGCAATCAGCAATTTGGCATGCCAATTTGTGGTTATGCCAGTGTATTAACTCTGAGTATCAATTTTTTGACTTTGCTGTATCTTATTCATTTATTTATTCTAAAAAGCTGGTAACTGATTGGGTAGAATCTTGATAAAGTATTTTGTATAAATAAATAACAGTGCTTCATTAATAGGAATCCTAGTATTGAAGAAACAAGGTTCCCTGTCTGCATATGAGGGATCATTAAACTGCATATGAAGTATATTGAAAATCCAGGGATGATGCCATTACATTTGTGCCAAATTGCCAAAACTCATGCTTTGACGTCATTGTGCTAATCTCAGGGGATTTTCTTATTCCTTCAAGATGCCATATTCATGTATTTTTCCTCAAATAATAAATGTCTGTATACCTGTATATAATTTACAAAAATTATAAATCCAGTTTTAAGTTCTTATGCAGCTAGATAGCATAGAAGGTGGGAAAGATCACATTTAAGCTTCAAGTCACATTTGACGTGGTTGGCCTAATTCAGTTATTCTTTTAATTTTCAGTTTGGATAATTTAGAGATACTGGCTCCATTTGGATATCATTTTTCCAAATTTTATGGGAAAATTTTCTGACTTTGTGTTTTGGGTTGTTGGAAAATTTTTTGGCCTAAAGTCAAAAAAATTTTCACTTTTCTATGGTCAAATTTTTTGTTCAAATTTTCCCGCCAAGTGCTTTCATTTAAATTTCAAATATATATTTTTTAAAATTCAAACACTTTCTAACTGCTACCTGACGCCCATATAAGATGCTCATGTTGTAGTGAGTGTCCAATATTCTACATTCATTGGTGCTTTATAGGATGCTTGTGTTGTAATGAGCGTCTAGTGTCAATGTTTGTTACTCCATTGCTACCTGATATGGAGCAGAAAATGTTCATGATGATTTTTTCATTTTTTTGAGCAGAATTTGAAGCAAAAAACACTACATTTTTTAATAAAAATGTAAAAAAGTGGAAGAAATTGTTTGAAAGTTTTTGAACAATTCAAAAACTTTTTCAAAATAATTATTCATTATCCAAACAAGTTTTCCAAAAAATTTCAAAATTCAAATACTTTCCCACCTTTTCAAAAAGTCAACAAAAATCTTTTAGATAATTATTCTAAATAATTCTCCAAAAAAATCATATCCAAAACGGAGCCAATGTAATTCTATTTTTGTTACTTTTTGCTCCTTCCTGCTACTTCACAATGATGGCATGTCTAAATAATTTCATCATGCAATTATTAAAAAAATTGTTTCATTTATGTCTAAGACATTTTTTTTTCCTTCTCGTTTTCTGCTTTGCTTCTTTTGTCCCTTTGTGTGTGATTGTTAGCATTTGTCTGATTGTATGCATTTATGTGTGTATCTGAATTATTCTTGATGGCATAGGTCCAGTTTATAATATAGGTGTTACTGGTGCGGTAGCTGGCACCGATCTCCAGTCTGGCAAGGTAATTGCAGTCTCGCTTTCTAAGCCATTGTTAATTATATGCTGTATCTATTTCTGAAGGTCTAATCTTATCCTAGTTTTAACATTAGACCATATTTGATTATGTAATTGATGCTTAAAGCAAATTTTGATGACATATAATGCTTCAATTGATCATTCAGCTTACCAATTCAAATTTGCCTTCGGCTATCCCTGTGCCTCAAACGATACAGTTGCAGAAAGGGTCACAGACAAATCTAGTTTCTACATCTGGTGCTCATCATGAGAACTGGGGAGAGTCTAACAATGCAGATTCTAGCTCCCATACTGATACTTCCACAGATGCGGATGGAGAAGATAAAAATCAGCGGGTAATGTGCTTTGATGACCTTTAAACTTGTTAACTTTTGGATTTTTTGTTTATGTCCCTTGACCTCTCTCTTCTATAACATCAGCTGCATACTTTATGATGCTTTTGAGTTATATACTCCTTATAGCACTTTTGAAGCAATATGCATCCTTCTTTCTGTTTTGGCAGCTTGAGTACAAAACGGAAAATGCTTTCACTCATTGATCCGCATATGGAAAAATTATTAGAAAGACTGTTATAAGAGGATGCAGAAGATTCTTTATAAGGTAGTCATGTAAATGAGCCATAACTAAATGTTAGTTCTGCTATGTGCAGGGTGACATGGGTCAATCCACTGCTGTTGCTGCTTATGATTCTGGTGACAAATCAAAAGAAAAGAACTTGGATCAGAAGGTTTGCCTTGTAGAATACTTGTTTGTTGCTATGTTACCCAGTTTTGTAAATGGATGCTAACTCAATTTTGCTTGTGACCTCCAGACTCTGCGCAGGCTTGCTCAAAATCGTGAAGCTGCTAGGAAAAGCCGATTGAGAAAGAAAGTAGGTTTTCTAAGTTTCAATTGCAGTAAATTCCCTTTGTTTTATGCAGGATTTTTTAATTCTACTCCTCTTGATTAACTTTTTCTCTAGATTTTTGACAAGGACAAGGATAATGTGTGCATCATGTTTTTTCCCCCTTTTATAAACAATGAAAAGATGGCAGCTTTGAGAACTTGAATGGATAAGAAATATGTCTCTTTTCATTTTCAGGCTTATGTACAACAACTGGAGAATAGTCGGCTGAAGCTAACTCAACTAGAGCAGGAACTCCAAAGAGCACGTCAGCAGGTCTATTTTCTCTTGGGCTTGTGCAGTTTTTTTAATCTTGTTCAACACTAACCTGGCTGTTTGACCTTCATGGATTATACGATCTGTGGTTATTGAAGTTGTTATTATGCTGCAGGGGATATTCATTTCAAGCATGGGTGATCAAACTCATGGAACTAGTGGCAATGGTACGTTTGCTTTTCCTCGTATGTGTTCTTTGTGCATCATGTACAAAAAGTGGAGCCTGTGTGTTGCTAAGTAAATGGGGTATGCTATTCAAACTCATGCAGTCCATGCAGATGGTTTTGTTTTTATGCATTGTAATTGAATGGATTGGACCTGCTTAAATTCATGCATAAATGTTACTGACATAGACCAACTTTTATTAATTAGTACATTTGAAACCCAAATGATTAGTTTGGACTTCCCAACTTTATTCTGCATTAGATGGTTAATAAGTACATTTCTTAGTAGTTAATATAATTTAGTAGGCTGCTGGTTTTTGACTGGAAGATAGCATATTTTGCATTCAACTTAATTCAAAGTTAGCAGATTAATATCAGTACCTACTGATGTTGCTATCGGTTTTTGGTTGCGTATCATGTTTAGGGGATTTATGGATTTATGGAAAAAAAAAAAAAAAACAAGAGGCTTCCATTTGGCAAGTTATAGTGAAGGGAACCTATGCGAGCTCAAGACAACTGGTGTGTCTGATCAGTTGAATCACTCAAGACCAATTGGTTAAAATTATTTAAGAAAAATCTTCATCAAATTGATCAACTAGGGCCAAAATCTTTGGCATCAAGTACCATGCCAACCTTGCTCTGATTTCTCCTCAGAGTAACATGTGAAAGTCCAGTAGGAAATTATTACTTGTTTGTTTTTCTTTAAGTAAGATTAAAAGTAGATCATTGGATCACCTCTCATCTAGGCTAAGTATTCAACAAATATGATAACTTGAAGATTGGTTTGATCATGGTAATTTGCATTACTAGACACAGAGTTTTGAATTTATACTAGAAAACTGTTTCGATGCACGTATTTGATGCAGTTTTAAATCATATGATTAATGAAATGTGGTGAATAATTCTTCTTTATCTTCCAAAAGTTCTTCCCCTTACTTTTGTTATTTGCTGTTTTGTGTCTTGCACTAAAAGATGCTTGCCTTCTACATTTTCATCACAAAAAGTAGATAATTTGAAGAAGATAAGTATATCTGGATTTTGTCGTTAACTGCAAGATGTAAACCTCTTCATCATTCAATACGTTTCCATCTGAGTGGAAGTAAGATGATTGTCTTACTATGGCCAAGCAAGATTAATAGGAAAAAAGTGTCACCAGTAATTTGTTGTTTTAAAGGAGGGACTTGTTGTCGTTGCTTTTGGGGAAGTCCAGAGCTAAAAAACTTATCTGGGTTTGTCTAAGGTCGGTAAATTGTCTGCTAAAGGCAAGTGAACGTAGGTTTCTGCAATTGGTCTCAGGAAGGCCTTTTGTGTTACATTTGCTTGTGGACTCTCTCTCTCTCTCCCTCTCTGTGGTGGCTTATTTACTCTCAATGTTTACAAAGTAAGTCTGTTTTTGCTGAAAACTGCAGGGGCCATGGCATTTGATGCAGAATATGCTCGTTGGTTGGAAGAACAAAATAGGCATATAAATGAGCTAAGGACAGCAGTAAATTCACATGCCAGTGATGCTGATTTACGTACAATTGTTGATAGTGTTACAGTACACTACAATGACATTTTCAGGGTGAAAGGTACAGCAGCAAAGGCTGATGCCTTTCACATCTTATCGGGGATGTGGAAAACTCCAGCAGAGAGGTGTTTTATGTGGATTGGTGGATTTCGCCCATCTGAACTTCTAAAGGTGTGTGTTCTGGAATATAATTCTCGTCCATTTTCGATGTCCTTCTGTTAAAATTTTATTTGCAAGCATATATGCAAGAGATAGTATATGTGGCCAGTGCAAGGATGCGGTCAATGTAGATATAATTGATGCGGGTATATATGTATATGTCTATATTTTTCTTATATACCTCCAAGATGTAGTAAGCTCATGATTTAGGTTGAGTTCATGAGAAATGTTTTTCCATTTATTTATAACTGTTTTATGACTCTGGTGTGAAAGTGACAATCTTCATTCTGAGTTAAAGAATTCAATTGCTTTTTTTTCCCTCCCAGGAAGGACACATGATTCCTACTAGCGCATTTAAAATGAGAACTCTCTTTATAATATAGTTTATTTGCAATTTAAAATGCAGTTGAGAGTGCTATATGTGGTGGTAAAGCACCCTGGAGGAACTCCTCAGTAACCTTATCCAATCCTTAAATGTCTGACCTGTGGGCTTTAGCCTATCTAAGATAATTTGTAAACCCGAAAATTTCTAAATTCATCATATGGTGAAGGAATGTATAACACCACTTACTGGTTAAGCTTTTGAATGAATATTTTTCTTAAAAGCATGTTGCATGCGTTACCTGGCGTCCTTGATTCAGGCATTATGAAACATTGTTGTTAGCTGTTCTAGTAGATCCTTGAAGCCTTGGAGAATTGACTTTGTAATTTGAACTTGCATTCCAGTTGGAGTATTCGTTGGACCATTAGCTGATTCATCTTTGTTTTTAGTGATATTCTGGTGTTAACAATCGAAGCTCATCTAGGCAATGTATTTTCATTTAATCAGTTGATGTGTGGATGATATTCAAAAGAAAGGAAACATCTTGCTGGATTAAGATGTAGTAGCATAATTGATTTATGTGGGTATGTATGAGTACTTAGTGGGATTTCATATTTATGCCATAATGTGCTGAAGTATTCAAAATTTGAAATTTTCCTTTTCTTGACTCTGAGATATTACCACCAAGCTTCTGAGGCTTGATGGGTCTGCCTGGAACTTTTTCCCATTTATCTTGAAGCCATTCTTGTATTTTGACACTGCTGTGGCCCAAATGATTTCTTATGTCTTGTTCATGTTTTATAAGTGGCATTGGTGTCAATGCAGCTCCTCATTAATCATTTGGAGCCTCTGACAGAGCAACAGATGGCTGGTATCTACAATTTGCAGCAAACATCTCATCAGGCAGAAGATGCCCTTTCACAAGGAATGGAGGCCCTGCAACAGTCTTTGGCTGAGACATTAGCAAGTGGTGCCTCTGGCCCTGAAGGGTCATCTGGAAATGTAGCAAACTATATGGGTCAAATGGCCATGGCAATGGGAAAACTAGGGACTCTTGAAGGTTTCCTGCGCCAGGTATCAATCTTTGACTCCCTGCTTATACGACTTGGTGTCCTGATGAGTGCATGGAAAACCTTAAAAACATTGAAACCTGGAAATCAGTTAGAATGCTAGTTCTTCCTTTCTATTTTTATAAATACTCGTTGGCAAAAATGTGTGGAGAACTTGAGATTTTATTTAGAAACCTTAGGCCTGCTTTCTAGGCGCCATTTCCTTGGCTGCTCATTGACATTCAGTCATCTGTAAGTAGGTAGTGTGATCTAGTTTGATTTGTACAAATTGTATGTAATTGTCATTGTTAAGCAAAAAAATGTGGACGCATTTATGTAGGAGAAAGGGTACATTTAGGATTCTTTTTTTTTTTTTTTTTTTTTTTTTGGGGTGGGTGGAGCATGGTTGGAAAAAAGGATCTTGTCACATATTATTGGTAACCAAGGAATATCCTAATCCATCCAGTATGAAATTAATGATACTTGACAAGCTCTTTTTACTTTTTAGGGAGTCGAAGCTTGAACACTTAATTAACCATATTCAAGAAAAACATTAACAGCCTAGCTACGTTGCAATTTTCTAGCGTGAGATGTTTCAAAACTTTGCGGGAGCCAATATATTGCGTTAAGATGATAAATTTTATCTCTAATACATTAATTCTTTTGGCACTGAACAGGCAGACAACTTGCGACAGCAAACCCTACAACAGATGCACCGCGTATTGACCACTAGGCAATCAGCTCGCGCCCTTCTGACAATACATGACTATTTCTCACGTCTTCGGGCTCTCAGTTCCCTTTGGCTGGCTAGGCCACGTGAGTGATGGTGCAACTCTGCTCGTATCGTGCTAATACTGGCATCAAACAACGGTAGAAATGTTACATGGACTATATGCCTATTGCTGTCTTATGTTTAGCTGAAGCTGGATCAACGTTGGGTGGAGGTTGGAACCAACCACTAAGGCATTTGGCGTTGCATGCTGCAAGATTTTCCTGCTGATGTGTTGTTGTACAATAATGGTTACTTTTTATAGTAGGTTGTATGCCTATCTGCTGTTTCCATTATCATATGTGTTGATATTTGTTAGGAGGATGGCAGAAAAGATACACACAGGGTTTAGTTATGAATTATGTACAGGGACCTAAATAATTTGAATAAATTTATTCTTATTCCCCAATTTCTCCACCCTTTCCTTCTAACCATTTGATTATTGTTTGGCTGGTCTTGCTTCTCTGCTAACTGCTGGTGCTTCTTGCATGCATTTGCTTTGAAAAAAGCTTAATGCTATGATGGCTGATTGACGTCCATTGCTATTGGGAGGATTAGAAAGTTGACCTTTGTGTACTTTGTATCATCTAGTGTTTTTACACGTCTAGGTGGCCCATATCTCTCTCTCTCTCTCTCATATGCAAGCTCCTGTGAACCGTGGCATTCAGTTAGAATTATTTAAATTAGTACAAATTCGAGTGTTATGCATGAGCATGCACAAAATTATATTTGGACTTGAGTTGCTTCTTAAATACATTTAAAAAATTAAAATTTGAAAATTTTAAGAAAACACAACACCTGGACATTAATTTTAAACCTTGCAAATCACACCGTTCTCATTATAATTGGCCAATGATTTGCATCATTTCTCAGAAGGGTAAAAGCTACTTTTTATTGAAAAAGTAAAATTTATTATTTTACACTAATAGGTATGTTAATCCGTATCATGTCATGAGCAGAAACCAAAGCAAAATTCAGAAATAGTTTCACAAGTTACTCTCTAGTTAATTCCTTCTCGATGAAAAACTATTTCACCAATAGCATTATAATAGTTAGCACCATGGAAAGCATCAAGCCAAAAATCACACCCTCCCACATCCCCTCCTCTATTTTCCCTGGTATACTGCTTAGGTATCTAAATATTAGTAGTTGGCACAAAAAAAAGATTCTTAAAAATATTTTACGAAAACTATTTTTAATTTAGTCAAACAAATCCTAAGGAAAAAACAACAAATATCAAATAGAATATTATATCATATAAAACTAAATCAATGCAATATATATATATATATATATAAGTGTGTATCTTATTATTTAATGGAAAAAATTTTCAAATATCTGTTGTATTAATCGTAAAAAATAAAATAAAAGGGTAAATTTTTATGCCTTCAATCATTATTGTTTACAATAAGGAGCATATGAAATTGTAAAACAAACTTTTGTATTATTTTTTTCCCTAACTCAAAATCCAAATTCTTTCTGACGGTACCAATGCTTACAAACCGAACCAAAACTAAAATATACCCTTTTGGTTTATGTAATCGATCGGCTGCAAAACTGGTTAACTTCTCACTCCACCTAAGTCATCCTTTCCAATCCAAGCCCCGGATTGACGAGGAAATTCGCTGCAGATTTCCAAGAGAAGCTTCGTCTGGCCCACTACTACTCGGCAAACAAAGATGAGGAGAAATTTTGATGCATTTGTTATTGCTGGGAGACCATTCATTTCCTCTTTCAATCGCAATTCAGGAGGTATTTCTGACTGTTTCTCTCAAACCCCACTTCTTCTTTTGTTGCCAACTTGTTGTATCAGTTGCAAATTTAGTGGTTTTTCAACATATTTTCACTCTGCTGGAAGTTCTGACTCCTATAATCAAAGATTTAAAGATGGTTTTGCTGATGGTATACATAATGTTGATGATGCTGTGGGCTTATACAAGCAGATGTTCCGAATGAGGCCTCTGCCTTCTGTTATTGATTTTACTCAATTGCTAGGCCGAGTAGTTAAGATGAAGCATTATTCAGCTGCTGTTTACCTTTACAAAGATATGTGCTTCTTTGGTATTCCCACAAATGATTACACCATGAATATTGTGATTAATTGTTACTCTTTCCGTTAGCCGGATGGACTGTGCTTTTTCTGTTTTGGGCTGCCTCTTCAAGCGCGGTTATCTGCCTGATGTTACCATTTTCAATACTTTACTTAAAGGGCTCTTTCGAGAAAACAGGATTTCCTGATGCACAAGAAATTGTTCAGGAAGATATTATACGAGAAACTATGTGAACCTGATAACTTACATGTATGGAACTGTAATACATGGACTATGCAAGGTGGGGAACACTAGGCATGGCCATTAAAGTTCTTAGAGTAATGGAGAGAGGTAAGTGCAAGCCTGATACTATTGTATACAACACTATAATCGATAGCTTGTCTAAAGATAAAATGGTGGATGAAGCTCTTGCATTGTTACGTGAGATGATTGATAAGGGGAATTGCCCCAAATGTCATCACTTATAATTGTTTGATACAAAGTCACTGTAACTTGGGCAAATGGAAAGAAGTTAAAATGCTATGGAGTTGGATGCTTGATTTCAATATATCTCCTGACGTTTATACGTATAACATTTTAATTGATGCACTTTGTAAGGAAGGAAAGGTTGAAGACGCTGAGGATGTAATTGATACCATGATTCAAAAAGGTCAGAGTCCTGATACAGTCACCTATAATTCACTGATGGATGGATACTGTATGATTGGCCAAATTGATGATGCAAGAAGAGTTTTGGATCGAATGGAAGCAAGGGGGTTGAGTCCTGATATTCAAAGCTATACTGTTTTGATCAATGGATATTTCAAGAAATTGGAAGCGGATGAGGCTATGCGTCTGTTCAAAGAGATACCATGTCATGGTTTGAAACTTGATGTTGCTACATATACCAGTGTCTTGCAGGGTTTATTTAGGCTGGGAAAGTGTGCCACCGCACAGCGAGTTTTCAATGAGATGCAAGCTGCTTCACTAAATCCTAATTTTCACACTCACTGCGTCATGTTGGATGGTTTGTCTAAAAATTCACACATTGATGAAGCATTCCTATTGCTGCAGAAGATGGAAACTGACGGTGTAGACCTTCATATTGCCATGTTCACCATCATCATTCATGGATTTTGCAAAACTGGGAAACTTGGTATTGCACAAAATATTTTCCAAAGTCTTCCTGATAAAGGATTACGTCCTAATGTTGTGACGTACAGTGCTCTGATGCAAGGACTTTGTGAAGCAGGAAAGCTTGAGGAAGCTAAAGAGTTTCTTATCAAAATGAAAGAGGATGGCTGTTTGCCAGATGAGCTTATGTATAATACTATTATCCGTGGATTTCTTAAAGTGGGTGAAATTGTTGAGGCTAAAATGCATCTTCAGGAAATGGTTGGAAAAGGTATCTCTCCTGATTCATTTACAGTTTCTATGTTAGTGGATTTAGTATCCGCTGAAGGAAACAATCCTGATCTGCTTGATATGGTTCAAATGTTTGCTTCCGAGCCACATGAATAAGTATTCAGAGCTAGAAATGGTTGATTACGGATGCATTTTGTTTTCGGAGAGACACTGGGATGTTTTCATTCTTGAAAAGGCTTCTTTGGATGTTGCTAAAGCGGGAAAGGTTTGTTTTTTCCTTTTTGTTTTTTATTTGATTGGAAAATTATGTGTCTGGATTGATTGTGAGGTTTTGTGTTTTAGGGGACTGATGTTAGTTTTGTATTTTATTATTTTGTTTTGGTGAATTCAGAGTTATCGACTCCTGAACTCAGATAAGAATGCCAGTTTTCTGAAGAGGAATGGCAATCTGGCTGATAATCGGCCTGATATTGCTCATCAGTTTAGTCAACTTCTGATTAAAGAGCCAAGTGCTTGTGTTGTTGTCTCTCTGTGGATGTTTCATTCAAATTTGGCGATTGATACTCTGGTTAGGTTGAAATCTTCTGCCAACTTTTTACTGGCTTTATGGTGCCTCTGAATTTCTTAATAGTTGGAATTATATTTTTAATATTAAGTTGTGTCATATTTAACTAAACCACACATGATTGGGCATAAGTTGTGTGGCCAGGCAATCCTGATGATTTTGGACACTCCATTAAATGAAGCTTGGAGATTGAAAGCCTTGTATGTGAAGACTGAGAAAGGTGTGCTTTTTGAAATTAAACCTCATGTTCACATTTCAAGAACAGTTGATCATTTCTCTGGTATAATATTCTAGAAATTTCTTTGTTATATTACATTTTGCTGTCTGTTCTGCTTAATGGATCTATGGAATCTCTTTGTAACCTTGCAGTACAGCTGTTACAAAAGTCGAGTACAACTGCTGCTGGTAAGCATGAGAAACTTTTGCGAGCCATCTAGAACCCTGTAACTCAGTGTTTGCCCATCAACTCTAAAAAAATAGGTGGATAAATTGGAATTTGCTGTCTGATGCCGTCTCAAGCAATTGTGATATTCAATTTGTTTACCTGGATCTCAGGCTTCTCACACAGTTCTGATTTAACATACAAGATTATGTTGCTGCTGTTAGCAATGAGAAGAACCCTGTATTCTTGGTATGCCATACGCCCATATTGGAACTAAATTTTGCTTGCATTTCCATTTGCTGCTGTTAGTAATGAGAAGAACCTTGTATTCGTGGTATGCCATACGCCCATATTGGAATTAAGTTTTGCTTGCATTTCCATTTGATTGGAACTTGTATCATACTTGAACTGGTGTATTTGCAGGTTGGTGCAATGACTCGTGGAAAAATTGATGCAGATTATGTAGGGGATTTTATTTCAGGTAAGCAACTTTATTCATTTATTATGTTTCACATTCTATTTTGTAGTTTCTAGAACATATTTACTGGTTTCTGTATCTCTGTTCCTTTTGTTACTTGATTAGGAAGATGTTTAGCTTGTAGTTCCATGGATGATCACATCTGAATTTGATAGCTAGTTTCTCATTATATGGTGTAGCCAGATTATTCCAGCATTTTCATTCCCGAGTAGAAGTGCTGCCTCTTGAGTTTTTCCTTATAAATTATGGTATAGGTTGGTTGTGTTAACTTTTGAATCTTTACCTTCATGAGCATATGCACATTTCGAGTGATTAGTATAGTGTTGTTGTTGTTGAAAGTGTAAAAAATGGAAGCACTATAGGGCACAATAATTCTGGAGGTCTTAAGTTTTAGTGCTACAAACATTCTACCGGCTGACCTGTAATTGAGAAAAAACTGGGCTGTGATTTGATGGAGAGAACGGCGTTATGTGTGTCCTTGGAATCAAAGCACTTTTGCAAGTTCAATATCAATTTGATAACATATTTTTATCTCCTAGCATGTTATAGTATAAAGATTTAATCCATTTATGTATATTATTTAGGTCATGTGGTTTCCTGGTTGTTGAATCTATTGGATAGAACGCATTGAGTAGTCAATTATGAGTTGTTTAGTTTGTAATTTATTTGAACTGCAGTTATTAGTATGAGAAATTTAGCACGCTTGATAGTGACAGTTTTTTAAACCGACTAGGATTTTTTAGTAAATTCAATTTTGCGCTAGCTGGAAAATATTTCCAGTAGGAAATACCTTTGGCACTTATAATTATTGAATACCTTTTAGCCATATAAATAAGGGCAAAAGAATTAGGCATATCGAGGGTGTATATTGGAACTATAATGTGCTTGAAATGTGGCCAGGGTGATGTTTTCAATTGTTCCCCTGGGAGCAGCATGCTGGCTACAATAGTGTTTATATGATGAAATAATGTAACAAAGACGAAGAATAAAATGTCATCATAAGTCATGATAAACACATGGATTCAGGGCATGGAATCTAATCTAGAACTGATCTATGAATTTCACTACTTTTGCTTGCTTTCTTAAGGTCTGTTTTGTTGGGAGTGTTATTATGGGTAGCTTGTGATTTTCTTGCTAGTGGTTTACGGTCAGCCATCTAATTGTCAAATGATTTCTTGCAGTTTCTGATTTTCCATTGAGTGCTGCGTAGTGTATATCTAGGATCTGCAATGCTGTGGTGCACAAATGGAGAATTCTGTAAACCCCTACACCTGCCTTGTTTCAATAGACACAGCCTCATGTACGGTGTAGGCCTAACTATTTACCTCATTTTCCTTGGCTTGTGAACTTTCAGTACCATGTGAATGATGGTATGGATTTTAGTTGCATTGAAAATAAAATTTTAATTTCTTCATGGTATCATCTGTACTGTGACTTTTTCTCGTACCTAACAATATCGAGCAAAATTAACAGCAAACATGTAAAAATAATATATACAATTAATGAAGTCCTATTCTATATAAATAATGTTAGCATGAAATTATCATGCTTCTCAAAACATAAAGTAACATCCAATTCGAAAGAGTTGCATATAAAATTGACAACCTTCTTACGAACAACATAAAAGAGAAACCCAAATCTAAGGTAGACAAATTTAAACAGCCTAAATTGACCATCCAACATAAGAGGAGAAATTGTAAAATTGCCAATCCCTCCTGTACTGCATGTACATTTGGCAACGACAAAAAGCACAGCTTTCCCTTTGCTGTTGCTAGTAGATTACTGAATCTTCCAGCTTTGCTTTTATAAGTGATGATGTATTCTTTCTGGTTTCGTGAATGTAAAGGACCATATCCAAGTTGCTGGAGAGTTCCTCGGAGAACTCTTCCTTTTAATGTCTTTGAGCTTACTTAAAATGAAAATGTACAGAACATTGGAGCCACGAAAGGTTCTTACTTGGCCCAAAGCTAAGATGATCGTACAAGTTTATCCAATTCAGGGAAATTAGGAGACACTGGGGGATATTTCAACTCCATTCCTTATAAAATATTTTAATTATTTTCTAGTAGGTAATTTTAGATTTGCTTTATGATTCAAAAATGAAAACAAGCCAAGGACTCAACATTAAAAAGGTAGAGTTTTATGCAAAATATTTCCTCATTAATAGCACGTATAATTGTGAAACTCTGACTAAATTTGGTTAAAGACCATTAATTCTAATGGGTTTGTTTAAAACTCTAACGGAGTTTCTCAACAAAATTGTACTAGGATGAATCTCAATTTTAGTAGTCAAACATGAAATTAAACTCCAAATTGATAAAATAACGTATAATGACAACTATTATTGACATGTACAGACATTCTATGTGGAGTGCTAAGCGCAAAATTTGGGTGATTAATTATGAACCTTAACCAAAAACAAAAAAGAGCCCTTGGCTTATGTTTAGAATGCCTCAATATAGGTGTGGCAAATATCAGTTACCTCAACATGTATACCATAATACTTTATTGACAAAGCAAAAGCTATATTATCAAAAAGGTTTAAGTCACCTATGCATCTCTTAGGAGTCTGTCACTTGAATATTTGATATTGGCACTAGAAATAGTATGAAAAAAATTCTTTTGAGTGGTCCTATGTTAAAATTTTTGAATCTGACAATTCGGTATTGAATATTTCAAAATAAAATAAACGAATTTGAAGGAATTTGTGATACAAATTCATTATTTAATTCATGCAACAATATCGTTCAATTCTATTTTTTTATTTTTTTCTGAATCGATTTACTTGATGACATGGTATTTTACACGTAGCATGTACTTTGATAAATCCTATTCTAAGTGCTTGAAAGCGAAATTGGACTCCAACTTGAAAAAATAACATAGAAAAACTAAATATTTACTCAGATAAAGATTCTACATGGACAATAAAGGTTTAATTTGGGTGCATATAATATTAATCTAAAAACACACGCACGCACCCTCTCTCTCTCTCTCTCTCTCTCTCTCTCTCTCTCTCTCTCAACACATGCAAACATTGGCCTATGTTTAGTACGTCTCAACATAGTTTCTTGTAATCATCAACTGCTTAACATGCAAACAAAAATGCTTCACTAAGAAAACTAAAGTTATTGATCGTAAGAAAAAGTTTTGCCAATGATCGTAGTGTCAGTTGGACATCTCCAAAAAGTTCCTCAGTCAAGTTTTTGAATTTAGCACTAGAAACAGTTAAAAGAATTATTTATGGGTATCCTATGTTATAATTTTTTAAACCAATATGTTGGTACTGAGTAATTCAACACAAAAAAAAAAAAGAAAAGAAAAAGCAAACAATTTGATAGAATTTGTTGTACATTGTTGAAGTCATGCAACAAAGTTTACTTTGAAAATTTACATTTTTCAAATTGAGTAAAAAGTTTCTCAATTACATTTATTTCTTTTAATTATCTAATGCCTTGCAAAGGTATTAAGATAAAGCACGACAATTATCCAGCAGGAAAAAGTGAAGTCAAATATTTGCATTTTGTGTAGAAGTTAAACCAAGCCGTATGGCTTTTAGTCATTTTGTTTAGTTAGGTGCATGTGTCTTTATTTTATTGGTTTATTTATTTGGGTCTATTGTGATGGGGGCACATGTGATTGTTGGCCATCCAAGTAGTGCTAGTTTTAGGATTTGTTTTCCGTGCTTTCCTTTTTCGCCGTTTTCTTAAGATTTTTGCAGACTCACTTACGTTTTTCTTTTGAAGAGACTTGCGGCCTCTTTATCTTTTTATTCAAGAAGAAATTTCCTTTATTATTTTTCTTGTGTTTCTTATCTAAATTCTTGTGGGTTTTATTTATCTTATTGATTTGGGTCCATCAAAGTAGTATTAGAGTTATGACACTCACAAATATTACTTGTTTAGTTCCAAAATTGAAAAATAGGGAGGAGTATAATTTTTGGAGGAAATAAATGTTAACATATCTAAAGGCGTATGGGTTAAATCAATACGTAGAAGAAGGGATTGGTGAAGATGCTGATGCACAAGAGACAAAGAGTGATAACATGGCGTTGTCACAAATTCACTAGGGAATTAATATATCAATTTTTCAAAAAATTGCTACTATAGATACGGCGAAAAAGGCTTGGGATATTTTGGAGAAAACATTCAAAGGCATAGATCGAGTTCAACAAAGAAATTTGATGATGCAAAAGAGAAAGTTTGAACTTGCAACGATGAAAAAATCTGAATCAATTGAATCATATTTTTTCCGTCTGTTAGAGATCAAGAACGAGATAGCACTCAATAATCATCAACTTTCTGATGGGATATTTATTGAGAAAGTTCTTAATACTTTACCCATGAAGTTTGATCACGTGGTGACAGTAATTCAAAAAATCAAGGATTTGTCATAATTAAAAATTGAAGAATTGCAAGGCTCATTAATTCTACATGAACAGAGAATTAATGGAAAGATGAGGCACACCCCGGATAGTGTGGAGAAGGCTTTACAAATATAGTTAAATTTAAAGGCAAAGGATGAACCCAAGGAGTAAGGAAATTTTCAATAGAGAAATCAGGACAATGGCAACAGAGATCGTGGATACAACAATAGAGGTAGAGGCCAAGTTTTGTTGTCCAAGCTAACAACAAAGGCAGAGGCAGATAGAATTCTTAACGTGGTGATAGAGGTAACAATTTTAATTTTAGAGATGGCCCTGGTAGAGGTAAAGGTGATGATTATAATTATGACAATAGATATAATTTTAACCAAAATAATGATGGCCAGAGGATTCAGTGTTATAACTCTGAAAATTTTGGACATAAAAGATTTGAATGTAGATCTAACAGTAATTTTCGGGCTAATGTTGTTGAAAATTAAGCTTAAAATAATAATCAAAATTTGAAAACTTTATTATTGTCATGCAATAATGATGAAGTTGTTGATAAAAATAAATAGTCTTTGGTCGCTGGATGTAGTAACTATATGTGTGGGAAGAAAGAATTATTTTCTGAATTTGATGAGTCTGTCAAAGGTGAAGTTAAATTTGGGAATAATACTATTCTGCAAGTGTTTAGTAAGAAAAAAATCCCAATTAGCCTGAAAAATGGATCTAACAATTTTATTTCTGATGTATTTTATGTGCCTAGATTGAATCATAATTTATTGAGTATGTGGCAGTTGTCAGAAAAGAATTATGACATTCATATTAAAAAAGGTGTTTGTATGATTTTTTATGAGAGAATTAGTATGATTGCTAATGTGACAATGACTCCAAACCGTTTATTTCTATTAAATTTGAATAGTGGAGATTTTTCTTGTTTGAATACTGTGATTGATGGTGATAATTGGTTATCGCATATGCAATTTGGTCATTTAAATTTTAACAGTTTGAGATTTTTTGTTAATAAAATGATGGTTCATGGGTTACCTAGTATCAATTGTCCTGACAGAGTGTGTGATATGTGTGTTTTGGGTAAAAAGCACATGAAAAATTTTCAGATAGGTAAATCATGGAGAGCAAAAAGACCATTGGAGATCATCCATTCAAATTTGTGTACTGTGGAGGTTCCTTCTAATGGTGATTGCAAGTATTTTATTACATTTATTGATAATTTCGGTAAGAAAACTTGGGTTTATTTTTTGAACAAAAAATCTAATGCCTATAACACTTTTAAAAAATTTAAAATTTTTGTTGAGAAGCAAAGTAGCTTTCAAATAAAAATTTTGAAAATAGATAGGGGTCAAGAATATATTGCCTATGATGATTTTCTTGAGAAAAATATAATTCACCATCAATTGACAGTTAGGTACACTCCGCAAAAAAATGGGGTTGCAGATAGAAAAAATATAACTATTATGAATATGGTGAGATGCTTGTTGAAATTGAAAAATATGCCAAAGTCCTTTTAAATAGAGGTAGTTACTTGTGCTATTTATCTGTTAAATAAGTGCCCCACAAGAAGTCTTACTGATAAAACTCCTTAAAAAGTTTGGAGTGGTAGTAGGCCATTTGTTGGCCATCTCAAGGTATTTGGGTGTATTGCCTATTCACATGTTTCTGATCAGTTGAGAAAGAAACTCGATGATAAAGGAGAAAAATGTGTATTTATTAGTTATAGTGAAGTGTGCTAAGTTTATAAATTATTTAATCCTATTTCAAAAAAATAATTGTTAGTAGGGATGTGACTTTTGACAAGAGAAATGTTTGGGATTAGAATAAGGAGGATCCCAAAGATGCAGATTTAATTTTAAATTTTGACAGGGAGGATGAAGATATTAATTTTCAACAAATGCTTGTTACTCAAGGATCACAAACTGAGTTAATAGGTCGTCCACAACGCCACAGACAGTTGCCCGCTCGTTTGCAGGATTACGTTGTTACTCCTGATAATGGTTTTTCTAATGAAGAAATTGTTAATTTTGCTTTGTTTGTAAATTGTGATCCTGTAGTTTATGAAGAGACTACCCGAAATTATCATTGGGTGAAAGCAATGGATGAAGAAATTCATACCATTGGAAAAAATAATACATGAGAACTTACTACTCTTTCAACTGATAAAAAGACCATTGGAGTAAAATGGGTCTTCAAAAGAAAGTACAAGCCCAATGGAGAAGTGGAGAAAATCAAAGCAAGGTTGGTTGCTAAGGGATACAAGCAGAAGCCTAGTATTGACTATTTTGAGGTATTTACATATGTTGCTAGACTTGATAGTGTTCGTTTGATAATTTCTCTTACTGTCCAAAATAAATAGAAAATTCATCAAATGGATGTTAAGTTTGCCTTTTTGAATGCAGTGCTTGAAGAGGAGGCTTATGTTGAACAACTTGCAGGTTATGTCAAAAGAAGCCAAGAAGATAAGGTGTATAAGTTGAAGAGGACTTTGTATGGTTTGAAACAAGCCTAAAGGGCCTAGTATACAAGAATTGATTCTTATTTTATTTCTAGTGAATTTTTGAGATGCCCATATAAGCATACTTTGTATGTTAAATCTTTTGTTCGTGGTAATATATTGATTGTGTGCCTATATGTAGCTGATTTGATTTTTATAGACATTAATCCTGAGATGATTGTTGAATTTAGGGAGGTCATAATCAAGCAGTTTGAGATGACAGATATGGGCCTGATGTCTTATTTTCTTGGTATTGAGATTTTTCAATCTAACTATGGTATTTTTATTTCTCAAAGGAAATATGCATGTGATATTTTAAAGAAGTTTAAGATGGATGGGGCTAAACCAATTTTGAAACTTGCTGAAGAAAAATTAAAGTTGACCAAGGAGGACATTGGTGGATATGTAGATCCTACCTACTTTAAGAGTTTGGTAAGGAGTTTGGGATATTTGACTTCTACGAGGCCAGATATCAATTTTAGTGTTGATTTGATCAACAGGTTTATGCAAAATCCACGCCAGTGACACTTGCAGGCAGTGAAGAGAATCCTGAGGTACATTAGAGTTACTCAGGGAGATGGTATTTTTTATTCTTGTAATGATCCTATTGAACTTTATGGTTGTATAGACAGTGATTGGATTGGTGATACAGTTGAAAGAAAGAGTACATCAGGCTATGTATTTTTTACTGGTTTAGGGATATTTTCTTAGATTTCTAAGAAGTAACATGTGATAGCCTTGTCTACTGCAGAGGCAAAGTATATTGATGCAGTTAACAGTGTTACTCAAGCATTGTGGTTAAGGAGGGTGCTTGGTGTTCTACAACACAAGCAAGATGATCCGACGAAGATTTATTATGATAATAAGTCAGCAATTAAGTTGTCTAAGAATCCAATTCTTCATGGCCGTAGTAAACACATTGACATCAAGTATCACTTCATACGTGAGTTGGTTCGTGATAAGGAAATTGAGATTGATTATTGCAAAACTAAGGAGCAAGTGACAGATATATTCATAAAGGGTTTGAAAACAGACACATTCTTAAAGTTGAAGAAGATGTTGGGCATGTTCAAGTTTGAAGAACTTGGTTTAAGGGAGGCTATGTAGAAATTAAACCAAGCCGCATGGCTTTTAGTCATTTTGTTTAGTTAGGTGCATGTGTTTTTATTCTATTGGTTTATTTATTTGGGTCTGTTGTGATGTGGGCACATGTGATTATTGCCCATCCAAGTAGCTTTAGTTTTAGGTTTTGTTTTCCGTGCTTTCCTTTTGTGCCGTTTCTTAAGATTTTTGCAGCCTCATTTATGTTTTTCTTTTGAAGAGACTTGCGGCCTCTTTATCTTTTTATTCAAGAAGAAATTTCCTCCATTATTTTTCTTGTATTTCTTGTCTAAATTCTTGTGGATTTTATTTATCTTTTTGATTTGGGTCCATCATTTTGAAATGATTCTGAAATTAGAAAAGTTCACACAGTTCCTGCTTCTAACCATAGCCACAATTCATCTTGCATTACAATTGGAGGAATTTCTCTAAAAGTTTATACATATG
This sequence comes from Mitragyna speciosa, assembly GCA_024721245.1. Lineage (NCBI taxonomy): Eukaryota > Viridiplantae > Streptophyta > Magnoliopsida > Gentianales > Rubiaceae > Mitragyna > Mitragyna speciosa. The sequence continues at coordinate 32,209,691 of CM045553.1, read as the reverse complement.
AAAAATGGCTACCATAATGATCGTGTTAGATTTTTGGTTCTGATTAAGTCTTTTTCTTATGAACCTCCTTTTATAGAAGAAGGCAAAGAAAGCCCTGTTTTATAGATTTTTGGATATGACGAATTATTAAGATGTAATTTTAACTGATCTTTAAGAAGTGAAGCAGCATTATATTTCAGGAATGAGACTTCCAATGGAATTGATCATCCATTTGCTAAAAATGCCACCTATTTTTAGAAATTTCTTTTAAAGCTAATAGAAGATGATGATGAAAAAAATAGCCAAAATAAAGAATTTAACGGGATAATCCAATACATATCAAGATGGGAGAAGATGGAGGAATTGATGAATCTTTTCATCTTTAGAGTTTGGGTGGCGTTGTTTGGTTATCAACATATGTGAATTAAGGTGATAAAGTATTTTGAGTCTTGTGTAGTCATTAAACTTGTGGCTATTATTGCAGTCTCTCTCTCTCTCTCTCTCTCTATATATATATATGTGTGTGTGTGTGTGTAGACACACACATACATACATATACATACATACATACATATACATATACATATACATATACACACACCCCCACACCCACACACCAACACAGACATGGCATGTTCAGTGATTTTAATGCAATGCTTTTGTTTTATGTTTTTCTTTTGTTGACATTAGATCTTTGCATTTCTTTTTGTAACTTTTTTTGTTTTCTTGATTTCCGTAATGTGTTTGTACATAAATTAAGTTTCTCTAAAAGATTTATATTTTAAAAATATTTTGTTATAGATGGCTTTTATTTACTCCTCCAATAGAGTTTTTCTCTTTAAAGATAAAATATGTTACATTTATAGTCAACAAAAAAATAAAAAAAACACTGATTTACACTTAGGTTGCTTTAATAAATTATAGCATTTATTAATTAACTCAATGCATATACAACAATGCTATTGTATGTAGTTTTACACAATGTAGTGTTAGTTGGATATTTTTTTAAGATGTTTTCATTTGAGTTCCGGCAGTTGGCACAACAAAAGGAAAAAATTGTTATGATAGTCCTCCACTAAAATTTCTAATAGCAATTTAAGATTGTTGGCATCAAATATTTTACAATTGACTCAATCAATCAGAGGGAATTTTTAGGCACAAAATCACTATGGAAGTCATGCCAAAAAATATCTATTTTAAAATTTTACTTTTCTACAAGATTATCTTTTGGCTCTATCTTCTACAAATTTTTTTTAAATCTTCACGATCAATTAAAAAAAATTATGCTAAAGTGATGCCTAATCCTTAATTTATGTTGTAGTTTGTAGCAATCAACAACAAAAATACTCCAAGCGAAATATGATCAATTTATAGGAAAGCAAGGAAGACTATCACAAATACAAAAGAAATGTGTAAAGGAATGCAATTACACTTTCTAGAAGTAGTTGGAAAAATCCCAAGTCCTACAATTTTTATGTTCTTTTTGGTATGCACATGGAATGATATCTTTTACTCGATCAAACATCCGCAAATATAAAAATCATTTTGTTTTTTATATTTATTTTTTTAAATTTAGAAAAGTGGGATTGACAACTTATAAAGTACATATTGATTAATCTTCTTATCAATTTTTCAAAATAAATTATGAATGCCAAATCCTTCATCATGCTCGTACAAATTAATATTATTCTTTTACTGGCTTTGTCCCACTGTGAAAATACGATCAGTTTATTTAATTCTTTTAACTCTCTCTTCCTCTATATATATGTATATATCTACACAACAAGACACGTTTTCTCTCTCGTCTTTGTCATTGTGCACCTTTTAATTTCCAAAATATTTTTACGTAAAACAAAAAATGAACTAAACTGCGTCCAAACCTTATATATATATATATATATATATATATATATATATATATATATATATATATAAAACTTATTCTGTACAGTCTTTTGGTTACTTGGTTTGACAAGTATTTATATGATTGTTATTTTTGTAGATTCTTTAACTCCCATACATTGCACGAGATTGGAAAGCATTAGGTAATAGGTAAATCTTATGGGAATTTTGGTGCTTAAAAAATAGTATTATTTAGGTAACTATTGACAAATTATTAGAACTTCATCATCTACGGGCCGTTTGGTTCCTCATTAATTGCACGATACATCTTTTAAAAGAATTGTTACCCACCTATTCAAAAGCAATATGAGATGAAGAATGCTCAAGTGCTCATGTCTTCTACAGGCCGATTGGTTCAAATTTCTCAATTATTATTACTGTGAGTATACTATCAAAGAAAATTGTAGTTGTTTATTGCAGAACAAGTGCTATTTCTACATAATAGCTTCTGAAGGAATTAAACACTTTGGATTTACGAAAGACATTGCAAGCAACTAGTTTCCCTTAATCTGTTGGAGAGGAAAAAAATCAAGCGAGCAATTATTTGTGGTTATTAGAGTACTCTTCTTATTTATTTCAGAACATTTTTCTTTTTGTTCATTCCTTGTATTATACTGTTGGGACTTGGGAGACGTGTTCTAACTCTTCATCAAAATTGCTTGAATTATACTAGTGGGAGACTTGTGTTTGTACTTAGAAACTAGAACCATGAGAATCTATCTAGCTTCGATATTATTTCAAAAAAGAATGATTTGACTTCCTTCAGCTTTTGCAACTAGGGTAATTGTTATAATTCAATTCAATCTTTGTGCAATGAACTTGCCATTTGTTTATCATGAATTCAAATCGGATGAGATAACTTCAAATCTAGCATTTGATTCTACTAAGCAATAAAAGGGACAATCTACAACTGCTAGGCTTCAACATATAGTCAGCATATAGTCCCTTTTTGTTTCCTAATGCTCCTTTCCTGAAATAGGTGGATGAACATGCATGATCATCTGCTCCATGTAACGCAAAGATTCTTTTCTAGCTCCACCATGTTTTTGTCCTCCATTCTCTGTCTTCGTCTTTATCTTCGTGCGGAGGAAATCATTCAAAATGAATGGAAAGTCCTCCGAGAAACCTAAAAAAATTGCATCTTAGACTCCTCCTCCTCCGATAACTTAAGGGAAATCGGTTCTTTTCAATGCTTGCCACGGTCCCTATGAGCATGGTTTGAGGTTGAGGTTACGGCCTGCACCGTTTCACATCGGTCTCGGCATATTGGTCACGGCTCATATTAGTCTTGGCATGTCAGTTGCATTTTTGGTGAGTTGCATATTTAAACAATTACTATTCTAAAAATTATAAATAATCGTTCTACTTCATAAATTGGAGGTTTTTTTAATAATGTCTAATTAACAATTTATCTACTCTTTAGAAAATCAAAGATGCAAACTAACTACTAAAGGAATCATATCGGCATTAAATTAACTTCTCACAACTCCAGCCTCAATCACTCCTCCTCCTTCCTCATCCTCCTCCTCCTCCGCTACCACCATCCCTCGACCTTTATTGATTTCCATGAAGTTTGATTTTTATCAAGAAAGTTTGAGCCCATAAAGGCATGCCCATCTATGGGGCTGTGAAATGAATTCAAATTCGGAAATTTGGAAGCTCAAAATCAGATAATTCAAAAAATTATAAAGGCTCTATCTGATCGATTTTGAGTTCAAAATTACCTTTTTCCGTTTCGAATTTGATTTCAATCAAAATCGAAAAATCAAAATCGAATTCGGAAATTCCAAATTTAATTAACTACTTAACAAATCCTAATAAACAAACAAAGCCCAATACATAAAGAGAGCCTTTTTAACTGTATTATAAACAAACAAAGCCCAATATCATACTCATTTAGAGATCCAAACTTAACTAAAGACATGAATAAGTTTATTTGACTATTTGTTATTTTATGTGGTTTGAGTTTAATAGCTAACTATTAGTCCATTAATTATGACTTAATTGTATTAGTATAATATATTAAATTATTAACGTTAATTATTATATCTATAATATTTATAATAAAACTCTTTGTTTATTTGACTATTTGTTATTTTATGTGGTTTTAGTTTGGTTTATTTGACTATTAGTTTTAGTTTGTTTGACTAATTATTAATTTATGTTGTTTGAGTTTAGTTTATTTGACTATTTGTTATTTTATGTGGTTTGAGTTTAATAACTAATTATTAGTCTATTAGTTATGACTTAATTGTATTAGCATAATATACCAAATTATTAATACAAATTATTATATCTATAATATTATAATAAAACTAATTATTATATATAATATTACGAATTCGAAATCGAATTTAGAATTTTTGAATTCGTTATCGTTTTTAATTCAAATTTAGGAATTCCAAAATCAAAATCCTTATACCCGATTTCGTTCCTAATTTATTGCATTTGTATTCGGATATTTTCGAATCCGATCCGTTTCCCTCTTTTTCGGATTCGATTTTCCAAATTCATTTCGAACTCGGAAGGAAAATCAAAAAATTCAGATTTTGCTCACCCCTACCCATTTAGGCCTTTGCTTTCAAGCAGCCTGGCTTCACTTCACTTCAATCCCACATAAGTATTATTCCATTTTATTGATGTATTCTCCCTTTTTTCTTAGGATTTTTTTGGCCCAAAAGGGGGCTTATCGATAGGGGTTTGTGGTTGAGAAAGGGTTTTTTTCATAAGAGTGTTTCTTGGTAACTTGGCTAATCTCATGGAAGGTGGAAATTACCCTCTTTTTCTGGTTTTCCTTTTCTCTCCTTCTTCGAATTTTTTTACCTCTTTCTACCACTGATTTTTTGCAAGCTTAGTGGGGTTTAACATTTGAGGGAGAGATAGAGAATTGGGTTGACCCGAAAGACTTAGCTGATTCTTTTTTACTCGAAGACAACTCGGTCCAGTCGACCGAATTTGAGCGAGTTCTTGGCAAGTCTTCGTCTTCAAGTAAAATCAGAATGGTTTCATATCGATGCCTTCCGTTCCGATGATGACTCGACCGAATCTTCGAACCATGCGCCTGTGGGTCTAAAACCTTTGGTATCTCTTATTGCAGAAAGGGCATCTATGTTGTCATCTAACACTAGTACGTCACTAGTACGTTATTTTGCCAATGAACTACCTAGTTTCAAAAATCCTCCGGTGGATTCCTTATTAGCTTTTTTCTTTTGATGTGAGTTGTGACTATCAAATACTTGATAGCTTACAAAAAAACTTGTTGCATCGTGACAAACCAAAGGACCACGAGTCTTTTGCTTATCACCTGCAGGATTAGCCAAGAATTCTGAAATTTTTTTCTTTGCCCTTGGATTCTACATCAGTTTTACCATAAGATCCCAGTTTCTCTGGTTCCCTTACAAAGAACTTGGAAAACACATTAGAGTGGTTGAACATTCTATCCTCTCCTATATCAGTTATCAATTAGGTGGGCATTAATTCGCTTGAAACATATACTGTGTGATATATGAAGGAGAAAGAGAAAGAGGAAGTTCTGATAGCTTGTCAATAGCTTCCTGATTAATAAGTTATTCATGATTGATGGTTGCAATATACCTCAGAAATAGTTTCCTTGGCTTCCTCCTCTTAGTAGCTTGAGTAACGGGAACTGGTTCTTTGCTTTGTCTTCCTCCCAAGAGCGTTTTAACTCTTTTGGTAGCCCCTATTGCCAAAAGGGCACCTGCATCGCCATCTACCAAAAAAAAAAAAAAAAAAAAAAATTGTTTGGATGAAACTACCGATTTTCATACATGGTGTTAAGTACTATTATAAAATTGGATCAGACTTGGCGATTCGGCTGAGGATTGAACAACAATCCAGTTCAAGAGTGGTTGATTCCTTTTTACTAGTATATGTTATATAATATTATTTTATAACTCCTTAAACTTTTGTTTTAATAGCAGTAAAAATATTTTCTTTTTTAATTTAATTTTTTTCACATAATAACAAATGTGAACAATTCAATCAAAATGGTTACACCGGAAATTATGACCTTTTAATCGACCACTGTTTCTAGTTTCTAAAACTTGCTATCAATCAAGATTTAAAATTATTATCTAAGACTGGTTAGACGAGACTTCACTCATGGTTAGCACAAGAAATTTATCTCTTTTTTTTCTTTTGGTATATACAATGTGGTAATGATATTACATCACTTTAAGCTTGAATTTACTTCATTATTTAGTGGGAGTGACCTCTTAGTTTATTGTAGCTCTTTTTATATAGTCGCTCTTTCTTAGTTTAATTGATCGTTTGGTTTTTATGGTTTGGTTTAGTGTGACATTTAAATTTATAGTGAGTCATCTTAAAAGAATTCTCTAGCTTTAGATATGGTTGATATAATCTTTAAAAAAATCCTTCTAATTTTTGTTTTATGCGTGTTTGCAGCCAATGCTTTAAAAATCGAATCGAAAAAAAAAAAAAAAAAAACCGGTTTGATTAGTCCAAAATATTGTTAAAAATCGGACGAATTACACGAATCGTTTAAAACGATTTGAACCGTTAGCTGGCGGTTTTGTAATTTTGTAATTATGGTGATTTGCCGGCCTTTTTGGTCATTTCGCTATCCTATTACTTTACTTGTTTCTCCCTAATTTCAGTCGTCTTCTTCAGATTGTGGAGGAAATCCGGGACGGCGATAATATCAAATTTTCCGTTGGGATTGCCTCTACTTCCAATTAATAATTTTGACATTATTCTGCAGTGTGGGTGGGGATTGAATTGCGGTGGGAAATGAACAAAGAAGATTGTCAGAGTTCCTTTTGTGTCTTCAATTTAGCCTAGCTAAGATTCTCAAAGGTCCTTTGGTTTCTTCAATTTAGCCTAGCTTGACGGAACCCAACAGCCCTCCTGCTTCACGAGGTCAGTTTGGATTTCAAATGATGAAGTTTTCTTTATTTATCCCTTTTTTTCCCTTTTTGCCCCCTTTTCTTCATCACAACGGGGATACTCTTGTGATCTGTTCATGTATATCTTTTGTTCGAATTTGGGTCCAGCATAATTGTCTTTGTCCTTGTTTGTTTATTGCTGCTTATACATCCAAAATTCGTTTGACACAGTTAGTTATAGATGCTAAATGCTTTACTTGTGAGGCCAATTTGCAATGAACTAAATGTGGTTGATGTATTGTTATACTGCCTGCCTGCGAGACTCTAGCTAATGAGGATTTTTCTCCGAATTCGTTGATTGTGAAATTTAGGACACCATGGGAACTCTTTATAATAATGGTGTTGGTAATGTTGATGGTGCTTGTAATTTGGAGTGGTCACTTGTTTTGTTGTGAATATCTACAGCTTCTGGTCTGTACCTTGGTTTTTGAGTTTGGTCATTTGGAATTTAAAACGCTGCAAAAGTGGAGCAAAGTTTCATTAGGATTTCATCCTAAAGAAGCAAATAAATGATTGATTGATCGGACAAGAGAGTGAGATGAGGTGTATTTGTGCACATTCTGGTCTCCCGCATTAAGGCTTAGACGCTCATTGCTATTGTTGATTCCAAAATGAACATTCTAATGGCATCCTTGGTTCCTCATCCATACTCAAAATACATGAACTGATTTCCATATTTGGAGAGACTAGGTAGGGAAGTAGTTTGATATCAGCTGTTGCTTGCTAATAGGAAGGTGAACCAGGGTGCCATAGTTGCGAATATTTGTGCCTAAGGGTCGGAGAATGAAGTAAGCTTTAACATTGAACTTTTCACTCTAATTGTTTGTAGTTAATTATTAATATTGGACAAGATTTAAGATTATTATTATTCTTCTTTTGTTAGGTAAAATTGATATGAATTTATGGTTTGAATTTACAATTTAAATATTTATTTGTGAAAGTACAATTAGAAATACTTAACTTTTTATACATGTGTGTATATATATACACAAACATATATTTATACGCACACAGAGTATATTAAAAAGAACTTCTGCCAGTGTTAATTCCCCCATTTTATAGCCACATGTCAACTTTGTGATTTTTTTTTTTTTTTTTTTTGCTTTTGTGGGCCGAATCAGTCCTTTCTTACCTTTGGCTTCTGGTTGCTATGGTTGATGATGGGCTTTCAAGTCTTTTTTGTGTCAATTGGTTTGAATTTCTCTGTTGGAGGCTTTGTCCATCCTGCTGATTAAGGCCTTTCTTTTTCTTTTGTTTTTTTTTCTTTTGTTTTTTTTTCTTTTTGGGTCACTCCACTTCAGGCTTTTTGAGTACCTCTTACGTTTGATTAAGGGTTATAACTGTTGAATGCAGCTGGAGGGTTACCGTCTTTCTGCTCGTTGACAGACAGCCCATGCTGCCGACTGTGGCAGGATTTTTTGGTGGGGTAACTTCAGCCGTTTGATCCCTTCTTTTTGTTCCCTTCACTCATCTCTTCCCTTTGTATCAACCTACTGCCCTGAATTTAGTAAATATCGGTGCTTTTTTTTGTTGTGCAATAATTGTACTCCTTCCCCCTTCTCAATTATGCTTCTACACACGAATGCAACTACTGTTTTTCTTCTCTATTTGCTCTTTCTTTAATCTCTTCGATTGGGTAAATTAGTTTCTCATTTTCTTTAATTGCACTTGATTCTTGTCCAACTTCAATTTGTATGCAAGTTTGTTGTTGGTTTGCTCAAGTTTGGAAAATAAATTTTGGGTGTTTGCAGTTCTGTTTTTCTGCCACATTTTGTTTGGGATTTCAGTCTTTTTTGTAGGTTAGTGTGTATTGCAAATTTGGTTTGATTACCTGGAAAGTTTTTGTTTAATTCACTGTTATTTTGTAGCATGAATTTGCCTTTCTAGTGCACTGACATCTATGTTACTTCTTTAAATTTACTTGGGCAGGCTTTGTCTGTTAATGCCGTGCAACTCTTTCAACCTTCTGTATTGGAACTCATTCAGCCACTTGATTTCCTAGGGTTGTACTTTTAGTTGATGTTGTTCATACATATTACCCAGATTCTGTGATAGATTTGTTCTTTCTTCTCCAAAAATATGATTGGCCGTTCCTGCCTTTGTTTTCTCAAATCAAATAAGGCCAAATTTAGCATAACTCTTCTATCTTTTTTGTCATCTTACTTGATTTTCTTCTAGGTTTCAGGTTTATTGTTGCGACATCTCGCCCGTTTACATCAGTGCATCCCAGACCTGTTAGTCAAATTTATGTGATCTATTGATCAAATGTATACTCTGTTGTTTTCCAGTTATCATTGTTGGATAAAATTTGAGAGCTCATAGGCAATTTTTAAATAACATGCTTATTCAAACAATTTTTGTTTATATTTATCCATTTATTTGGGCTCTTATGGAAAGTTTTGTAGGTAAAATGTTTCTTAAAATTGCCATTTTTTTTTTCAGCATCTCTGTTTTAATTTGGCTTGTTTATGCAATACTTTGCTCTAAAAAATGAAAAGAAAAAATGCAATCAAAACAGAATCCACTATAAGACAAACTCTTAACCCGTTTTATCGTATTCAAAGATCTATCAAGAAACTGTGTAGCAAGTACAAACTATGAGACTTAATGTGAGTTTTCTTTTTTAAAAACATTTTATGGATGTAAATTTTTCTAGAATGCTAGATAGGTGTAACCAAACTTCTATTTTACTAATTCAGTTTGACGGAGAGCAGATCGTGGGCAAAAATTTTAATTTTAATACGAAAAATTTTAATAGGAAAAAGAGGTTCTAAAAAATATGTTCATGAAGCATAAGCACATGAAGCCTAGACTGACCAGCTCACTTAAAAGCACAACAAAATTTCTCAAAAAATTCTTGAAAAAATTAGTATGACACTGATGGATCCTCAGATGATTCATGATTTTTTTGTTTCAATATCTGATTGACTTCTTTTTTAGTTTTCTTTTACTTTTTTCGGAGCAACTGTTTAATTTTGTGATAGATTCTGCAATTAAAGAAAGCTTGCTTTTCATGGCAGGAACTGTTAGTTTGATGCATCATTAGAAAGTCGAACTTTTTTAAAGGTACAATTTTTGCCATCTCTCCCTATCTCTCTGAAACCACAACAAATGAAATCAAAGATCAGCATTTGCTTGAGTGGCTATTTATAATGGTATTAGTTGTACAACAGATGGTCCAAAATTTTAAGAGAGAAATCTTTGGTTCAAAGTATTGCAAAATTTTTTGTATGTACTAAAGTAACTTCAGGGGAAAGTACATGGAATTCTAGAAACTTATGATTTATGTTACTTCAATCGCTAGAGTAAGATTTCCTCTAAAACAAATAAAAATTTAGGGTTTCCTTATAGTCATTAATTTGCTATTGAAACTTCTAAGACAAGGCTAATCATACACTTTTTCTGTGGTGTTTTACAATAGTTTGGGGTTCTACATTTCAAGGTTAGTGGATCAAGTGATTGGATTCTTTATTTGTTTATTTATTTTTTGTAACTTGGGAGGTTATTATTTCTACTCAAGATTGTAATAAAGTTAAAATATCAAATGCTGGAAGAATGGAGGCACAAGATAGCAAGCACTATCGAGCAAAGTCTAAATTTGGTAATATTGTACCGTAAGACAAGTTTTAATTAGTCTATATACAAATTTTTAACCATGATGGCCATGAGACAATTACAAAATAGAAATGAAGCTGAATTTCCATCTATAAATTCATATATACAGATGCGCGAATTATGATTGTTTCTAGCATGTTCATAAACCTATGAAAATATATTTGAGGCTTAATGGGGCTGTTGCTGCTATGTCAAGGATTTTTAATTTCTTAATTCTTTTGTCTAGTGACTTTGTGATTTTAGAAATTAGTGATTTAAAGCTATAAAAGGGTTCGTGTGTGGACAATATTATTTTTTATGGTGGCTATATATGACAATCCATAACACTGAAGAAATTCGATAATTTGCCAAAATTAGTGCTTCACCTTTTGCCTTATTAATTTGGAATTTTTGAATTTCAAAAAATGGGGTTCTTTTGTTTTACTAAATTTTTGAGATCCAAACATAATTTGAGTAGTTTATATACTAGCTGATGATAATCTTTTCCTGTAGGATAATGTAGCCTTATTGCTATATCTCTATTTTTCTGCATTGGTTGGTGGTGAATTTCGTTCATTTTTTTCATAAATGGAGAAAAAATAAAATCATCTACCAAATGAAGAGTTTTTTTTTTTTGGCAAATCATTTATTTGACCATTCACAATTTACCGAAAAAAAAAAACCATTCAAACCGCTCTCATTTCATTCCAAAACCGGCAGTTCAATATTTCTTACTTTAAACCAAATAAAAAAAGCCTTTAGAGTTTTCAACAATTTTTTTTTTTTTTTTGAGTTGATTCCAAACAGCCCCTGACTTTTCAAAACCCTGACTGGTCGTCTTATCTCATCGCTGGTCCGAAAGTTCACCGCCAACCATCGGCAAGATCCGGTAACATTTTTTTCACATCATCAGATTATCATATTTTAATATGCATTTCTTTTTAGCTCGTTTTCATTTCTCTCCAGTTTTTTATTTATTTCTTTTACCTCAATTTTACTTTTGTTTGAATTTCTATCCTTTTTATGAATTAATTTTTGTGTAATTTGTGAATGGTATCCTTAAATACTTGTAATTTGTTCTTTTTTTTTTTTTTGGTAATTTCAGAGTTTGATTAAAACAAAACAAAGGCAATAAAATGCCACACCGAACTCGGCCGATGACTGGATTGTTGATTTTTACTGGACTTAATGTTGTTTTGGTCTCAACAATTGGCCCGGTTTACGATTTTGTGTGCTTCCATCCATTCTGGGAGCGAAGGGTAAATTTGTTCCCTTTTTTATTTTTTGAAGATTTTGACTATCTCTGTTGTTGTTTTACTTGTGAAATTATTGTTGATTATAGAAATTGGAGCCCTTGTTTATTATGCTTTTCATGCGCTTTGAGATTTAATTATACTTGTTTTGGGTTATTTGGTGGAGTTATTTATAATAAATGCGTGATGTTTTGCTAATGACAGTTATAGCAACAATTTTAGGCAATTTTTTGGGTAAAACTTGAGGGTTTGAATTTTCAGGAGCGGTAATTTGTTTAGTGTGCTCAAATCTAGGATAAGGCTTGCGTAAAGTTAGGGTAGTTCTGATTGAAGTGTTGGAACTCAATGGCGAAAGATATGATTCAAGTATTTTACCCATGAATATGATTTGAGTACTGAAGTCCAAATTGTATTGAAAATGAGAAAAAAAAGGGGAAAAAGAGAAACTATTTTAAGTGATTTTACTGTAGAAAATGAATTTTAAAGAGCTCTTCCAGGTTTTTTCTTTAGGTCTTCCAACCAACGGTGAAATCTAATTAGTAACCTTTTCATTTTTGTAGTTACATGTTGTGAATTTTCACTGCAGATATTTGTCTTTGGTTTAATGTGTATTTGTATATTATATTGTGAGTTTTAGAACATGTGTCCGTGAAAAATTGCAAAAGTTGGCCGTCTGAAGGGATTTAGTCCCGCTATTTTCGTTGCCCTGCATGCCATTACAATCACAATTCACAAGGGCGTATTCTTCACCTTGCTCTGCTGAGGTTGATTGATTCATGTTATGAATGGAGATGTTGAGTCAGATCTGTGTACTATATCTGTGCATAAATATTAGTACCATTTAGGAGGCTAGATATTGTCGTTTAGGCATTATGGTTTCCTGTTCATCATTTGTAATGTAATAACCAATTTGTATATCTGTTTATATGCTTTTAGTTTAGTTCTCAGGATTATGCTGTTCTGGAGGGTAAATTAGAACCTGAATTTCATTTTTTATTGTTGACTATGTGTGAAGAAAATGAAGCTGGCCTATTAGCTATTGGGGTCTGTAATTATAAGGAACAAAAGGATTTTTCAGTTCAGTGGTGTCTGATATTTTGCTGTTTGCTATATGAGGCTGTACTTGGAAGATAGTTTTGAGTTTCTTTCATGGTTACTGGAGAATGCTTTTGTTGCAATATAGAAGAGGTATTAGTGACTTCTCATAAGGAATTCGACTTGTACATAATCTTGTTTGATTTACACGAACTTCATTTGGAAGGAATTTGAGTTAGGGATAGCCTGGCTGCTTGTTTGTGTGTCAGAACTATGCTCTTCTTGTTTATTCTACTGTGAAGATTACAACTGCAAATTTTCTATGAGGTTTCCATCACCATTTTTATCCAATAAGCTTTTCAACAAGGAATGATGAATGACACATAAATGGTCAGATTTGAGATGTTTAAAGTGCAATAAAATTGTAGATGAACAATTTAACTTGTGTTTTCCTTGCAAGGTTGACAATGACCCTTTTGTGTAAGCTTTGAGGTTCATGGTTTGGGCTTTTGATGTATGTTTCCCCACTCTGATGCAGATTGATTAGTCTATCAGTGTAGCAATATGTTGAACTTTTCTGTTTTTGTTACTGAAACTGAATTTGTATCAGAGAGAACGTCGACGGCAGGAACGTGAGGCTGCATTGGCAAATGATTTTCGCAATTGAATTGAGAGTGATAACAATGTTCATGCCCCTGGATAAATTCTGTTCATCATCCTTGGGTGTCATGTTTTGTCAGGGAGGTGAAGACAGAGAACTATACAAGCTATAAAAGGAACATTTGGACAACTGAAAAAATGGGGTAAAAAATATTTTGCATTCCCTACATTTAGTTGACTGGGGAAAATGTTTATTTTTGTGTGCAGAGTGCAGTCGCCTTTTCTAGCAGTTAGAGGAAATGAGCTTCAATTCTCCACAAGCCTAACTATTTATGCTTCTGCAATGATAGTGCTGAAATTGTACTGGATTTGTTGATCTTTTGATCTTGCTAATTTTGTAAATATGCGATGTGATTGTAACAGACCTTGGCCATTTTAACTGTCAAGAAACAACCAATAGAGTTAAATATATTCCTCAACCGGATATCACAACATTTTCTAAATTGGTTAATGTGTACATGAAAGCGCTTACTTGAAGTACATCACTCAACTTATTTTGCTATTGGAATGTTAAATAGAACTTTTTTTTTTTATTTGGGGGGGGGGGGCTTTTTTTGGGCCAAAGGCACTTGAGCAATGTGGAATCTCTCCAGAATTGAAATTTATTTGTGATTGATTTTTCTTGACCAAAGGTTCCAGAAAGGATCTTATCCTTTTTCAGCATAATAAGGAAATTTTATGGTAATAAAAGTCACTTATTAGACTTTCTGGAACCAAAACTTATGCAGCGTCCTGAATCCTCACCAATTACTTGTGCTTGTGATGATTGTGGGAATTTTTATGATGAACATAGCTTTACAGAACCTTTCGTGGAAAAAGATTTTCTTCTCATGGCCGGAGCAGGTGTTTTGTAGTTTTGGCAGCTAACAATTTAAAAATTGGATAGAAATTGTAATTGTAACTTGTAAGAGCGCCTTCTCCTATAGGTTAATCCATCATGCTACTAACACTAGGACTGATTCTTGGGAAATTTTGGCGGTCACAGTGTATCCTCTGATTTTTCAGGGATGACTTGGTTAGTGGTTACTGGTAGTGGATCCTACAGTGTTCATTTTGTATTGTTTATCCTTTTCGTTGGTTCCTTTTATGGTGGGACTTGTAGTTTTCTTATTATCTTTTCTTTGTACTCTCTCCCTGTGAAATCACTGTCATGGACAAAATTGTAATTGGCTGGGGTGGGGGAACAAAGAATATGATTATGATGGTAACATATTGCAGAAGCAACTCTACCCCGCAAATATTTAAAACTGTTTATATTGTTACTCTAGCCATAGGCCTGAATCCTGATCTATGCTTTTGATAATCCTATTGAATATCATACTGCAATTCTTCTCCCCTCCCTCATCCCCCCCACCCCCCCCCCCCCCCCCCCCCCCAAAAAAAAAAAAAAAACGCATGCGTGCACACACACACACACTTTTTGAGATAGATAGAAATGCATTTCCTATTATGTAATTCTGTAAATCTGCTATAACATGGATTTCTTTTGTTTCGCAGATTTTCTAAAGATATTTTTGGATGCTTCTTTACTTGAAAAGATCTGAATGAGATATTGTGGTGTTAAGAATCAATATCATCATTTGTCCCTGTGAAAAACCTTGTTTGGCTCTGTGTGCATGCATGATCCTTATTTATCGTCCTTGATAATGTCTGAGGTACTGAGGATGGAAATTAAGGTGGGGACGAGGGGTCGCTAATTTACTAAGATATAATCATGCAGGTGAAACTTTCCCCTCTTTGGGAAACACATGAAGCCTTTCGAGTCTTTTTAAATAAGATTTTGTCCCACTTATATAAAATTGTCAGCCCATGAAAAAAACCTCAAGTGCTCTAGTATTTCCTCGTGACTTTGACAATCAAACAGCCAAAGCATTTGTCCTCAATCGTGCAACTTCAATTATTGATGCATGTTATGTGATCTCTAGGCTTAAAAGCATCTACTTTGAATGAATTTTCTGGTGAAACTGTTGAGGATAAGATTTAGTGCCTGAGTTTGGTCATCATGAATCTGCCATTCGTACATATTTGCATTATCATGGAGAAACAAATGATTTTGATTTGACATGAGCTGTGTATATGTACTAAACTGTTGCACAAAAATGATCACAATTTGTCTTTTACGTCGAGCATCCTATTTCTACAATCAGTATTCTAATTGATTCCTTTAATTTTCAGTGCCAAAACATGTTTCAAGAAACTCCAAATTTGATAAGAAATGAAAGAAAAAGCTCTGAAAATCTGACAATTAGAGCAGGAAATGTGTAATGTGACAATTTATATGCCAAGAATGGAGTGAACTTTTTTGATAATCTGTGTACTAGAGGGGAAGTGTAAGCTATTATAACGTTTGTTTCTTCGCCCGTGTGGTAGGGGGATAAAGTGGCTGAGAGGATAAATCAAAGGACCTACGAGTGGGCAGCTGGGGTTAGATTCACGCTTTGTCTTTCAAGGCATCGCATGTGCTCTCACACGCTTTCTCCTATCCCCACTCACATGTGCACTTGTCTTCCTCTTTGCTTTCTCTCTCCGCATCCCCCCTTTTTTGCCTTCCAAACCCTCATATTTTGCCATCATCCACCACCCAAAGCAACTCATCATGCACCATCATCATCATCATCCAGCCTTTACATTCTTCCTCAATTAGAAATCAATGGTGATAAATTGGAAGTTTGTAGTTATAGTAACTAATCCTTTTATGTAGTTTTCTTCTGCATTTTGTTTGGTAAAATGCTGGTGATTGTGGTTTTTAACCAATTGTATCAAGATTGAAAATGATTTATAGGTAGTTAATGAGTTATTTTCAAGCTATTTGTATTTCTTTAGTTCTCGCATTCTATTTATTTATTTTTTGTCAATCATCAACTGTATTTTATTCTACTGCTAATCTACTCTATAGGGGATGTTTCAATTGAGCCTAAGGGAACTGATGGGAATTGAACCACTATCGGACCAAACGAGTACATTGTGCACCCATTTAGATTTTTGATGGGAGGCAGGATTCGAACCCCCGACTTTCCATAACACTTAGCCTTTAGAGGCTTTGTAGTGGCCAACTCAACCGAGTTAGATTGGTTAGTTCTCATATTTTATGCTTTTAGGTATATTGGAATAGCACTTGGAATAGTAGTAAACGCTAAGACAGGTCATCAAAAGGAAAAAAAAAATGGTTACCTCCTTGGCTTTCCTTTTCAATTTTTTGGTGGGTAGAAGTATAGGTGTATATCTGGGCAAGATAAAAGATTAGTAGGTGTCCCTTTTAACTTTAGTTGTTCTATTGAATTTGAAAATTAAAGTTAATCCTAGTGACTTTATTGATTAAAACACAAAAGACCATGATCAAATATAATTTGTTTATAAGGAACAAAACAAAAAAAAATAGGTACATTAGAAAATTTGGTTTGTTTTTGATAAGATATGTTTGCATCTCTAAAAGAAGGCATTTTCACTTTCTTGTTGCCTTTGCCTTTTTGGCAGCCAACACAAAGGAAGCGTGTTTATATTTGCGGCTTTGCACAACGGTAAGTTATACGGCCCTTTACACTATATATATAATACAGGAAGGACCACTGTAGGTGCGAGTCGTGACCGTTGGGATAGAGACTGATATGAATTTTGCCGTTGGATTTGGAAAATCATTGGAGGGAGAGGGAGAGGAAGTTGTATGTAACTAATGTTTCCAACATTTTTTTTTCCAGCCTTATTATGTGCCAAAACAATTATTGATCGAGTCTTCTTATGCTAAAGATTATTATGTATCCGAGCATTGATGAACCCAATTCTCCCCATATTCCCCCCCCCCCCCCCCAAAAAAAGAATATATATATATATATATATATAATGGTCAAATTTTAATTGATTTACTTTTTGGTGTATCGCATAAAAAAAATGTTAAACACAAACTTTATAATATTCTACCGTTGCGTCGGTTTTAGAGTTAGATTTATCAGTTGCACAACTTTGGTTCTGTGTGAATAACTTTATTAAATCAGACTTTATTAAATCAGTGGCCTAAAGGAGCGACTTGCAATTTCATCCTTGTTTCGACAACGATTGAAACTTTAGATGGTTGATTTTCTTTTGAAAATTAAAGGAATTCATTAGCAAAATGCAGAAATGAAGGTCTTCTCCATATCAAGCTCAAATACATGGGAATAAATAGAGGATTGAGCGGTTAGAATTTTACGATTTCACTTCAGAGTCGGGGGTTCAAATCTCATCAATACTAATCTCCTATCCCAATGTAATAGTATAAGTTTGATAAAAAAAAAGAAAAAGAAAAACTCAAATAGATGGATACAAAAACTAGGAACTTCAACTGTCATTTGATTGGTATAATTTGCAGTGGATAACATAATTAAAATGTGTACATGTATGTATGTAACTTGTGAGAAACTGTAAATAAGCATCGATTAATATAACTCAAAGGATATAATTATGCTTAAGTTGATTCGGGAATGTAGAACTCTCAAATAATACTTATTACACAAATATATTTCTATATTACCATTGCATATAGAGCTTTATGGTTGCAACAATCAGCATAAGCAATAAGTTGCTTCATGTTTGTTTTCCCCTTCAATTTTGAAATTAAGATTTTCTTTTTCTGTTTTTACATTAAAAAATCTCAAGACAGTATCTAATTTAGACTACATACAATATTTTCGAGAAGGCGTAGATATTATTATTTCCCTTTAATTTTAAAAATAATAATTTTTTTGTTCATTTTTATATTTGAATATTTCAAGAACACCCAACTAACTCAGACCATATATAGTATCTCTAAAATACACAAATTAGATCAAAAGAAAATTAAAATCCTAGAATATAACCTTTTTCGATGATAAATCTAATACAACATGTCTATCTAAATATCTGCTACCACTAAAATTCAAATTCTTTAGTAGACATTTCTCCAAAGCCAGAGAGAGAGAGAGAGAGAGAGAGAGAGAGAGAGAGAGAGAGAGAGAGAGACGCACATTATATCGAGTGTGTCGTCGCACATACTACAAAGAAACTCACCTAAATTAATACGTACTCACAAAATTATTTAAAACTAATCCCTTCCTTTTGTCTCATTTAAACCCCGCCTAAACCCCCCTTTTATCCCTTCCCTATATAAACCAACCCACCATTTCTCCTCCGCTCTTCACTGTTCTCTTTCTCTCTATCAATCCTCAAAACACACACACCAAAACACCATCAAGCACACGCAGAAAACACTTCTCTAATTTCTCCTCGGAATTTTCTTTTTCGTCTTTTTTTTTTTTAAATATAAATTTGGTTGAAAATTGGCATGATTTTTATCACAATTATAGACTGAATAAGTTGTATTTGTTAGTAATGTCAAGCGCTCAGGTGAATAATTATGATTTTAATTGTAACGGCGACGCCGTATTATCGGAGCCGCAGTCGAAGCTGACGTCATCGGCTTCGTTTAAGGTGAAGAAGAAGCCGACGCTGGCGCCGAGCATTTCGAGAGCCGGCTCGGAAGTCGACGAGTTAATTACTCTTTTGCATGGCTCTGATCCCCTCCGCGTTGAACTCAATCGCCTCGAAAATGAAGTCCGAGGTTTAATTTTTTTTTAGTCCCTTTTTTTTATTTTGGAAGAAATTTGTTGTTTTCTTTTCTAAATTTTGTTTACTGTTTTAGTCGGAGTTGAATTATTGGAATTTTTCTGGACCAGAAACATGAAAATGGAGGTTAATTTGGATTTTCTTTTATCGAAAATTGATTTTTTTCGTTTTTAGGGGGGTGGGGGGGTGGTGCAGGAGGTTTCATTTTTAGTTGAAGAGAAAGAAAATTGTTTTGTCGTTTAATGGAAGAGAAAGGGTAAATTTTGGGAGAATTCAAGTGTTTGAAGCATTTTATTGGTATTTATATGCTCTTTGGTTTGATTCGAAATTGAATTTTAGAAATTAAAGCTAATTGGAAAAGATTTCAAATTGTATATTTGTGAAGCAATTCAAACTTGAGTATTTTCTTTGGATTTTATAATTTATGATTTTTTTCTCATTTTAAGGAGGCATAATTATGTTTATTTATTTTATAATCGGTCAACTATCGTTGATTAGATTTTGTTTATTTAATAAAGTCTGATAAATCAATTATTTCTATAATGTTTGAAAGATGTTTGAATTTTTTTTTTTTTTTAATTGAGGTGGAGGATAGGAGAAGAAATATGATAATTATATAAATTACCAGAAATAGAAGAACTTTGAAAAGAGAAGCTTTGGGAGCATGTGACTGCATTGAGAAGTCGCAATGCAGCCAGCCTTATTGGTCCACCTCTTAATATAGTTTCTATTGTCTTCTCCATAATGTATTCTATTTGGAAAAAAAACAGAAGTAAAGGACAAGGAAAGAGACTCCTTTGGTTTTGTTCTTGTCAATGCTTACGCAGTTCCTTGACAAATCAAAATTTCAAATTTCAATTGGTGAAATTTGAAATGGATAGTTGTAGTACTTTGGGTTATGACAAATTCAGAAAAGGATGAAGGTTTTCTAAGTCCCAACAGCATTTTTTATGCACTGAAATTTAACTTTAAGATGGTGTTTTGGATTATTTTTTTGGCCTTTGATTGTAGTTTTGTGTTGTCTTTGGCTATACTGTTCTGATGTCTACTTTTTGGTGACATAGTTACCTGTACGAACTTTTACTTGTTTCGGGAGTTCTTCTCAAGTATAAAGATGGAGTGATTGTCTTATGGTTGTTGTGAACTTTAAAATAAATTTTTTATCATGTTTTGGACTAAAGTGTTGTCTACATAAAATTTTTATCTGGCAAATTTTGAAGGAGTTTCCAAGTCAGAAGTGTACAAGTGCATGGTTCAAACGTTCTTTTTGCGCGTTTCATTTTTGTACCTTAACCTTTATTTTGTATCTGGAGTTGATTGGTTGAGATTAGCCCTTTTCATTTGTTATTAGTTATTTATGTGTTTATTCTTTTATAATCGGTTGATTACCTCCATGGCTGGTGACAGAAGTTGAACATTTTCGAATTCCTGAATGAAAATATTGAGTATTACCTTACCTTTAGTTCATGAATAGCCTTCACAACCTTTTATTAGCAATTTTCCAACCCTCTGACCAGGCTGCATCTATCTTTTCAAAGGAATAAAAAGAGCAGAAACTTTGAAGAGCACAACAGAGTCCATGAGCTTCTTTTTGATATATATACATATAACACATACGATATACCACATACAAGCTTCTTTGCTATCAAAGTGGTGATATGATGTAATATTCTCATTGGATAATATATGACATTGCAGATAAAGAGAGGGAGCTTGGAGATTCCTATGCAGAAATCAAGGCCTTGAAGTATTCTGAACGCCTAAAAGAGAAAGCAGTTGAGGAGGTACTCCAGTTTAATCAACATATATTTGTCTTAGTGACATCGTTGAAAGATCAAGGAGTCTAAAGAAGAAAGGTCAAATTAGAAGTCAACTTAATGGAAAAAGAAAAGTAATTTTAACAAATGACAATTAGTGTTATTAAGTGCCAATGAAGAAAAGATTCAAATAAGTAAGATAAAGCAAGAATATCTTATTGTTGAGAGAAAAGGAGGTATTACTGCTGATTTAATTTGAGTTGGTTGATAATGGAAGGACTTGAAGTTTGGTGATGGCAGAACTTAGAAGGAAAATCAGGCAAGACTGCAATATATGGGAAATTTCTAAAATCATTAACTTGTGGAGAGAGAAAGGTGAGGTAAGTAGAAGGGGATGCGTTCCTCTCCTGGTTCCACTTATTCAATATTGGATGGAAAAGAGGAATAGAAATGACTTGATGAGCAACTTAATAGGCAAGTATTGTCTTTTTCTCTGTCATTACTTTGTCCATGCACTCCCTCGTAAAAAATCAGGTGAATGTCAATGAATTCTATAAACTGAACGGTAGAACAACTGAAAAAGGGCTGAGGCTAGAACAAAAATTTGATTTGACACTTTGTGATCATGCATTTCTTGTATCTAGATAATTTCAATATTTTTGGATTTGCAAGTGAAAGAAATTTTTGCTCTCCATGTATACATTTGTACTTGTTGCTGCTTATGTGAGCAATTTATATACCTTTAACCTCTCTTTCTCCTCACCAAAAAAATAAAAAATGAAAAAGAGTTGTGGCAGCTTTAGAATTTGCCAACTAAACTTTGGTTTTGGCCCAGAAAGCTGGGTTTTAGGCCTAAAAGATTTTAACTGAATGATATTACACGTTTAGTGTTGTAATAAAACCTGTTATCAACAGAGCTTTGTTTGACAAAATTGTTTCTATCATGAGTTATGATTTGACAAGTGATTTATTTCCATGATGACTATGGTTACTTATCATCTTTGTGTTGATTCTGCATTAGACAACTGATGAGTTAAAAAAAGTGGACGAGAAACTAAAAGCCACTGAAGCACTCTTGGAGAGCAAGGTAAAATGTTAGTTGATGCAGGTTTTTTAATTTCTCTTATGTTTTCCCCCTTTTGGTCTTTTTCAATTAAATTACGATTTTACTTTTCATAGTTTGAGTATAAACAATGATATATGACAATTAAGTTGCTCAAATTATCAGAATTTAGAGATTAAGAAGGTAAATGAAGAGAAAAAAGCAGCTCTGTCTGCTCAATTTGCTGCAGAAGCTACCCTTCGACGAGTCCATGCAGCTCAGAAAGATGATGAAATGCCTCCTATTGAGGCAATCATAACACCACTGGAGGCAGAATTGAAGTTGGCCAGGCTGGAGGTACATCGCCATTTATTCAAACTCACTGTTGGTGACTGGTATTTCATATATGTCTGAGTGATAAAGTCTTTTTTTTTTTATTGTTCAATTCTATTCATTCCTTTGTCAGGTTGCAAAGCTGCAGGATGACAATAGGGCCCTGGATCGACTTACTAAATCTAAAGAAGCTGCTTTGCTGGAGGCTGAACGAACTGTCCAAATGGCATTGGCAAAAGCCTCCTTGGTTGATGACCTGCAAAACAAAAACCAGGATTTAATGAAACAAATAGAGATATGCCAGGTTTGACTACTTCAGAAAGCACCTTCTTGTGGTATGAATGAAAGCGAGTTGGCTATAGATGGTTCTTGTGTCGACTGATTTGTAAAATAAATAGTACTCTTAATTCAGGAAGAGAATAGAATACTGGATAAGATGCATAGGCAAAAAGTTGCTGAGGTTGAAAAGTTAACACAAACTGTTCGTGAGCTGGAGGAGGCTGTTTTGGCTGGTGGTGCTGCCGCCAATGCGGTACGTGATTACCAGCGAAAAGTGCAAGAAATGAATGTAAGTACATTACTTTAGAACTGCTGTCTGGGATCCTCTTTGCTATTTGTTACAATGCACTTGTCCAGCATAACTGATTGCTACTCTCCAACAGGAAGAAAAGAGAATTCTTGACCGGGAACTTGCCCGTGCAAAGATTTCGGCAAATCGAGTTGCAGTTGTTGTTGCTAATGAGTGGAAAGATTCAAATGACAAAGTAATGCCCGTAAAGCAATGGCTTGAAGAAAGAAGACATTTTCAGGCATGCAATGGCTTCATTTGATTTTCTTCATGTGTCAAGGATGTTTAATCACTTGAGCTTATGTTTTGTGGCTGATTATGTAAGCGATAAACTAATAAACATTTAAAAGCCAGAAAATGGAGAATGATATGAAAGTATGGACAGAAATTATTGGATCAAAACATAGTCAACCTTTTAAGTACTTGGGCCCCTGAAATAGCAAAAATGTTTCCAATTTATATCTCCGTGTAAATTTTTGGAAGGATGTAGGCTTTTCACTAGATGCTGTAAGGCTTACCTAGCTGTGGATCTGCCACTTCACAGCAAAAAGTAGTGCCACAGAAGTGTGGATCTATTAATCAACCTGTTAGTGGGCCTGTTCATTGTACGATGTAAGAGTTGATCAAGTCAGCTTCTGATCTTTCGGGCAGGTTCTGATGAGTTTTGTTGTTTGTGAATAGGGAGAAATGCAACAGCTTAAAGACAAACTGGCAATTGCCGAGCGGACTGCAAAGGCTGAAGCGCAGTTAAAAGTGAGCAATTGGATACTCTATATATTAATTTATGTTGTCATTTTATGTTCTTAGTTTTCCCCAGGTAGGTTTGCTTTTTTTGTTTCTGTTTAGTAATTGTATTGATGGTCTGCCAATAACTAATCTCTCAGGAAAAGTACCAATTACGTTTTAAAGTTTTGGAAGAAAGGCTCAGATCTTCTCCAAATAGTACCATCCGCTCTACTTCACAGGGAGGAAGTGCTTGTAGTGGTCTTGCACGACGTCAATCTATCGGAGGAGCAGAAAGTTTGTGCAGACAATTGTCTAATGGGATTCTATCGAGAAAGACAAAGTCTCAGTCTAGGTCATTTCGACCAAATAGTTCTTCTGCATTATTGGAGCAGTCAAAAGACTCATCAATAGTATTTAACGGTGGTAGCAGATCGCTGGATGGAGAAAACACATCGACATATGAAATTGAAACAGATAATGGATTCAGTGATTCCACCCATGAGACTCATAGTAATGGAACAGTAACAACACATGAGAATGGGATCATCAATGGTACTGATAAAATGAAGCTGGAAAATGATGATTATGTATCTGGCATGGTGTATGATATACTGCAGAAGGAAGTTATAACCTTGAGGAAAGCTTGCCAGGAGAAAGATCAGAGCCTAAAGGACAAGGATGATGCAATTGAGGTTTGATGCCTTATGCCCTGCCTTTTGAGACATCTCTTTTACTCTCTTTCTCTCAAAATTGCTTTTTGCATGTGGAATTGTTCAGATGTTGGCAAAAAAGGTTGAAACACTGAACAAAGCTATGGAAGTTGAGTCCAAAAAGATGCGCAGAGAAGTAGCTGCAATGGAAAAAGAAGTTGCGGCTATACGTATTGGGAAGGAGCAAGATCAAAGGATGAGGCGTGCCAGTTCTGCAAGGGGAGCTGTAAATGGCACTCATCCACCTTCAATAAGGTGAAATCTTAATTTATGCTAGTGCATTATAATTTATATCTGCTTCATTCACATGAATCCATCTCGAATCATCTACGAACTTGGTTGTGTAGAAAGTTTTATACATGTGATTGGAGATATTTGACAAGTAGACTGTTAGTGGCAAACAAATACAAAACATGGCTGTAAGAAATCTGATCTTGCATTGGATGATTAGTTTTTCAGGCATTATGCACCTTAGTAGATCAGTCTTGGGTTCTGTGGCTAAAGTTAGTATCCACTCATAGTATTTAAGGCTGGGACCAATCAAGCTGAGTAGAAATCCATTCAGCTGATAACCTGATTATAAATAAAGGATACCTTGGCTGTTGTGTTGTCTCTAGCAAAACTGATGCACATGAAATGGACATTTGATATTTGTACAGTCCAAAGAGCAAACTAAAATTGCTTAAGTTAATTTATAACTTAACGAGTTTACATATAATGAGAAGGCATGTAAATTTAAGTGCATTGTCATTGTTTCAACATGCCTGATGTTATTCTTTCCCACAAACTTGATGGATAATGCTAAATTTTAGATTGGCAGATTTATGTTCTTGAGCCAGCCCATCCTCTTGACAAAAACTAGAAAATTATATGACTATAAGCTGTACATGAACAAACAATGCTAAAAAAGTTAACAAACTTGAACATGCCTAAGCTATGCTTTGTTCTTTATGTGGTCGTATACTTGATTTGTCTGCGAATCTCACCGCAAAGAGCAGGTTGTTGTAATTGTCATTTTCAAAAGATCTGAGTTGTTTGCTTTTGCACAATCAAATTTGTTGTAAAAAAGAAGACCTTGATGGTGTTAATTAAATTTGCCTAATTTTCAGGAATGCTCAGTACCAATAGGATGTGACATTCATGACTATGCGACAATGTGGAAGGGCGTCTGATAGAAACATTTAAGTGTGTTGACAAAGAATTTGCCCCCCCCCTCTCTACATTTTTATCAAGTCTGTATGGCCAAGTCCCGAGTTTGTAAAGGACGATTCGGTACTTGGAAATCATCCTCATCATGTATTCTTGTATTGATATAAATGTCATTAAGAACTATTAAAAAATTGTGCACACAGTGTTCTGGAATTTGGTGGGACATTTACAAGGCTGTCTCAAATTCTCTACATTGCTGCAAAACTGGATGTATGGGATTTTAGTTTTCCTAGTGTGCTAAAAATTGAAACATTTGGTAGGCATGCTAAATTACAGGTAGAGGAGTGAAGCATCTCATTACCTTACCCCTTCGTCTATCTTCAGAATTCTTAACGTGGTTTTCTATTCACGAACTGCCGTATTTCTATGGGAGTGAATCTCACCTAAAGAGATGAGATGGGAGTCTTACAAACCAACTGTGGGTTTACTCATGTTGTTGGTTTAGTAGTCACGACTCATGAGCTTGCAGAAGATCAACAATTTGATATTTTACACCTGAGTGTTTGATTTGGTAGCACAATAACATCCTTACAGCAAAGACCAAGTTCAGGCCCTGATGTACACAAATGACAATCTCTCTAAATACAATGCGATACGACACAAACGTAATATTTATATAAGGCAACATACCTGCTAATTCTGTAAAAGGAGATGAGAATCTTAAGACACCAAAAGCTTTTACTGTTTGAACATTTTATGCTTTCGTTTTCTCTTTTCACGTCAATATTTGGCACTTTAAATGTTTGATTTGAATTTGTTGAACTTCAGCTTCGACAATTGTCTTAGTTGGATTCTAATATTTGAGTATTAACAAGATCAAAATGTACCAAAATCTTGCTGATGTCATCTATTTGCGATTCTGCATTAGTACATTCATTTTTGTTCGTTTTTATATTTCAGTAAAAGTCCTGTGAAAATATAAAAGGTGCTAAGCTAGATCGTTAATCCAATCCGTTCCAGCCCCGGCCCGTCGTAGGTTAACCCATTATCTCGATAACGTGTTCTTTGGGCCTGGAAGCCCTGCCGCCGTAAGACAATCTGCCCCATCCTATTGTAGGTTAACCCGTTAAATCGATTACAACCCAGAATAGAGGTGTCGATCGGGTCGTATGAGCCGGATTTTAACAAGTTCAAGCTCAACTCATATATTTAATCGGGTTATGAGTTTCGGGCTTATAAATATAAAGCTCATATTTGGCTCACAAAATATTCGGATTGTAAGCCTAAGCTTACAAGCCTATGAGCCTAAAATTTATTGAAATATTCCTAAAATTCAATAATCTCACAAAAATGATGAATGGAGACAAACTAATTTGCAAATTAATATTGTTGTATATAAGCACAATCCTTTAGTGTAAAATTATTTTTGAAAAGTATAGAAATTTTTTTGAAGTGATTAAGTGAAAAATGACTATCTCAAAATGTGTACTAACAGGTATTCAAGTAAAAAATTCACAAAATATATCTGCAAGATATTACTACTAAGCATAAATAGCTCATTTACATATTGATGTGCATATTTAACTAAAAAGCAAATGAAAATTTTATGGTATAAAAAAGTATTACCTTTTATATTACTCCATTAAATAGATTAAGTGCATTGCATCTATGACACAAAAGCTTCATTCACACTAATTTATTAGGCTTATAAGCACCAAAAGAATACTATAATATACAATATCTATAATATAGTATAATATATAATACAGTGTGTGTGTGTGTGTGTATATGTATATATATAATATTATTTGTATACATATACATATGTACATGTATGCGTGTGTGTGTATGTATGTATAGTGTGTGTGTGTGTGTACATAGACATATGTACATATATGTGTATATATGTATATGTGTATATATGTGTATGTATATATGTACGTGTGTGTGTGTTTATGACTATATATATATATATATTATGAGCCGGGTTTATAACGAGCCTGAGCCTTGTGAGGCCTAAGCTCAGCTCAGAAATATTTCGGGCCTAATATTTCGGCTCAAGCTTGGCTCGTCTCAATATATATTTAAGTTTAGGAAGTTTTTTTCAGGCCGAACGGGCTGAGCTCGGGCTGCCTAGGCCCTATTGACAGTCCTAACCTAGAAGATTGATTTTGTTTGTTTTCTAAAAAATACTCTGCTTTACAAAAGCAAATTTCATCATAGGCTCCATTTGGATAGCATTATTTGGAATGTTTTTGGAGAATTATTAGGAAAATTTATTTGAATTTTTTTTGTTGACTTTTTTTTAAAGGTGAAAAAGTATTTGGATGTAAAAATTTCTTTGAAGTGACGTGATAGTGGTCTGAAAAAGTGAATAATTAATGTGAGAAAAGTATTTGAATGGTTTAAAAATTTTGGATCAACTTACACTTATTTTAAAATGATTGTGTAAGAAGGACATTGAATTTTTTGGTGAAAATTTATCTAAAAAAAATGAAAAAGGCACCAATCAAAATGCAACCCATATAACTGGAAAAAGTAATGAAGCGAGCGTTTGCTTCTTTAAGTGAACGTTTGCTTCAGAGATAGAGTGTCCGTGCCCAATGCTCGCTAAGAAATCTCTATCTCTGAAGCAGATGTCAACAGACATCCGCTTTGTTGTCCCCTTCATTGTCCTACCTCAAAACCTACCGAAAATGAATCTTACTTTGTTATTTGCAATTTTTTCAGAACATAAACATGCTTGCTTTTGTGAATAATTGTGTAAAAAATCTCTAAAGTTCATTTGAAATTTAAAATGAAAACTTGGTGGGAAAATTTGATAAAAAGTTTGACCAAAAAAATTTTTAACTTTTTGACCAAAAAATTTTCCACATGCCAAACGCAATTGCAAAATTTTTTTTTCCAAAAATCTCTAAAAAATGGCATCCAAAATACATTTCTAAAAGAAGAAACATAATACTACTACAACCTAATATTTCAATAATCACATTCTTTTTTGTGTAAACAAAATTGTCTTTAGATGGCCAAGTCCCCTCCCCCCCCCCCCCTCCCCAAAAAAAAAAAAAAAATACACACATAAAACTTGAGAAGAAAAAATTAACAAGTTTGAACTCTAAAGAATTATAACATTAAAGTACAATAATGTCTTCCTTTCATTAAGAAAAATGCCATGTCAATATTCCGTTTTGATTGGTTTTTTGGTGCATTTTTTGAAATTTTTTTTCCAAATCCGTTTGAACAAGTAAAAATTTTTTTGGTCAAACTCTTTCACCAAATTTTCCCTCCAAGTTTTTCACTTGAAATTTCAAATGAACTTTAGAGATTTTTTACACAATTATTCACAAAGACAAGTATATTTATGTTCAAAATTTGTTTAAAAAAACTAACAAAATCGCAAGTAACAAAATGAGATACATTTTCGATAGGTTTTGAGGTGAGACGATGAAGCGAACGATAGAGCAGACGTTCGCTTTTTTGAACGAATGACGGAGCGAACGTTCGCTTCTTTAGGCGAACATCCGCTTTAGAGACAAAATTGTCTCTGCGAGCGTTGAGGCATGGACGCTGCGCTGAGACATTTTTGTCTCTAAAGCGAACGTCAACTTAAAGAAGCAGACATCTGCTTTATTAATTTTTTCAAAATTTTTGAACTATTCAAACACTTTCCCAATCACTTTTCAAACCACCATCAGGTCACTTCAAATTTTTTTTCACACCCAAACACTTTTTCATCTTTTAAAAAAAGTCAACAAAAAATAATCTAAATAATTTTTTCTAATAATTCTCAAAAAACACTCCAAATAATACTATCCAAACGGAGTCATTTTTTTAACAAAGTAACGATTAAATAGACAAAAAAAAAAAAAAACCCAAGAGTTCATAACGATAAAGTTATTCTTTTTGCCCAAAAAAACAAAAAGCCAAAAGAAAAAGAGAAAAAACCTTAGGTATATAGGGTTGTAAACTTGAGATGGAAAAAAGAGACAAAAATAAATTGAGCCAAACAATTAAAAAAGAACTCCAAAGGCGCTCTCTCTGCCTCTTCCTCTATCTTGGTTTTCTTTCCCACAAAGCCACCACCCAAATCCAGCCTTCTCCTCCTCCTCCTTCTTCCTCTTTCAAACACAGTCACTACTGAAAGACAGGGGAAGAGAAAGCGTGAAGTAAAAGTTGAAGAAAGCGTGAAATAATTCCCTCAAAGTTAGAATGCGAAAATGGGTCTTCTTCTGAAGCCGGGCTCTTTACACTGCTATAGTAGAAGAAGAATGGCCGCCGCTTCCCGCTTCTTGTTATCTGCTTTTTCCTGTTCTTTTCACTCCCAAAGCTCCATTCTTTTCCACCCTCTCTCTCCCCCTTCTCCTTCCTTCTCCTTCCCTCTCAACCCCAGGTATTTTTTCCCCTATATTTGTTTTTTCCTTTTATTTTTTTTACTTAAATTTTGTTTCTATTATTTATATTCATATATTAGTACTTGAAATTGTATTTTCTTGGTGGGTTTAAGTTCATTAATGTTTTTTTAGTACTATTACTTCGGCAGTTGCTTAGTTTCTTGGTTACCAAACAGGGTTTTACTGGGTTCCAAGAGCTCATGTGCATTTGCCCCTTTTTTCCAATTTAATATGAGATTTTAAGGTAGAATATTATTTATGCGTTTGCACTTTTTAATATATTAATTTAAGGGTAAAGTATTAATTTTGTCTTGTGTATTATTGTTTGATAATAAACAGGGTTTTATTAGGTTCCTAGAATCCGTGTGCATTTGCACTTTTTTCAAACTTGGTCTAAGGATTAATATGTTTTGGACAATATTTTGTGATAATTGGATGATGTTGAATTTGGTTGTTATACTATTTCATTTCGTTGTTGTTTGAGTGTTTGTATTGCTTGGTATCAGTAGTAAAATTTTTGGTTATTGTTTTTAGGCGGCGAATAAGATTTAGTCTTTCAAACAGAAATTTGGCTCCAAATGGTCTATGCCTGAGAGCATTTATGTCCACCGAAGCGCTTCAGGAGACTAGAAGCTCGAAGGCTTATGGTTCTGAACAAATTCAGGTAAACTAAATTGAATCTTGTTCTTTTTTTCTTTTTCTAATTTTTTATGGGCTTATCGTAGTTGTCGTGTTATTCTCCTTGCTCTTCATTTTGTTGTCCAATTTGTAGTTAAGGGGAAAGTGGAGAATATTACATTTTAAATATATCTAGAATCTTCCAAGGTCTTATATTGGAATAGTGAATTGAAATGGTAATGGCCCTTAAAGTAGTTGAATTGCAGTCTAGCTGTAAAAATATTTGGGTTGATTGGGGACTGATGCATTGTAGGATTCTGTGAGAAAGTACTGTCGCTTCAATATTACTTTCACGGAACGAGTTTAAGTATCTTTGGGAAGGATTGTTTAGGTTTAGTTTGAATTTACCTTAGTTGCGGGAAAGCATGCAAGAGGAGGAAGTTTGGATGAAGTTTGTAGATACTTTGCATCTTGTCATTGAGTTTCCATTGTAAATTTAGTGAAATTTTTATCTTTGATCAAAATGATGGATCTTTGACCAAGCAGTCAAAGTAAATTATAGGATAATTGACAAAAGTGTAGCCACATTAGTCATTTTCTTAGCGTTGGGCACATTATTGTAGAGGAATTATATTACAATAAGGACATGACAGGTTTATGAATGTACACGTAAGTTAAGTTGTCCGATGTTGGAAATAATATTTGTTGAGATACCATTTTTAATTCATTCAACGGTTACTTGATGCAATTTTCTTTTTAAGGTTTTGGAAGGTTTAGATCCGGTAAGGAAAAGACCAGGAATGTATATTGGAAGCACTGGGCCTCGGGGCCTTCATCATTTGGTAACTTCTTTTCTCATTTATTCATAACACATAAATGCTGTAAATTTTCTGAATTTTGTCTTAAGACGAATGCTTGTCCTGTCCTGTTTAGGTTTATGAGATCTTGGATAATGCCATTGACGAAGCTCAGGCAGGCTTTGCTTCAAAGGTGGATATCGTCCTGCTTGCTGACAATTCAGTGAGCATCACAGATAATGGACGTGGGGTATGCAATTTTTTGAAATGCTGAGGGGTGTACTTTTTCGACATAATGCAAACTAGGTTTATTCATAAAAATATGTAGTAAAATTTATGTCATTAAGGTGCTGAGAGAAGAAACTCCTCTTCAATTTGAAGCTTTTAGCCTAATAATATATCAATTAGCTTATGGTATTTAGATTATCTGCTATTGTTTACATATTTCCACCGAGCTGGGAACTTAGGGATTCGAATCACTTCTATGATATGCTATTCCATCCTCGTTTTTATTTATTACTGTTATTGTTGAATGTTGGTGTACATATTGCTACACTTTTCAGACGAAATTGATGCATCTGATGGAAACACACTACACAACCTTTGCGGGTGATGGGAGAGAAGAAAAAAGTTCCCTTTATATCCCTTGGAATGATGTTCAATTATTTAACAATCTTTTGCCCTCAAGATAAAGTGAACTTAATCTACTTTTGGTGACCTTTAGGGTTGACCAAGCAATTAATAAGTAGCAAGTTTATTTATTATGGTTTTCAAATACATATACATATACATATATACATGTATATACATGTGTGTGTCTATACACACACACACACACGTATATTGATTAAGTGGCTTTTTGCGTGTTAGGAAAAGTGTTTGGTATAACAGAGTTTTTGCATTGCAGATCCCAACTGACTTGCATCCGGTGACAAAAAAATCTTCTCTGGAGACTGTCTTGACGGTACTCTAGCATAGATCTCCATTTCTATTTTGATTCCAACTACTTTCAGTGATAGAGGTTGGAGCTGAATATAGTGGAAGTTATAGCATATTGTGATATTAGTGTAGCGTGTAAGAAGAAGTATAATAGTAATTTTATTTCGGTTGAGCAGTTTATATTACATGTGGTCTATTGACTCATGAATCAATTATATTATTGAAGATTAATTTTGTTTTGTAAAAAGTAGAACATGCAATTGTATTATTGTTCCTTGTTTTGAAGTATAGTATTGCTGAAAAGGGATCATGCCTACTCTTATATATGAGGATATTCTGAAAAAAATTCTTTGCTATGATGCATCATTTTGTTCCCATAATCAAGCAAGCTCCTTTTACAGGGTTAATTAAAAGATGGAGCATCTCCTCTTTCTTCTGAACATAAAATTTCATCTGAATTAAGCTCAAAGGAACTCAATTTTCTAAATTAAACATGGATTTTGATCATATGTATTTTACACACTGTATTTAGCCAATGCATTTTGATTTGAGTGGAAGAATTTTTTTTCTAAATGTTACAAATAGCTTAAAGGATCATAAAATGGTGCAGGTTCTGCATGCAGGTGGCAAGTTTGGTGGTTCCAGTAGTGGATATAGTGTCTCAGGAGGATTGCATGGTGTAGGCTTGTCTGTAGTTAATGCTTTGTCAGAGGTACTCTGCCATGATGCTAGGCTTCCTTCAAGTCATGTTCCTTCATGTAATTGAGAAATATGTCTTTTCTTCTCTTGTGAAATACTTATGCAGGCTGTTTTGGGTGTGCATTTAGCATCTGTTAGAGTGGTTTATGTTTTAATTTTCACTTGTTTTGACTTCAAACTCAGTTCTTTAGTGTTCTCTTTGCTTCCACTCTGACTGATTAAGACAGAAAATTATGAGTGGGTGAGTGGGTCTGAGGTATGCTTGCAAGACTACCATTTTATGTTGGAACCTTCAAAGGGAAATGGTGAGCACTGAAAGTCTAGCAACCTCATCGATCTTTCATCTGTTCCATATAATTCTAAGCTCATTTCTTGATTGTAGAACAGTGTAACCTTAGTGGGAAGAAGCATAAAGAACCTAGTTTCTGTTTGGTCTTGCGCATGCACCTATGTTATCTGTTGCCTTCACTAGTGAATGTAGTCTGTTCTTCAGAATCATTTAATTCCATATTTTTTTATGGGTAAATTGTCATGTTGGTTTTTGACTTTAAGTTATGTAAGAGGTGATTCCTCGTTTTTTGTGAGATATTGAAGTGCGCTATATTGTTACTGTTTGTAAGTACTCAAACAATCCGCATTTGCATTACTTGGGTATTTGCAATTTTCCTCTTTTTTTCCATGCTTGGAAGTGAACACACTCTTGTATAATGCTTTGATCCTCTTGTTTTCTTGATGTTTTGAGCAAGCTTGACTACGCTGTATAATTGTCATGAATTTAGATACTGGAGCTACAATTTTGTAGCATCCCCTTTCGTGCTTTGCTGGAGGATTATGGTATCCCTGTTTTGTTTGTGATCTTTTATATAATTCATATAGTATTACTCTCTGGAAAACATTAACTGTATTTAATTTGTTAATGTCAGATGAAAATACAAACCTTTCCATTTCACTAGGAATGAGGGAGTATTGTTAAGCCAATTTGAGGTGGCTGACCTTAGAGATAGGCCCACCGGCAAACTTAGGTTCCTTTTTCTCTGGAGAAGGGCCTTCCTGGGGCTAGGGTGGGTGGAAGGAGCGAAAGGGAAAGCATCTGATTCCTTATCTGGCTCTTAATTAGCATAAACCTATGTTGTTGGTACATGTTCATGTGCCTTTTGCTATTGCTTCTCCGGCAACATAGATGCACATACAGAAACCTCTTCTTAAGAATCATGGATAGTTGAGCAACAGCTATAATTATGCAACCTGGCTTGATTTCCTTTTCATATTGTCATCTATTGGCAGGCCCTAGAAGTGACTGTTTGGCGTGATGGGAAAGAGTTCAGTCAGAAATATTCACGTGGGAAGCCTGTTACATCTTTAATTCATCATGAGCTTCCAACTGAATTAAATGATCTTAAGGGGACTCAAATTCGGTTTTGGCCAGATAGGGAAGGTTAGAATTGTGTCCAAGAACTTGCTGCTATTAACTATTGTCTGTTCAGGATATTTTCAATCTCCTGTAATTGTTCTTGAATTCTCATAGATTTTTTCAAGGCAAATTCTCTGAGATGTGTTGACTCTTAAATACTTTTGCAGTATTCACAACTGCGATAGAATTTGATTATAACACTATCGCTGGACGAGTGAGGGAGCTTGCATTTCTCAATCCTGAGGTAGGACAGTTATCTCTATTTTACGACAATTCCATTCCAACTTTGTAAGATTGTGCACATGATGAATTAGTATTAAAATAAATGTCTGAGGATATTTCACGTTTTTCAGTCTCTGTTTTAGCAGTTGTCCTATGCTACTCTTTTTATTGCATTTGCCAGAACTTAATTATTGTGATTATATTATCTATCGACTCACACAGACACACACATACACGCACTCCCGGCATTCACTTCTGTATGTATGTATGTTTATGCGCATTTGAGAGGGAGGGAGGGAGGTTGGGGGGGGGGTAAGAGAGTACCATGCATCTGACTTTTGTTTAAAATATCTGGAACACAACATATATGTAGTCTATTGGCTGTTTGAACTCAATATGATTAAGTCTTGCCCAATAATTGACCCTACTTTTGGTTTTTGTTATTGTTTTTATTCTTTCCTTGTGTATTTTGTGGGATTTGCTGTTGAATGGCTATTCATAACATGTCATAGATCAACCTAATTTTGGGTTTCTGTACTTCCTTTTTTTCTTTGTATGTATTTTCTCTTCAATCCTTGGATTTTCTGTAGCATTGCTAATTTGTTTGAAATATAAAGCTAGGTTGAAATTATTTCTTGTCCTTGTGATAAAAAAAAAAAATGTACACACATTTTTTTACATATTGATGTTTTTAAATTTTTTTTCTTTTGGTTTTTCATCCTTGAAACACTATCTATTGCCTAATTTTCTCTTTGGTTTTGTTGATGTTCTTTATCTTCATCTTGTATAAGCTCACTGTCAAACTATTGAGTCTGAATATCTCTACCTTGCAGGTTATGATTACGCTAAAAAAAGAGGATGTAGACCCAGAAAAGAACCTATACAATGAATATTGTTACGCTGGTGGATTAGTCGAGTATGTAAAATGGTTGAATGCTGATAAGGTATGTTATATCTATTTTTATTTTAGTGGCTTTTAGTGCTTTTTGGTTCACTTGTTGTCACACCCCGTGCCCGGGACATAACACCGCCGTGACCAGGCTAAGCTGAGTCACAAGGCTCAATTAATCAAAGCATCTAACTTACACATCTCAAATATTTCATATACCAAGCCATTAACAATATCCCAAGTCAAATGATAGCATTAGGTACAAGTACATTATCATCCAATACCATAGTATTTAATACTTCAGATACACAGTTTTAGATGCCGAATACGATCATTAAAGTCTTAACCTTACTTAACATAGTACCAGCATAGTCTAAATGACATAAAAACACAACTACCAAAACCTCACTAGCATACTATTATCTAATCACTTTGAATACCCCGAATGTTAGTACAATCCTCCTCTACAATCACCTGTCACTGCACAACAAAATGAAAGGGGTGAGTGGCAAAATCACTCAGTAAGTGGCAAAAGCATCACCTTGTGGTTTGACGGTGTCATACATATAACTACGTTCAAAACACTTAATTAATCATTTATATAAGTACGAAGGAACGAGGAAATGCACAATTAGTTACAAATCCAAATCAAGTATCAAAATCGGACAATGCACTTAAACAAAGCATCATCGCATTCAAATAAAGGTTCAATTCATTCAAACAAAGTCCTGGATATCCAGTCATTCACTGTAACCCGGTTGCCCGGTCATACTTACTTTTACCCGGTCAGTTCGGTCAGACTGACTTTAACCTGGTCAGCTCGGTCATACTGACTTTAACCTAGCCAGTTCGGTCCTACTGACTATCACCCGGTCAGTTCGGTCAGAACATATAACATTGCACATACATTCATTTCATCGTTCAAATAATTCATTTATGTCTTATATTGTCAAATCATAGTAAATTAACAACATAATCACAATCAAGCCATTTAATATAGCAAACATAGTTTCAAAACGATCATACTTTGACAATATTATTTTCCAAAAATGCAAGGGATACAAGTCCCACTTACCTCGATCCAAGCTAACTTAATACTTCACAAAACATCGGCCACGTTCTTTGCCTAAAACATACAAATGAACATCCAATTATACACTAACTATACCCAGAAATCATAATTGAAACTCAAACTTGGACTCAGAACGTAGAACAAAACAAAACGGTTAAAAACTGAAGTGATCCACGGATGGACCCTTCTGATCCGCGCCCGCGGATCCAAAAGAACTAGCCGCGGCTCACTGTAGGGGCTGAGCCGCGGCCTCTGCTTGTCCAGCCACGGCCTCTGCCTGTCTAGCCATGACCGCGGCTGGCTTCAGCCTACCCGCGGCTGACCGAGCCGTGGGCTCCAACTCTTGAGCCGTGGTCGCGGCTCACTCGGCCTCACCCGCGGCTCGTCCATCAGAGACTTGCCGCGGGTGCGAGCCAAGTGAGCCCTAGCTGCGTCTTATCTTCCTTTGCCCACGTCTCACCTGCGAAACTGCAGATTTCCTCTGCCACACCCACAAACTTCAATCCATCCAAACCCAACATAATCCAATCAACAATCCAACCCCAAAATGACATAATAAGGCAGTATAACCACTCATTACACTCATTACACTTCATAAATCATCAATGCAAGTCATAAATCATACCTTGGCCCTAATTTTTCTTCACCCATATTCTTCCTAAATCAACCACCCAATTGACATATATACACTACAAACACTTAGCACATGATCATTAAAGCACAAGAGATTCTAAAACTTCCATTAATCATCCACTAATTACACTAATCCTACTACAACTAAACCCGTGAAATGTGAGGAAAGTTTAGAGAAAGAAAATTACCTTGGTTGGGAGATAGAGTTGTAGCCCCAAGGTTTTCTCTACTTGCTTCTCCTTGAGAATGAGGTTGTCCACTTCTTTCTTCAAGATAAAATGAAGGGAGATTTAGAGAGAGAAGAGAAGAGTTTCCAAAGAGAGGAGAAGAAGAAAATGAAAGAACAAGAAGAAAGCCCTAAGTCTTTTGGGCAAAAGAAACAAAATGTAGAAATTGCACTTGAGTGCCTTATGAGCTTCCAATTTACATTTTCACCCAAATCATGTCAAATTACATAATTGCCCCTGAAGGTCATTGGTATTACACTTGTTTACTTTTCTCTATGCTGTTTTTCTACATTCAGGTGATGTACTACTGTTTTGAGGTTTTCTTCGTACTTTTATCTGTGGATTTGTAATTTAGGTTATGTAGAAGTGAAATACACTCATTTTAGTAATTTAACTTTGTCTTGATCTCTAAACACATCTTAAGGAATCATAACTAGGCGTTTAGTGGTGTTCTGGTTCATAAAATGAAAATCTGGGAGATACGTGTCTTATTTGAAAGGTTGGCAGGCATTTTGTCTAAAGGAACTAACCTCAGGCCTCCAACGTAATCCACCATGTTGATTTCTTTCATGAAACATGTTGTATGGTATCCATTTCAAAGAAATACTATATCCTGTAAGTGTCCAGCCAGGTCAAGTACAATGTTGTAGTTGAAATTAGTTGGACTTACTGATATACTTCCTCCACCTTGGTTTTTATTTCCATGTTTCCTTTTTTAGTTGTCTCATAAAAAGTTATTTATTTTGATAGTTTAAACATTATTGACTGCCGCATAAAATGCTCTTCATTAAATTGCAATTTGTCAAGGACTTGTTGTTTCAATGCAATTGAGTGAAGGCTAACTTTGCCATATATTAACAAAATTCACTAGTATGGATGCATACTAAATGCCTTTTTAATTGTTTGCCCAGTCAAAGTAGTCATTAAAAATGTAAAGGGCTGAGCAGAATAATTTCTGTTATTTGGACTCTTAGTCTGGCTTCCATATAATCTTTATTTAATCTCTGCCTATTTCGGTGTAGTATGACAGTTTTCTTTTCAGAAACCTTTGCATGATGTGTTTGGCTTCAGAAAACAGGCAGATGGAATCATCATTGATGCAGCCCTCCAGTGGTAAATTTATTTTTCCTTTCCTACGTCTCATTAGTTTGTCTTTATATGGTACAAAAGAATCAGAAGAAATCTAAAAAACCTTATGTACTTTTGGGGTTTAATCTTAATTAGAGATGTTGAACTATGTACCAACTATTGACAGCGGTCAATTAAATTGATTTTCTCTAATCTTAACCTAGGTGCTCAGATGCATATTCAGACACAATGCTAGGATATGCCAACAGCATACGGACAATTGATGGTGGGACCCATATAGATGGCATCAAGGCTTCACTGACTAGAACATTGAATAACCTGGGAAAAAAGTCGAAGATCATAAAGGTGCATTGGATGTTGGTTGAAAAAATTATGTTTTCTTTTGGGCATTTTTTCTCACTTTAAAGCAACATTTGTGTTCTCTGTCTCTCTCTCTCTCTCTCTCTATGTGCGCGTGCGCACCCACTCACTGATATTTGATAATTCATTTTTTGTGTGAATTCACATTTTTGCTGGGGCCCTCTCTCTGGGTTGCACATTCGTGTTGCCCTATTTCATTGTTCAATTGGTTGTTAATTACATGATGGTCTGATGAGTTTTTCATGAACTCGAGGATTTAATGACTTAAATTTGAATTCGATGGTAAGTTATGTAATGATGGTTAATGTATTTTTCTCTTTAATTGCACATTTTGGTTGTGAAATCTTATTATTCAGGGCAATAGAATGCTAAAGAACACAAACCTGTTTCTCCTTACTTGAAGTTGTATCTTAAAAGTAGACGAAACATGGAGAATTCTGCTCTAGTACTATGGTTCAAACTCCCTATTGAATGAAGAAAATAAGAGAGCATTGCAAGCGTTCAGGATGAGAAAGTTGCACTTTTGCAATCTTGATCTTACAAGTAGAAAGTTGGTGTCTGTGAAAAGTTTTTTGGTTGCGAGGCTAGCCCTCGGGTCTCTAACTTGTTCTTTGATATTCCAGAAATTAGTATAAAACTACCTTTATTTTCCTCATTTTGCTGCTTTCTTCATGACGGTTTGACCACCACAATTGCTGTATACATTTTTTGTAATTTTGTGTAGGGATTTCTTTTATTTATTTTTGGGTCCTCTTTATGAGTCTGGAAGTTTATAAATAGATACATGTAAATTCAGTATCCAGTATGTAGGGAAATAATTGAAGGTTGTTGCTGATGCCTTGAGTTTTCCTTTTTCCAGGAGAAGGATATAAATTTAAGTGGCGAGCATGTAAGGGAAGGACTGACTTGTGTGATATCTGTCAAAGTTCCAAATCCAGAATTTGAAGGGCAAACAAAGGTAATTCTGACCATGCTTAGCTTCTTGGTTTCAGACTGTCACAGAGAAGGAAATGGCTAGAGTTGTATTGTGCTAACACAACTTCAAGTCTTCAACAACTTGATGCAATTGTCTGAATTTTTCTTTAATCACCAAAACTTTGTTTCCAATTCCTGTTCATTGTTTCATTGAAGACAAGGTTGGGAAATCCAGAGGTCCGGAAGGTGGTTGATCAGTCTGTTCAAGAATATCTTACCGAATACTTGGAGCTGCATCCAGATGTTCTTGATTCAATCCTTTCAAAGGCTCTTAATGCTCTAAAGGTGTGCTTTTGTTATGCAGGCTGAAGGTTTAACTATGTTGCTAGCTGGAGGCTTTCAATTCTCTTTATCATGCGTGTCTAGTTTAATGTTCGGTTTCTTGACATTTTTCACTCAGGTGTTCTTTGTTGTTGCATATATAGGCAGCTCTTGCAGCGAAGAGGGCTAGGGAATTGGTAAGACAAAAAAGTGTCCTGAAATCTTCGACACTTCCTGGAAAACTTGCTGACTGTTCATCCACAAATCCTGAAGAATCTGGTATCTTATTGTGCCCCTTGTTTAACTTCTAAAGCTCTAAGTAATGGAGGGTTATTGCACTTGCAAATTCAGTAGACCAGTTTGTTAGAATTTTCCTCTGGCTGGTATTAAACTTAAATGCTTTTTGCTTAGCTGTTCTATAGTAGATAAGTACCTGGCCAGGGCAATGGGGACTCATTTAAATTGTCATTGAACTTAAACGTTGAGTTTGCAACATTGTCTATATATGTTGACTAGTGTTTTAGGCTGGGAAGATGGACAGGATAGTCATTGTGCATCCACTAGAATATAATTATAGCATCAGCCTTGATAACTGTGTTCATTTTTGCATTCTCCTTGAACTCAAATGTATAAACTTTAACAAAGTCATTATTTCTTAGTTCCCAGATAACAGTGTCAATTCTTTGCACCAATGTGAAAATGAGTGTTGAGATGAGAAATTACTTGAATTACTTTTGCTAATTAGCTGCCATTCCATTTTTGAGGTTTAAGCAGTCACAGAGGTTAGTAATCTGTTTATTTCTGCACACTGCATTTTGATTTGCAACCGTCAGTGCAAGCTGTTCTTTTGATCATAATTTCCAGCGTGTGTGACTGCTTAGAGCAAAGTGTATGTTCTATTCTTGTGACAGAGCCATGTATGAAGTCATCTTTGATTTGTTATGTTTTTTCCCCTTAAATCTCAGGATTCTAATCTGTTAACTGTTTAACTAAACAAATAAAGCTGGATGGAACCTCAGATGCTTTCATGTTTTATGGGAGAGAATATCCACAGTTGTTTTCGCCCAACATTTTCAGTAACATAACAAATTCCAACTGCCATTTTCCCTTTAATTCAGAGATATTTATTGTTGAGGGAGATTCAGCTGGTGGAAGTGCAAAACAGGGTCGTGATCGGCGCTTTCAGGTAAAACTTTTAATTCCTCTGCAAGTCATGCATCGTCATGAATAAAGTAGAAAGGGTAGGAGAGGGAAATGAAAGAGTTCAGGGTGGGGGCATGGGGAAGAAGGTCATATTTTTAGAGCTAAGCCTCCTTCACGTACATTGGTTTCTTTTCTTTTTTCGTATATTTTAGGAGATTTTGCAACTTTTTTTTTGTGTTTATTTGTTTCACAAACCATGTTACTTGGTAGATTAGCTCTGGTGGTTGACATATAAAAATTTGATGTCTGTGAAAAGGCCTTGAACTTTTTTCTCTTTTTAGATGGCACTTCATTAATGTTGAACTGGTGAAAGCAAGTGCAATTCGGTATCAATTGCTGAAATTCTTTGCCTCTTTTGTTGTCAGTGAGAATTTACAATGGATGACCGTAGTAATGATGAATGTTTGAAACGCTCTTTTATACGAAGCCAAAATGTTGATTTGTACAGGAAGAAAAGAGAATGATATTTGGACATGTTATCTCAAGAACATTTTCGACAACAGTTCTATTTTAGAAGTAGCTACCTAATTATATGGAGATTTTTCTAATAATGGATGTCTTTATGAGTTTTGACTGAACATGGAGGCAAAAATGGTAGTGTTTCTCTTATGTTTATGATTAGTAGGAAATATTTTAAAGCATGCTCCCCTATCAGTATGTTTACATTCATGTTGACTTATCCTTTTTCCTAGCATTTATCTGGGAAAGAGAACTAGCTTCGATGTTGTTAGAGAACAATGCAATGTGGATGTTAAACTCAATTTGTGATTAATTGCAGGCAATTCTTCCTTTGAGAGGTAAAATTTTGAACATTGAACGAAAAGATGAAGCAGCAATGTACAAAAATGAAGAAATTCAGAATCTTATTCTTGGGCTGGGACTTGGAGTGAAGGTGATCACTCTACAATTTATTTATTTTCTTCTTGATCAATTACACTCGTTCTTTTTTCAATCAGCGTTCTTTCTTTCAGGGAGAGGATTTTAAAAAGGAGGCTCTCCGATATCATAAAATCATAATTCTCACTGATGCAGATGTGGATGGTGCTCACATCCGAACTTTGTTGCTAACTTTTTTCTTTAGATACCAGGTAGGTAGTGGAGAAAATAATTGTATGATACTAACTGTATGGCCAAGAAAAGTTTTTAGATGATTATTGCAGTGTTCAGGCTCTTATTATTTAACTAGTAAATATAGGTAAAGAAAGGTTGAAGTTGATCTTCATGAATTTGTTGGGCACCTCTTAAATCTATACATATAACTGCTTGCAGAGAGCTTTATTTGATGAAGGCTGCATATATGTTGGTGTTCCTCCTCTGTACAAGGTTTGTCGCTAATGACTGATTCACCAAGCTTATGTTTCAACAGATATATGGTTTCACTTTTTCATCATTGCTCAAAATAGGTTGACAGGGGAAAGCAAGCATACTACTGCTATGATGATTCAGAATTAAAGCAACTCCAGAGTTCATTTCCTGCAAAGGCATTATATAACATTCAGAGATTCAAAGGTACCAGCTGAAATTTGATTTGTTAGTCTGTCTAGCTGGGTCCAAGAAAACTGCACCAGAATTTAGTAATGCACCATTTTGCATTTCAATGAGCTAAGCTATTTAAAGGTGCATACTCCTTGTGTTGAGAAATAGGTTGTATCCGAAAAGGATAAAATAGTTGATGTATAATATAAACACATGGGTAGCAAATATGAAGGGCATGATTGAATCCATGGGATCATCTATTATGCATGTATATCTATATGAACTGTTAGCTGATATTAAGTTTGCACGGGAAAGAAACACATTTTTTTAAAGGTGCAGGGGAATGAAACACTAACCATAAGTATGTCGATATTAGATGGAGACTCACTGAAGAATATCTTTTCATTAGCCTGGCATGTCACAGGATGCAGAAAAATTTTTTTAGCACATTTAATCCAGCATACTCCTTAATGGGATTTGGTATTTTGTGGCCTCATCTTCCTTTGATTCTTTACATTCTACTAATGAACTTTCTTGAATAATCCATAGATATAGATCATCTAATCATTCGTGGATAGCGCCGGTGACAATTTTTATTTTTTGGGTCTCTTGTACATCATACGAGATAATGGATAAAGACTAGTGACTGAAGGAGAACCCTTCTCAATTTTCTTTTCGGTTATTAAAGAGTTATCTAACATGGAGTCATTCATACAAATGGTTCTTTCCATCCAGGAAAGGAAGAGGATTTTAAATGTTAGCATAATTACAGAAAAAAGACTTGTATGCCACTTTGTTCTGCTAATTGTATGCACAATCAAACTACTTGATTCCTTTATCCCCAAAAAATTGCAGGCTTGGGAGAGATGATGCCACAGCAGCTATGGGAAACAACTTTAAATCCGGATACAAGGCTGCTAAAACAGTTGAAGGTAGAGGATGCAGCTGAAGCCAATGTTGTTTTCTCCTCCCTTATGGGAACTCGGGTAAGCAGTTTAATAGAAATCTCTTTGTATATGTTCAAATGTTTGGTAATGTTTGACTAGCTTATTTGGAAAGAATAAGGTAATAATGGAAACATTATATTATATTGGGTTAACCTTTTACATTGCTAGGTATTTGGGTCTTGTATAGATTTATGTAGGTACTCTGAATTCCGCAGCTAACATG
The DNA here is from genome assembly GCA_024721245.1 of Mitragyna speciosa. Taxonomy (NCBI): domain Eukaryota; kingdom Viridiplantae; phylum Streptophyta; class Magnoliopsida; order Gentianales; family Rubiaceae; genus Mitragyna; species Mitragyna speciosa. The sequence goes on along the minus strand of CM045553.1, from coordinate 32,166,052 downwards.
AATATGCCTGTACTTGGAGTTGTTGTTCTTCATCTTGACACCCAGGATCTTTCTTTTGCCTACTTTTTCAGGTGGATATGAGGAAGGAACTCATAAGAAATTCTGCGAGCACAGTCAGCCTTGATCAACTGGACATATGATTGTATAATCAGATCATGGAAGACATTTGGTCCTTTCTGCTGTGTGTTGTCCACTAGGAGAAACTTTAAAAGACATTTGCCATGAAAAGCCTGCATGCCCTTCCTTCGAAGCTTGTCAGGGACATCTTCATTTTGCATGATATAGTTTGGTGGCTAATATCAGGGGAGGCAACTGCTGTTCATCCAATCTGGCAAGGATCTCTTTGGGTGCTCAAGGGCTTCCTACAGTTTCTTTAAATGTTTCACATTTTTTCCAGTCTTCACCCACTTTAACAACCACCTTATATCTTAGGGAGATGGTAATGTTGCATTTACGACTAAAGAAAAACCTCTTGGCTAACTTGAACCTTAAGGACTAATACTTATAGGTCAGGAAGATTTAAATTACTTATTTATACCTTTGTAATCTTCAACACAATAGGAGGCTTTTGGAATATCCCACTTAATGTGGATCCAACTTAATCACCTATTTGATGCCTGACTAAATGTGGATCCGTTTTTCAGTCAAATCGACATACACTGGTGTTCCATTGAATTCTTCTGTGGTCCTGTACATGTACAAAGTGCATATGTAAAACCTTGATTGCTATTCAATTTTAGTTCATAATTTTAATTCGTTGTTAATTTCCAAGAGAAACGAAACGCAGGGTCAATGTCTTTCGAGGTTAAGCTATAATTGGCAGTAATCTTCTTGTTTCGTCATACTACTTTTATTGGGTCTACACTTCAATCTTAGTTTAACTACTGATATTCGGTCACAATCCTATTTTCTTGAGGCTGTTTATAATTTTGAATTGGCTAAAATAGAAAATTACAAAAAAATATTGAAATGAATTAATATCTTAAAAAGGTCAATAGAGTCCTACGTACGTGACACGATCTGAGTTATATCACTTCATCATGGTAAGAGGAAGGGGGAAAGTGGATATTGAATAAGGAATAGAGTAAATTTCCCCGGACACCACTGAACTTTTGGGTTAGTTAGGGTTTTGGCTACTCAACTTTTAAATATTTGATTTTGGCCATTCAACTCTTAAAAGTGTAGATAATAAGTCATTCCGTTAGATTCAATCGTTAACTTTGTCAAATTTGAGCACGCGCATGATTTATGAGACATTATTGAGAGGCAATTTAGGAGGCACAGTATGTTAACCCTAGCGAATTCTCTTACAAATTCTACAAACTCTCATCATCATCATCATCGCCACAAACCTTATGACCACCTCCACCACCACCACCATACCAGCACCTTCCTTTCCACCCCTAGCCACCTAAACAAGCTTCAATTGAGCCAGCTCAATGCCACACTTCAATTGCCTCCACTAGCCATCTTAACTCAACAACCATTAGACAAGCAACAACCCACAACTACTAGTTTCCACCTCCACTACCACCCTGCCGTTGACCATGACCATTGCCACCTAATGTTACAACAATCACAACTACCACCTATACTCACAAACTCCATTCAACAAGCCATCACTACTACTCAAACCAGCTGCATCACAGCCACAATCACCGCTGTTCGCCACCATCATCAACATCACAAGCCAACCCACAACAAACCACTTGATGTCCACCCACCATAACCACTCATCCACTACTTCACCACCACCACTACTACACAAAAACAGCAACCTCGCTGTACCACCGTCAACACCACCATCCAATGACCCCACCACAATCAGCAACGACCTCTGTCCACCATCTTCTTCAATTACCATCAACCACCACTATCCATAACCATAGTCACCAACAATCAACCACAACCCCCCTGTCACTGTCACCCGTACGACTCCACAACCATCACAGAGTCTTCCTCGCTGCCATCCTCGGCCAAGAAGATGAGCCTCACCGTACCACCATCCAACGACCCTAACCACCACGATCAGCCACGACCTCCATCCCCCATCTTCTTCACAAGCAATCAACTACCACTATCCACAACCAAAGTCACCAACAATCAGCCACACCTCACCACCACCATCACCCATACGACTCCACCATCATCACTAAGTCTCCCTCGCCGCCGTCCTCGACCAAGAAGACGAGGCTTCTCCTTTATTAAAAATACTATTTATGGGTTATGGATAATTTTATTATATCAATTGATGCTTTGCTTCGATTTAGGATGAAGTTTCTTAGATTTAGGGCTTGAATTAGGGAGTTAGGTTGAAGAAAAGAAATTTTGAGATTTTGAGAATGAGGAGAGCTGATTTGAGGATTTTGGGAAAGAGATTGAGGGGGGTTTTTGTGTTGTAACTTAGATCTTGGCGTGGATCTTACTGTCATGGTTGTGGTGGTATGGATCTTGCTTCCGACTTCCTCCAAGTAATATTGGTTTCTTCTATCTAGATCCATTGCTTTTTGCAGATTGCTTACAGCTTTTTGAAGTATTTTGGTAACTTCCTAAATTGCCCCTCCTCCGTTATCTCTTAACGACTAAATTTGACGGAATGCCCTATTATCTACACTTTTAAGAGTTTAGTGGCCAAAACCAGACCCTTAATAGTTCAGTGGCCTAAACCTAGATAAACTCAAAAGTTTAGTGGTGACCAGGGGAAATTTGCTCTAAGGAATAATATGCACACTCCACAGAAAAATAGCAAGTATACGGAACATGTTTAAGTACAAATTTTAGCAAATATACAGAACAATTAAAAATGTTTCATAAGTATAGATTTTAAGGAGTTTACGAGTATAAATTTTAAGTTTACATGTTGAACAAAAACTAATAAAAGTACAATACAATAATAAAATAAGTATTGAATGTAATTCTATTGTCAGATATAAAATATTTTTGATAAATATACACGTAGTATTAACTTTGTATAGTCACTGAGCCTTGGTTTATTGGTTAAGGGAAGGCCCTTAAAGCCTACCACATGCCAAGATTAGGGGGTTCAAACCCCTCGACTTTGGCATTTAGGATGGAGTGGGGAGGGGGAGGGAAATAGGAAAGAGTTAAGATTGAGAAACTATACCCCAAAGTTTGTGTCGCAAATGAATTTAGGGCCTCACAATTTGACTCCATTTCTATTTCTCGCAAGTTAAACAATCTACAGCTGTCCAGTATTATAGTGTAACTGTCTAACATTATGGTGTAACTTTGCAGAATTGTGGTGTAACTATTTTTCATGCGAAATGACATTGTATTGGAGAACCATTTTTGTCCTTGTTGGTTCAATCTTGTCAATTTTTGGCCTTTACATTTGGGCTATGAACTTGTGAGAAATATCACTTGTGAGTCCTAATTTTTGTGGCAAATAATTTGGGACCTCATCTAGCACACCATTAGGAGCCTTCATACTTGTGAGAGGTAAAATACATTAGGAAAATAGCATTGTCAAAGACTATAACTAGATTTTTAGTTACAGACACATCTTGACCATATAAGAGTCATTGTCAATTACAAATTTTTATCTTTATCTAACCTGTAACCTGTTTTACTGGTTTATTATTACGTAAGTATCATTAAGTTTTTTTTTTTATTGCATCTTAGGGAAAAACAATTTTGCTGACATTTTCATTACTAGATTTTATATTTATTTTTGAATTAGGGTTTAGGAGTTAGGATTTAGGGTTCAGGATTCAGGGTGTAGGGTTTATGATTTTAGAATTTAGGATTTTAATTAGATTAAAAAAATAATAGTAACTATGGTTTTTATTTGTTAAAGAAAATTATAATTAACTTTTTATATCTTAAAAACTATTTTAGATTTTTATTTTTTAGTAAGTTAGGATAATATGAGACTGTTTAAAAATTAAGTTAGATTAGTATTAATTTAAAAGAATATTTTTTAGTAACTTTGGGATAATATAGAACTCTCTTGATAAGTTAAGTTAATATTAACTAATGATAATAGGTTACGTTAAATCTGTAACATTAAGTATCATAGCATTTTTGACGCTACTATTGTTCAATACATTATAATACAAATGGTTGATGATTAAAAAAAAAAAAAACTTTTAGAACACAAATATGATATTTGTTAGAAACTAGTTACGTGTTATAGCCTTTCCTTGCCTTGCCGACGGTGGTCGTGCCATGTGGGAGAAGTGACTACATAAAAATAGAATCTAGCATGTTCTTTTCCGAGAAAGAGAATATCCTTCCCTGGCATCCGAATCAGTTGTATAACTTCTTCAAAGCAGTTAGTTGCTAGTATTATTCTGTTGCTCTTGAATGGAAATCTTGAACGAATGATAATGAAATACAGAACTCAGAAAGTGAAAAAAGGTTCAAGTAATACTTTCTTCCACTCAGCACACTCGCACTCAGATAAATGTTCTCTGCGTTTCCTCAACTGATGCTCTTCAAGGACACTGCAATTGCAGCTCTTCATCTCATGCAATTTTCCTTCAACTCTTCTGGAAGGTCAGTTGCTTTACTACTTTGTCTCTCATTGTTATTCTCTTTTATAGTCTCCTTAATCATTAAATTTCTTCAATGGATTATAGTATTAGAATATGGGTTATTCAGTCTACTAGGATCAATACTTTAGTTATTGTTGGAATGTATTTGCTCAGACGTTCTCATTTCTGAAATTTAAATTGTCCAAATTCTTCTCTTTTGTTATTATTAATTTTCTGTAGTCTCTCCTTGCATGTTTTCTACGTGGATGTATTCTTGTGATCATGGCTTCAATAAGTATCCAGTTTGCTATGTTGCTGAGGGCAGCCTGTGTTCTTGGCATTCATCTCTTAACAAGAGAGGCAAAATTATGGCAACATAAACAAGTTTATGAAGTCCCTTTGTCTCGAAACTGGAAAAAAAATTTGGTGAATAATGATTGAGTACAGAAAAGTGCTTTTGCTTTTTTAAATGGTCAAGTAGGCCAAGGACTGAATAACATTGATGTTGGCAGATTTAATTTTTTGGATTTTGCTGATTTTGCATCTTGAAATCAAATCCAACGGTTACCCTTTTTTCTGAATTTTCTTTGTTTTGATTCCTGAACTTAACAATTTAGGGCCTAGGAGTTGTTTGAAAGATGGAAGTAGATAATTTCCTCTTTGATTCATCAAACAGATTATCTTGACTGACAAGGATTTTAAATTTTTCGCACATGGTAAAGTCATTCACATACAAGATTTTTTACAGCTAAAATTCATGGGCTCTCTCTGAATAGATGACGTCTCTTCCCTTATGGCCCCTTCTGGGATGCTTTTGGAACTTTATATTCATAGAAAGGAAAACGAATTCGAAATGTACTTGCAGAGGTGTTGCAAGTCAAGGGCAAACACACATTATTGCTAGCACAAAATTTTCAATTCATATCTAGTCACTGCTTTTCATATGGACTTCCATAAATACAGTATTTTCCTCTCTTCCGTCTTCAATTACCAAAATTTTCAAGCTTATCTCTTCCGTCTGCTTCTCTACTTAGAGCACATATCATCTTGTTTTCCTGACAGGAAGGTCCAGAAGCCTAATAAATTCATTGTTGCATTGTAAGTTTGTAACTTAATTAGTACTGACCATCTGCTGAAACATTTTCTGCAAACTATAGTTGACTAAGCGAGGGCTGTCTATATTATTTTCTGTGCACACTTGGCACCCTTGTCACAGCCTTCAATCTCCTAATCAGCATGATGTTATTTTTTGTCAATAACAAAGAGGCACATTTTCATTTCACTACATGCTAGCAAGAATAGGTCTCAGACATTGCTGGAAAATCAATTTTTGTGTCATGTCTTGTTGGTTTTTCCACGTGGCAATCAACTTTTCATCGTTATTCCATACAGGCAATCAATTAGGAGTCATTAACCTGCTTTTACTTGTCCAAGTTTGAAACTTTAAGAAAATAGTTGAAGTCGAAAGAAATTCTGACTAAATAACTGTAGCTGGCAAAAATGAACATGGATTTTAGGTAGGACCTTAATTAGCTTATGACTGCTGTTTCATTTACAATATCTTTTGGATTATTCAAGGGATGACTTGCATACTTGTCACAGACCTCTCTCAAAAGGAAAAAAGAAAAGTAAGAGAGAATGAAAGTGAAAGTGTATTCTCTATGATTTCTAACTGCATAGGTTGTTGGAAAACTTAATGGCTTGAAAGTATGCATTTTAAAGAAATACAGCATTTTATGTAGTTAAAACTCAAAAATTATATTAATTGCACTGAATTTGTTAAAGAATAACACCTACAAGTAATGAAAAAAAGTTATAAAAAAAACACTTATAAGTAATGAAAAATGAAATAGAAGAGATCTGAAGCTATGTGGCACATCTTTACTAGAGAATCTATTTCTAGCCCTATTCCTTGCTATTATAGGATGCAATGATCTTGAAGGTTTTTCAGAAAGATCTTTCCAACAAGGGAGCCATCCTTAACAAAAACAGCAGGATTCCCTAATGGGGCTTCTATCCAAGCTTCAGTACCCTGTGAATAGAAGTTTCCTGTCCAAATATGCTTCCACAAGCAACTTTCTCCTAGTGGGAAATAAGCCTTAACAGTTTCCATGCCCTTCTCAAGAACAGGCACCACTAGGATCTCTGCACCAACAAGAAATTGTTCATAAGTGAAGCTATGAACATGTTCATCGTTTGGATAGTGGAGGAATAGATGGCGACACACAGGTAGACCTTTTTGAGAGGCTTCCTGTATATGCACATAGAAAAACTATATATGAGGTACTGTAGTCAATTGAAACACCAAAGTTAACAAGTTTCAAGGATCTAGGAATAACCTTAACTAGTTGAATCCTGTAAAACTTCCAAGCATTGTATACTTTTGCAAAACGCGCAAAATGTGATAAAGTTTTGTGGTTTGTGTAGAACTGGATGTTGCAAGACGGCTTGCTTCCCTGATTGGAAATGTGCAAACAGAAGAAAATGTCAAAGCATTTGCCTCATACAATGAAAAAAAAAAAAAAAAAAAGCCAACGAATGATTTTCTTTGTGCCTTCTCAGTTATAATATCTAGAATATGCAATTGGCATTAAAGTGTTGAGTGCATGAATTAGTAATTCGAGGTGAAGTCTTTTGCTTACTTCATGTGTTCGAAACACGGTGGTAAATGCGTTTAGCTCCATCCACCGCAGGAGCAATTCTTCACTTCTTTGGTACTTCAAAAATGGTAAATTTACAGTGCAGTAACCTCCAATGTCGCTGTGGTTCAAAGCATACCCGGAAATTCCTCCACTTAGCAAGCCTACCACTGAACTTTTTATCCCATCGTTCGCTTGCCAACTTACCATTTGATCCCCTTCCCAAAATAGCATTGCCCATCTGGGGCTGCCTCTGAACCCAGCCCTCATAAAGAAAACCAAGCTATCTTCTTGGTCTCCTTGTTCCTTAGCACTATGAGTATTTTGCCACTCTTCCACAAACTCCCGGTTTATTTTGGCCCATAACTCTGGATACCTATTATGAGCAGCCACAGGATCTTCCCCTGAGATGTAGTTAATCATTCTTATCTGTTCAGTTCATTGATTTTATTTTACACAAATTATGATTACGTGAAAAATCAATTGAACCCTTTGATTTTGACCCACATTCGTTAAATATGGAAGAGCTTCTTTTCCAAGAGAAATTCTTATGTATGTGATATGAATAATTTGGCCTGAACAATCATGTTTTCTTGTCATTGGGTTGATAAAATTCACTCAGGTCAAATTTCTTCTTGCCAACAATTCTGCGGCATAAAAGACCAAGTTGGATTGGACGCTCACCACCCTTGCCATTAATTTAAGTGTTTGAGAAATTTCTCAAGATTTCGTGTTCTGACCTGAATAGACAGAAGCATCTACAGGCAGGCCTTCACCAAAATCTGCCATCCATCCCCGGACTCCGTCATCCACCATATTATGCAAAATCTGCTTGAACCAGTCTGCTGTTGATGGATGTGTCAAATCCAACATTCCCACATCAAAAGCTGTATTTGGGACCAGATAAGTTTCTCCTATTTTGTTTTTCACTAATATATCCATTTTCTTTGCCTCCTCAAGGAAATTTCTCCTGACATTTGGTTTTTTATCCATCTGCATTAGTGAAGAAACAGTTTAAATCTCCAATAATGCATCCTCAATGTCTGTAGAATATGCAATCTGCTTCTTTAAACATTGTACAAATAATTCAAAACATTTGACTGTGGAGTATCATAGAGACAAAAATGACAAGTACCGGAGCTAGACAAGGGTTGCAGTATGTCATCACACTAATGTGCTCAGCTCTAAGATCCTTAATCAGTTGCTGCCATCCTCCATATCTTGTGGGATCTACCTCCCAGTTCCACCATAGTTGTGACCCAATCACTGTTTCCCTCTGGCCTACCCAATCCTGTACATATATCAACACGGAAAATTTTAGACTTTGTCTCCAATATATCTCAACCTCAAAATTTGAAATGCAAAGAAGTTAGTAGTCCTTTAAATGTGAGAGTCTAAACTGTCTTTTGTCTGAATAGGATTAGAAGAAAGAACACAAACACTGTTATCAACACTGTTGTGTATGCTGATTGTTTATGAATTCTGTACCTGTAACCAGAATGCTGATATTGGGACATCATAGGTCTGTAGCTTGTTCCAAATGTTGCGCACAGTATCTGTTCCACCTTGAATTCCCACTATAGCACCAGATATTATCCATTCAGGAAGTTCTGGTTGTCTTCCAATAGCTTCTGTGAAGTGTTCTATGAGCTCAATGGGTGAATTACCATGCAATATCCTACCTTGAACTGAGTCTCCATAGACCTGAGAATTTCTAATGTTAATAGAGGCTGAGCTACTGCAAGTTATGAATGTGGCTTGCCGCTGAAGGTAAAGTACCCTTAAAAGAACAATAAATCTAGGTGTTGTAGAGTCTTAGTTTATCATTCCCATATCAAGCCTCCTACTTAGGATGCAATGCCCATATGAAAGCTTAAACCAACAGAAGAAGATTGCAATACAAGATTAGTATTGTAGAATCAGAAAAACAAAATTAAGAGGATTAATCTAATAAATTGATAAAGTTTCTACTGAATTTGCTGATGTCTACATAAATAGATGTTGCAAGTGTTTTTGCCATTATAAAAAACATGAACTGTTATAATAATGCTTTGAAACATTACCTGTATTTGAACTCTATCATGTTTTGTTAGATCAAAGATTGAATAGTTATAACCTTCAAGATAAAGGGACCTCATCTTTGATGTCATGTAGAATGGTGAAGGAGCATAAGTGGTACTCCAATCACCCCCAGCCCTGCGTTCAGTTGAAATCGCTTTTGTCAAACACTACCAGCAAATTGTGGAAGTTGTAGAGCTCATATATGATCTACCTGTAGCTGAACAAGTTAGCCGCAAATGTTATTGGTTGATCTCCTCTACCAATCCCCTGTTCTTGAACAAGAATTGGTACTCTTTTTCCTTTAAAGTCCATATGAGAAAACTGCTCTCCAAAACCATAGAATCTCTCATTTGTTTTGCTTGTGTATATCAGCCAAATCCTATTGAAGTTTGTTGATGTTGCAGCTTTCTTTACTACAGTTTCCTCTTCTGCTGATGAAACTGTTAACCAACCTTTTCTCTTCGAGAGGAATCCAGTCCATGTCCATCCATTTTGATGTCTCAAAATTCTACTTAACTTCCTGAACAATTTTTCGTAAGTTATTGGAGAAACTTTTTGGTTAAGTTCCACATTCAGTTTCCCTAGTCTCACTTGAAACCCAATCTGATTACTGTTCTTTTGATCAAACAACATCCAGTATCTAGTGAAAGTAGAAGATTCCTCCAAAAAATCTAAATTGGAAATTTCTTCGAAATCTTGAACCTTTTTCACACTAAGAATCTTTCCAGCTACAATCAGAATAGGGAATTGAGCACCATGTTGTTCCATTTTTTCATCCATTTCACAAAAATTGGATGGAAATTGATCTTTCGCATCAAAGCTGAAATCAGACTCATTTTCTACAACTCTTATGCACTCAACAGTTTGGTGATTACATACCAAATGAATGTTATGATCTTTGACAAGAAATGATCCCCTGCTCTCTTCCACCTCAGTTTCTGCTACTGCAGCGGAGATAAAAGCCTGTCCTGGAATGGTAGACCATATGTCTCTGCTGGGCTCAGACTTATGATGTACAGAAAGAAATCCTCCATCCTCTGGTGACCAATTTAATTTAAAATCTCTACCCATGTCATATGTATGGTCTAATTGGAGTGTTTCAGAATCAAAGAACAATTTCCCTTGAATAGAAAGACCAGATTGTGGAGGGGAAGTGAAGGGATTATTCAGATGTTTGTGATGCTTCTTAGTAATTTTGAGGGTGGCCATGGTGGAGTTCACAAGAATAGAAACACACAGGTGTAAACACAGAGGGATTGTTTAAAAGGAGTTTCTCCTTGCTTCCCCTCTTTTTGAAAGTGCATTGTAGGAAGAAAAGGATTCTGTTTTTATTTGGGCTGTTGACTTCTCCTCTTCATTGCTCTTGACTGTTGAGTTTTGAAGTAAAAAAGAAGAGTTGCTTTCAGACCAATGTTTTAAAAATCAGACCATTCAATGAAGCGTAGGGGTCTGGGTCGCGGTTTGACCGATCGGACAGGTTAAATCGGAGTTCAAATTTTTTTCTTTTTTAACTTAATTTAATGCATAATATAACAACAAATAATAGATATATCTCACCCTATTGAATTAGTTAACCCATTACTGTTTGAATATATTCAAATATACAAATTAATGAATCTATTATATTTGGTAAAAAATTTAGAAAATATTCTATGTCTATAACAATAAAATTAACAAAGAAAATGGCATTACAACTATAAAATATATGATAACTATAAAAAGTAAGTATATCGGGAAAAAATATAAATGAAATAGATACTTTAAAATTCACCATTAAAGTATATTATTATATTTTTAAATATTTGAAATTATAGTCTTGAAAATTCTAAATTATTAGATCATATTTGCTACTTTTGTACTCTTTTAATACCATCAAGACGTATTTTTCAATGTAAATGTAATTTTTTAAAATTAAAAATTCTTCGTTTGCCCTGTTTTCTAAAGTAGGTTCATATACTCAAATCATTTTCAAAATTTAGTTTGATTATCTAATTATCAGTTTAGATCTATTTAGTTTTTTGTTTTTTTTTTTTTGGGCACAACCTAATGAGAGTTAACTTCTAACAATTTTGTATCAATGAAGAATTTGATTTTAAAAGAGCTTAAACTTCATTTAGAATTGGATTTTAGGCTTTAACTTTAGACGTATTCTCTTCAAAGAAATTTCGTTAAACATGATTAATAAAGGAAACAAAGAAACTAAAAAAAGTAAGAGTGAGTTAATTTCATCCAACATGATTAATAAATAAAATAAATAACAAAAAATGTAAGAATCAATTAATTTTATTCAAAATGATTAATAAAGAAAATTAAAAAAAGAACAAATAAAATAATTCATGACATAAAACCAACAAGTAAGACTTTGGTGGGGTGGTCCGCAACTTGGATCTTGCAAATTTTTTTCCACAATACTAAAATACAAAAAATCACCAGTTCAACGTTTAAATCGGTTCGAACGGTTCGTTAGCTTCAAAGCGGTTTTATGTACTAATCAAATCAATAAACGAACCATACGGAAGACCTGGCTGGTTCGCGATCTAACTGGTCGAATCAGCGGTTCGATTTTCAAAACATTGTTTCAGATAGTGTTGTAACGATGTTACCATTAGCCTATATAAAGTTTAAGGTTTAATTATAAAAACTCTCCTTAACGTTTAGTCAAAAATATAGGTAACCCCCTAACCTTTAATTCTTCTTACTTCATCCCCTAATTTCATTTCAATTCATTAACTTAATATTTAAACATTGTGAATTGATAAAAATGCCACCTCCTAAATACTTTTATAAATTACCAATTTTTTTTCCATAAATGATTATGAGATGATACACACACACATTTGCTTTTTTTTTTTCTCCTAAACGACACATTTTTTCTTTAACTTTTTTCTTTGTTTGTTCCAGAACTCCCAAAATTAGTGACAAAAGTAGAAATCCTTTCCCTAAAAAATATCAAGAAAAAAATCAATTTATTAGTCTACTATTGTAGTTTTCTTTTTTGGGATTAGATGGTTGGACCTTCAAATTCTTGTAATGTTTATCAAACACAAATTTTTTGCAAGCACTTGGTGTATGATAAGAATTCAAGGCTTGTCAAACAAATTCGAAGGTGATGAGCTTTTAAAAGTTTTGTGGACAATTTATTTCTTTTTCAATTATTAAGTTGCAAAGATGAAAGTGGGAAAGAATTTGTAATTTGAAAAATTGTTTAGGATATGGCATTTTTGTCAATTCACAATGTTTTAAATGTTAAGTTGATAAGGTGGAATGAAATTGGGGATAAAGTAGTAAAAATTAAAAGTTAGGGGGTAAACTGTAATTTTGACCAAACGTTAAAAGGAGTTTTTGAGATTAACCATAAAGTTTATTACTTTTGTTGACAAAATTTACTAGCTCAAAATCAAATTTACTAATACTCTTACAAAATGAACTAACAATTTTGGCATCATGTTTTGACTACAAAAGTGAACGTCATTGTGAGATTGAAAAACACAGTAGGAAAAGTATTAAATACACCACGCGCAATGCTACGTGGTGCGTTAGAGCCAACAATCAATTACCATGTGATTTACAGTATTAAGTGATATATGATTAGTTTATGCCACATCATGCACATGGTGTACTCGATGCTTACTCAAGTACAGCAGCAACCATCACTCTAATTCACTCTAATTCAGCAATTTGTTCACATGGCATTTAATTCTTTGCTATTTCCTTTGACTTCTTGTCTTAAAAACAAACAGAAATTCACTATTATATTCTTTTCTTTCCTTTTATTTGGGTTTTTCTTCTTTTTTCCTTGGCATTTCTTCTTATTTACTTGACGCTTGTTCTCTTGACAATATCTAATAATGACTTTTTTAGATGTAAAGAAAGTAGCTATGTTAGAATCACAAAGTTCACATGAATCGTGCTATCTGCAAGAATGATGAGAATGCTTGATGACATCTTTGTATTGGCACAACTTCTTTCAGTATTATATCAACATGCAGTTATGGGAGTTCCGTTGTTTTGGAGCTCGTATACTTTTTTCTCTATTTCTTTTTTTCTCCCCCTCTGTATTTGCTGAGGAGTCTTGGTTGGAAGATAGGGTATTGGAGAGGTGATTTAGGACTTAGAGATTAGGTTTGGATAGGGGGGTGGAGTCTTGAAGAGATCATTCAGAGTAATTGGGCCTCAAGCCCCAAACCCAACAAGAAGCAAAATATAATGGCTTATATTAAGTTCGGTCTACTTTTTGTCCTGAACTCCATAATCCAATTAATCGGGTCCGACCTAACAAGACAATACAACCTAGAAATGGATCTTCCAACTCCCAATTTTCACTTGATATGTTGAATTCGATTATTAGAACTTGACATTCGAATTAACGAATGGAATTTGAAATTAGTATAATTGATTGTGAAAATGATATTTCTGAATATTGAACGAATTCAATTTTATTTTTTTCAAATTTTTTATATTACTGACCAAATTTCTCAGTTGATTAATTTGATTTGATTTGAATTTGAACTCACTCGATCGATATTTATTGAATTTGCTCATGCCTAGTTGTTATACAGCACCGTTTACTAAGAAAAGACTAGTTTTAATTGATTATAGAAGATTCAAGTCCTCTTTTGCTGCTTATACACAATTTTATTGCATTATCTATATTAAAAGAAATGATTAACCACCCTAATACAGATGCAAAACGGAATCGAATGTAATATTTTTGGGGTTTTTTGATTTTTGGTTTTTAGGGATGTGAAGGGAGTGGTGGGGTATGGAGGGTCCTGCCATCCTGGAAAGGTTGGTGTAGGGTTGAGACGAAAAGTAGGAGGGAATAAAAGGACATAAGAAAAAGTGTAAAAAAATACAGTAGAAAAGGAAAGAAAATATCAAAGTAATATCGAAGAAATACGGAATCTGTGACAAGGAATAATAAGCTTGTTGTGTGATGCAGTTTTTCTAAACTGACCTAAAAGTTACGTGATTAGTAGATTAAAGTTTTAAACTTGTTTCAAAGTTTTTGTAGGTTTTAAACAGTTGTGGGAGTAATTGTTAGGTTTGTTTTGTAGGATTCATTTTCTTTTGTTTTGAACAGAATAAAAGTAGATACACCTCCAAATAGCTTTCAAGGGTTCTTTGATTTATTTATTTATTTATTTGTGAGAAGTTATAGTCAACTAACTTTAAGTTGCTAAAAAAGGTAAATCCCCATTTGGATTGATTATTTCGGGGATTATTTGGTCAAGTCAAAATAGTCACTATTCATATTATTTTGAACAAAAAGCCAATGATGCAACTAGGAAACAAAAAAAGTCAACATTTCTGACATAAAATATTGGTGAAAAGTGGTATAGTGGACACATGTCGGAATGAAAAAGTCAAGAAATGTTTTTGACGGGAATTGGACGTTGGTTTACTCTTCAGAGCGTTTGACGCCTAGTGCTCTGTCTTTTAAATCTATTGAAATTGGGTCTCGTTTTAATTATCATTTTTTTTCAATTTTTCTGGACAATTTTTTTTTGCAAAACTTCACTAGCTTTAAGTCACGATTTTGTAAAAACGTGTCCAAGTTATTATGTACTTTTCAAACTTGATCAAAAAAATTTTCAAATCCAAATACTTTTTCACCTTTTCAAAAAGTCAACAAATAATTATTCTAAATAATTTTCTAAACAATGCAATCCATACGGATTCTTCAAAATAAATTTTCAATCAAGCTAGCCAACCAAATCTTTCACGAAGAAGGGGGAAAATGTCAAACCGAATCCTTTTTGCAAGTTAAAGTCAGCAAAAAAAAAAAAAAAAGAATTTAATATTTTAAACTCAAAAATAAAAATATAGTAATGAAACGAAAACCTTTTAGGATAATCATCATTACAAAATGACTATGTTACGTGCTTAATTGCACTAACAATTTGATCTCAAAAAACCAATACTAGGGTGTATGAATGTTCTTTTGCTCATTAAACTTGACTCTGATATATTGAGAATTGAGAGTAGATCAGAAAAATAGACCAGTTGTTAAATGTAAATTAGTAAATAACCGTAAGAGTTTACACAAATTTTCTTTGTTATATTTAGGCTGCGTAATGTAATGAACTGAGCCTAAATCACACAACCTAGTCTAAGTAGAATTCAATAGATAAAAAAGGAGTAATGGGTAGCAATAAATTGGCTTCATCGTCAGCTGGAGTAATGGGGCCTGTATATTAGTCATCTCTCGCATAAATAATGTTTCGAAAACCATTCCCTTCTAGTTGAATTTGGCATTGCCCGGATTTTACCACATATTTTTTAGTGAATAAAAAAGCGAATGTTAAGTAGATACTGTACTTTATGGGCCAGTAGACACTCAATGTAAATAGAGTTTTTCCCCCCCTTTTTGGATAGAGGTATAGGGAACAGGCAATCAACCATATACTTATTTGGTGTAGTTTCTTTGGTTATTATTGGCATTTGACATTTTAAATTAAATGAAACCATTTTAAGAAAGAGTAAACTCAGTATGAAAACTAAGCCAACTTAGAATTGAATGTTGATGAAGTAAAAAAAATTCTTTTTGCTTAATAACTAAGTTGTTGCTGATTTGATGTATATTTCTAGTTATGACTATAGAGGGTTTTTGATGAGCATATAATTATTGTATTTATGAGGTTGGACTAATTTGGCCAAAATGCAAGAATCATTTTGTAATTTGAACAAATCTCAAAAGAGGTAATACATTTTAAACTAAGGCTATTCTTGTTATATCATCATTTTCATTACGATATCATATGTTTATTTTCATTACGTTATTAACGGTAAGATAAACGTTTGGCCAGTTAATAGGTCAGACTGTGATTTGATCAAATCATAGGTTTCGTTTGGTAATTTAACTAAACCACAAGGGATTTATATGTGATTAACCCAATAATTTATTACGGTGTCGATGCATACAATGTAAATATATGTCTACAGGATTATATTGCTTAATGCCAAAAAACATGCCAAATCTTTGTGCAATTTACTCTTTCCAGCAAGAGAGAGTTATGCAACAATATATGAAAATTTTCCTGTTTAATTTATCAAACCGGTTTTCTTATTTGCAAAGGCCTTCAAAAAGTCATAGTAATTAAGGGAAAATACTTAAATGGACCCGATTTATAGCCTCACTTATGGACCTTGTGGTTTAAAATAAAGTCACATAATTTTTTTTACATTATTTTTTTATATCAGCGTATATTACTTTGTTTACTTGAAACTCTTTTAAACCACAAGGTCTATAAGTAGAGCCGTGAACCTAGTCCATATAAGAATCTCCTGTAATTAATCCATCACCGTACAGGTTTTTCTCTGGCTGGATAATTTCTTCTTTTTGGACTTCATAATTATCTTTGGCTGGATAATTTCATCTTTCCGGACTTTATGATTATGCTTCTATTGGGATGTTTGTAAAAATTTACAGTCAGAGGATACTAAATCGCACTATACACCGACTTAGAACGTGATGACAAAACAGGCAATCCACATTGAATAGGATAGCTGTACCATGGATAAAACCGGCTATCGATGTCAAAGCACCTACTTTGATGTCAAATATTACATTCATAGGATAGTTCTATCATGAAATTCTTTACTTTTTCTTCCTTTGTATTAAAACTGAAATTGTATTAATCACATTGAATTGGATTTATACATATGTTGTTATCCACTTAAAGAAATGAATATCCTTAGGTGGTGAAGAATGAAAGGGGAGAGATCTCAAGCTACAAATTTCCTGGATGAGAATACAAATGGATTCTTGCATAATCCATTTATGGTCCTACTTCTAATTAGTATTCAGAGGATATTGTAGTTCTGGAGGTTTTTCAAAAAGGTCTCTCCAATGAGGGAGCCATCCTTGACAAAAACAGCAGGATTCCCTATTGGAGCTTCAATCCAAGCTTCAGTACCCTGTGAATACAAGTTTCCTGTCCAAATATGCTTCCATGAGCAGCTTTCTCCTACTGGGAAATAAGCCTTAACAGTTCTCTTGCCTTTGTCAAGAACAGGCACAACTAAGATCTCGGTACCAACTAGAAATTGCTCACAGGTGAAACCATGAACATGTTCGTCGTCTGGATAGTGGAGGAATAGATGTCGACATACAGGTAGACCTTTTTGAGAGGCTTCCTGTGTAGACAGATGGAAAATCTAACAGTTAGGTGCTTTAGCCAGTTGATGTTACAAGTTTGAAACAATTTTAAATATCTAAGAATCACCTGTACTAGTTGAACCCTGTAAAACTTCCAGGCATGGTATACTTTTGCTAAACGAGCAAAATGTGATAATGTTTTGTGATTAGAGTAGAACTGGCTGTTGCAAGACGGCTTGTTTCCCTGATTGGAAATATGCAAATGACAAAACTTACTAAATCAATTGGCTCAAACAAACCAATAATATTTATTCAGAATTTCCTGCTATAAAATCAATAATAGGCAGTTGTTTACTTACTTCATGTGTTCGAAATACAGTGGTGAATGCATTTAGCTCCATCCATCGCAAGAGCAATTCTTCGCTTCTTAGGTACTTGAAAAATGGTAAATTTACTGAACAGTATCCTCCAATGTCACTATGGTTCAAAGAATAGCCAGAAATTCCACCACTTAGCAAGCCTACTACTGAACTTTTTATCCCATCGTTGGCTTGCCAACTTACCATTTGATCCCCTTCCCAAAATAGCATTGCCCATCTAGGGCTGCCCCTGAACCCAGCCCTCATAAAGAAAACCAAGTTATCTCCTTGGTCTTTTTGTTCCTTAGTACCATGAGTATTTTGCCACTCTTCCACAAACTCCCGGTTTATTTTTGCCCATAGCTCTGGATACCTGTTATGGGCAGCCATTGGATCTTCACCTGGAGAAGCAACGAATCATTCTCCTTTAATCAGTTGGGTGCTGCTTATTAAGGAAAATACATAGTCATTTCAAAAATCCCTTAAAAACAAGTTTTTGCCTGAAAATCATATTGGTTGACAGAAATCACACGGGCTAAACTTCCTTTCTGACAAACTACTCTGAAGCATTATAAACTAATTTTTGGATTAACTTGTTTTGTGGCTACTTGTTACATTTACAGGTAGATTATTTTAATGTCTTTAGTCCATTCTCATCTAAAAGTTGGACAACGTTTTAAGGTCTTGGTAAGTCTTGGAGACAAATTCTTCTAGACAACTGCTTCCCCCCCCCCCCCCCTCCCACACACACACATACACACCCACACACCATATGCATTATTTTTACTCTAGTTAAAACAGTCTTACATGTAGGAGGATAGGAAGGGAAAACAAATAAAGATTTATGATCTCAGCTTCCCTGTCGAGATGGCATGATTTCTGTTTGTTTTTGCCTCTATTCTTTATTTTGTTTAAACCATCAAGTGGTCTAACCAATTTTACAAGGAAGAAGTTTGTGTTCTAACCTGAATATAGGTAACCATCCACTGGCAGGCCTTCACCAAAATCTGCCATCCATCCCCTGACTCCATCATCGACCATGTCTCGCAAAATCTGCTTGAACCAGCTGGATGTTGTTGGATGTGTCAAATCCAGCATTCCCACATCAAAAGCTGTATTTGGAACCATGTAAGGTTCTCCATGTTTGTCTTTTACTAATATGTCCAACTTCTTTGCCTCCTCGAAAAAATTTCTCCTGACGTGAGTTTTGTTATCCATCTGCATGAGTGAAGAAAATTAAGAACTAATGTGCCATGTACATCCTCAATCTATCTGGATAACTAGTGCATCTCTCTTTTGAAATACTGTACAAGTTACTGAAAACAGTATGGAGTATAATAACAAAAAGATAGTCAAGTACCGGAGCTAGACAAGGATTGCAGTACGTCATCACATTAATGTGCTGAGTTTTGAGATCTTTGATCAGTTGCTGCCACCCTGCATACCTTACTGGATCTACCTCCCAATTCCACCATAGTTGCGACCCAATCATTGTTTCCCTCTGTCCTACCCAATCCTGCAATAGGATAACATGGAAAATTATTAGAGTATGTTACCATTGGTATTTCTTCATGGCGATGTGGTGTAAACCACCGAATTCAAATGTTCCTAACTATAATTCTGATTATAAGGAATAAAAGACACCATCAAACTTATCATCATAATCTTTTATTATTAATTTTATGAATTTTCTACCTGTAACCAGAATGCTGATATTGGTACATCATAGGTCTGTAGCTCATTCCAAACTTTGCGGAGAGTATCTGTTCCACCTTGCATTCCCACAACAGCACCTGATATTATCCACTCAGGAAGTTCTGGAGGTCTTCCAATAGATTCTGTGAAGTTTTCGATCAGCTCAGTAGGTGAATTACCATGCAATATCCTGCCTTGAACAGTGTCTCCATGGACCTGATAAGTACCAAAAGCTATAGAGAGCGAGCTACTACAAATTTGGGACATAATTGGGAATAAAAATGCAAAAGTATTCTGGTAGGATTGTCTTCTGTTTCCATCCATTTGATCATTGCACTACCCTTGGATTGGACCTTATTTATTTCAATTCTGTTCTTTTATTGTGCATTTTCTCGGTCATCCCAACAGTAAAAGTTAAACTAGTAAGCTCATAAATTGCAAGATATCAGAGCACTGGAGTTGCAGCTTCTCGAGAGGTTGCTTCTTAGATATGTATTACATGATGTCATAATATCATAGACATTTTGCTTACAATTTTTTCCCGGATTAGGTCTGCACTAGCTTTCAGATTGAGCAGTTATACAAAGCTCTTTTAGATGGATATCATGCTTTAGTTTCTGCAAAAGTTTACTAGTGGTGACATAAATTGATTTTGCAAGTCTGTCTTTCCATTTCTTAAAAAATGCATTGCCATAGTGACTTAAACATTACCTGTATTTGGACTTTATCATGTTCTGTTAGATCAAAGATTGAATAATTGTATCCTTCCAGGTAAAGGGACCTCATCTTTGATGTCATATAGAATGGTGAGGGAGCATAAGTTGTGCTCCAATCCCCTCCCGCCCTGCATTAATTTCAAATCATTTCATTTAGACAGCCAGCAGTTTTAAATTATAGTAGTTGAAAAACTTGTATTACTCTTACCTGTAGCTAACCAAGTTAGCTGCAAATGTGATTGGTTGATCTCCTCTCCCAATTCCCTGTTCTTGAACAAAAATTGGTACTTTTTTTCCTTTAAAGTCCATATGAGAAAACTGCTCTCCAAAACCATAGAATCTCTCACTTCTTTCACTTGTATATGTCAGCCAAATTCTGTTGAACTCTGTTGATCTTGCTGCATCCATTACTGTATCTTCCTTCTGTGATGATGAAACTTTTACATAAACATTCCGCTTTGAGGAGAACCCACTCCATCCAACTCGACGTCTCTGAATTCCAGTCAACTTCCTGGCAAAGCCTTTGTAGATTTTAGGAGAAACTCTTTGGAGAAGTTCCACATTTGGTTTCCCCAGCTGGACTTGAAATCCAACTTGATTACTACTCTTTTGATCAAACAAAATCCAGTACCTCGCAAAAGTAGAACATTCCTCCACAAAATCTGAAGTTGAATTGTTTTCGGAATTCTGATTCTTCTTCTTCCTTTTCTTTGCACTGATAATCTTTCCAGTTATCATCAGACAAGGGGACTGAAAACTGTTTTGCTCCATTCTGTCATCCGTCCTGAATAATGGAAAATTTTGATCTTTTACATCAATATGGAGAACAGACTCATCTTCTACAGCTCTGATATATTCAATGGTTTGATGGTTACATAGCACATGAACATCATTATCTTTAACAAGAAATGATCCTCTGCTCTCTTCCACCTCAGTTTCTGCAACTGCTGCAGACACAAAAGCCTGTCCAGGAATAGTGGACCATATATGCCTGGTAGGCTGAGACCTATGAGATATAGAGAGAAACCCTCCATCCTTTGATGACCAATTCAACTGAAAATCTTTGCCAATGTCAAAGATCTGGTGTGAAGGAAGTGTCTGCGAATTAAAGAACAATTTCCCTTGAACAGAAGGACCAGATTCTGGAGGAGATGTAAAGGGATTGTTCAGATGTTTGTGGTGTTTCTTGGTGATTTTGAGGGTGGCCATGTTGGATATTCAGCACAGTTTTGTTCATGGAACCATCTATTTATAGAAGAGGAACACTCATAATTATGTTAGAAAACTTTAAAACTAGGCATTTATAATTACAGATTCTGCTGGATTCCTTACTTTTCAAGGGGTGAGAAAAGGAGAAAAGTCAGTTCGTGATTGGTTTTGAAGTAAAAGTTCTGCTTTTGAACGTTTTTCTTGGTCAGAAGGTCAAAGATCGCATCATGAGAAAAAGCTACGCAGTATGGCAATGGCAACATGAAAATACTATATTCCCCCCCCCCCCCCCTCCCTCCCCCCTCCCCACCCAAAAAAAAAAAAAAAAAATCTAGAGTGTATTTGTCCCTTTTATTTTTTAGTCACTCTTGCATTATTAGTTAACATTTTTTCGGACTATATTGTACCTTAATGGAAGTACTGAATCCTTCCATATATCTCACTCGAATTTGTTATAGATAGTTCATGAGTTCACAGTCCCATTTATATACATACAAGAATCAAATTAAAAGTTTAAATAGAAATAAATAATAAATAATAAATAATAAATAATATTTACTGAAATGTTTTTTTATCTTTTTGTCTCTCAAATGTTAAATCCAGGAAAAAAAATAAATGGAAAAGGTGCATTAAGCATAAGCCTCATAACAAGCAACAAGATTTGCTCCATACTTGACGCACCAAGCTGTGATTCCGTGCAAGGTTCACTCGGTAGACAATGACTGTTATACGAGGATGTATGTAGACATTATCTCTAAGATTCAATGCAAGCAAATTTTCAGTTATAGCGATCTTCCAAAACAAAAAAGCAAATTAAAGAAACGTAGAAGCAATAAATGCTTGAAAAATTGGAATAGGTATGAGATGGAAGTATAACTAGTCTTGCAAAACTTAATAACTTAAGTATTATATATGTTGAATTTTGAGAATTCAAATATTCGATTTTATTTTCGTGTAATTCCATGTTATTCAAATTAAAACGGTTAATTATATGTACCAAATTGAAAAGTGTGGTGAATAGTTTTGTGGCTTTTGGGCACAAAATTTATGTAGATAAAATATTAATAATTTTTAAATTTAGGGATTTTTATTACGGAGTAAATAATATATTTGTCAAATTGTTGGATTTTAATATATCTTCCCCTTAGTTTTAGAGTCTTTCTCTAAATTATAAGATTTGTTAAAGTGGTCATTGCAGTCTTTTTTCTTATAATGTTGGAGGTTGTTAGAATCTTATCCATATAAACGGGGTACATACATGTTAAAAAAACCCTAGTTTTATAGTCTTATATGGCCTTAAGATATGCTAACGGTCCAAATAATCTGCAGCCAACTCTAATGGCTGATGTTTTGAGTATTCCTCAATGAAATATTCTTTTTTTATCAATAAAAACCTATGTATTTTGCTATAATTTAATATGCTATTTATATGTAGTAAATATTTTTTGTTCTCTTCAATTTAGTAATATTTATATTGAAGTGAAGAGAATTAGTTAATTCTGAACAGACAGTAGAGTTCCAAAAAAAAAAAAGTGGGGTTGTGTGGAATCTCTCTTTAATTTATTTTAGTTAACGTTTTCTACATTATCAGGATAAAACAGAAAAAAAATGATAATCTATTAGAAAGAATTATGTATTCAAATGCATTTTCCAAGTATACGAAAGCAAAATTTAAAAGAAAAATTAATAAGAGTCAGCACCAATAATCATGTTAAAAATTGAAAGAAATACAAAAACGAATTTTTCTATGAAGCCAAAAAGTGGGGCAAACTTCCTATTCAGATCTGTCATGTAGGATCATGCACAGAACAAGCCAAATAGTGTGCCTAACAATGTTTGATTACTTTCTTGTATATATTATGAGGTTGAATCCTGCCTATATCCAGGCTATGTTCTTCATGCCTTTGCTTTATAACTCTATGCTGTACTTCTGATATATTGTTTGAAGTGATTTTATGAGTTCAAATGTCAAATACTTCGCTCTTTTTTTTTTTTTTTATCAACTATTCTTATTACAATGTATGTTACCTTACACAAGTGAGGTGAGACACCCAATAATGTGCTGAGTGTAACCCCCAACTATTTTATCATACATAATTAAAGGTGTAACTCTCCAATTCCAAATTTACCCTTTTTTAACCCTCTCCCTCCTAAATGCCAAGGCTGGGGTTTAAAATCTCGACCTTGGCTTAGGACCTTCCCTTAACCAGTGGAGCTTTAAGTTACTTGTGTTATTTGTATGGTATCCATTTTTCTTTTTTCTTTTTTTTTTTTGGTCAAAAGCCCACATTTGTACAGTATCGATTTGTTCGGTAGAATTTAGGTGAATGTTGTAATTTTTTGGTTACATGGAGGCTGAAGATGGCCCAAGATCTTGAGGTAGTCTCCCATGAAATTGTAAAATGAGACATAGAAGTTGCCAGAAAAGAAACGTCAAAAAGCATATATAGTCGCTTTTCTATTTTCATGATATATTTGTGGTCGTCAAACTATTTTTTTTGTTTCGAATTGGGCTACTAAATATTTCAAGAACCCACTTATAACCACCAAACTATATTTAATTTTAAATGGACCAGCAAAGTATCAAAAATGGTATGAAGTATATCATTCGATTAGTTTTTTATTATATTATTTTTAAGAGTTCAATAGCTATCAAATATATCATTTTGAGTGTTCAATGGCAATTTGAGATTAAAAATAGTTTGGCCGTCATAGGTAGACCGTTAAAATAGTTTAGTGACTAATTTGGGACCGAAAATAGTTTAGTGGTCATAAGTGAACTTCACAAATAGTTCAGGGACTATACAAAATTTTTGTTCTAAAAGAAATTACTTTCCTATAAATGGGGTTGGCGTAACTTGCCAGTGCCTGCACATTGGTTGTGTGCAGTCCTGAACCAACGGTGGATCTCAAGGAGTAGGGATGATTGAATAAGACTGCTCTTATCACAGGAATTGTAAATAATGCAAAAGAAAAGTTTTTGATTCTGAAAAAACAGAAAAATTAACAGTTCATAGATTTGATGCTTATTCTGTCAATTACAAAAAAAAAAAAATTCCATTATTTTTTATTGTGTGCCCTAAAAGCATAGAATAAATAACAAAAAAGGGACGATGAACTGATAGTAAAACTTTTTAAATCATCATTTGGCTCTTGTGTTTTACACACCCTTGCAGAGAAAATTTAACCCTCATATGAAAAAAGTGAAATCGAGTCCATCTTTTATCTTTTTTCATGAGAATACAAAATAAATGAATCCATTGCAAAAATTATCCCTAATGTATTTTTAGTCTATTTCTAATTCCTATAATAATAATAATAATAATAATAATAATAATAATAATAATATCAAATATCATATTTTTTTTGACCTTGATGTTAGTATAGCATTTGCTGTTTTGATTCTTTTTTGGGCCTATTTGTCCAAATTTACCCTTTAGACAATTACATTATGCACTATTATGTTGCCCTTTCTTAATTCCCTGTATGATTTGATTAAATGCAGTCAGAACTTTTGATTTGATTAAATGCAATCAAAACTTTTTCATATCTTGAAAATCAGAAAAGTAAATGCAGAATTTCATAAAAGCTCTGGAACAAATTTTTCTTGATTTAGTTCTTTGGTATCAGGTAAAAGATTTACATACTATTCTTTTTCTTGCACACATTTTGGATGTTTTATAAACTAAATAATAAGTATGTATATTCGGCAGAATAAATAGTTTTGATACACATCATTTGAAGCTTAAAAAAAAAAAGAATGTATTATGGGCAAAATAAATAATAAAGATTTGAAATAATATTTCGCGTTGTGTGCATATTTACGTTTTATTATTGGAACATTATTATAAAAAAAATACTGTTGCTACTTTTAAGATTTGATGTTTGTGGCATAAAAAAAAACTAAAAATATAAAAAAAATGAAAAACATGTTTGCCTAATATTGTAAAATAATTTTCTAAATATTTGTCAAAACAAAACCTTTACAAGGAAAACCATTCAGTTCTTTTCATGCACGTGATTTTTGTATTTGAACTTGCATACAATTTGGCTACTACTCACCATTTTCTGAATCTTCCCATGATTTGTGTGTTGTTCCAAAGTCGAAGAGGCTGCTATGAATCTGGACCGACTCACCGATAACATTCATCTTCCGAGATGCGAGATTTCCTCTTTGTATTCATTTTGAGTTAGTATTTCCCTTGTCTTATGAGGGAATTTTACGTCAGATTCGTTTACCAAAATTTTTTTTTTGAAATTTTTAATAAAAGTATCTACAAATTATGGATAAATAATTATTCAAACTTTCCTAAATGTTCTCACCTTCTCCTTATATCGTAAATTACCAAAAATATTGCTTATGTTCCAGTTTAATAGAGTACAAATCAAATGCTTTTTGCTTTCTTTAGTAACAATCACTTGATGGAGGAACATCTGGCATTTTCCGAAAAGGAAAGACATTAAAAATTATAGAAAAGGTAAACAATAATATTAAAAGGACTAATATTAATGTCAGAGTAATTATTATCCGACCGGAGCAAATTTGTACTAAATTGACAAGATTACCCTTGAAGACAATACCATTTTTCTTTTCATCTCTCCCCCCTCCCCCTTAGTTCTGCTTTAATACCTTTTTCTCCCAACCCAGCGCTAATGTGTTGATAGTGGTGGACTGTCATCATCTTCCAGCAAACAAAATCGAAAGATGCTTCTTTTTTGGGCCAACAAATTTGATATCAAATTTAACCCCAAAATATAGTCATATTAATCCGCTTCCTTGAGGCAATTTACACCATCTGCAACTTGAGAGTTAATTGATTTAAAGAAGTATCAGGGGCTTCTAACATGAAAAAGTAAACAATTTTATGTCAATTATAGATCAGACAATTGTATGTCAATTATAGATCAAACTTGAAGGAAGAATGAGATTTAATTGGACGGAAAGTGGAGGGGAGCTGCAATTGTTGGTCGTAAGGCTGGTAGGCTAATTAATGGATAGTTTTGAAGGACTGAAAAGTGACGTAGGAAGCAGTAGGGGAGAGGGGCAGGTAAGCAAGAGGGAGCAACAGATGTTGAAACAGGTGAGGGAAATAGTGAAGGATGCAAAAAGGAGAGAAATGCATTGGGAAAAAATTGATAAGGAAAAAAGATTTGACTTGAGAGGATAATCTTGTCAAATAAAACAATTTTGCTCTGGATACATAATAATTGCTCTGATATTAACATCAGCTGGTTACAAGATTAGCATTTTACTCACTAGTCATCGATTTTTGCAAAAGGAAATGATTTATATACTCCTCTATTTAATTCATACATTCCACTTTTTTTTAACCAAAGAAGCTGTTATTATCTGGACTTATTATTTTTTGTTTGAATGCTTGAATTATCATAATAAGCTTGTAATTATGTTAATCTAAGTGAACTGTATATATGAATAGAAATTACAAAATCATTACTCTTTACAAATTGAAAGGAGTCAAGTGTCCAAACAAAAAAGTAGAATGCACCAACTTTGCCTTTTAAATTGAGACGTAGGGGTGAGATGGGTACTTGAAGGCAGATGGGTGAAAAACAAAATGCATATGGATTAGGGTTTGATTTGGGGAGGATAATTTTGTCTTTCAAAATAAAATTGCTCTGGTGGAATAATTATTGCTCTGGCAATAACTCCACCCATTGTAAACTAATATTTAATAGTATAGTAAGCTAAAAAAAATTGCTATTTGATGATATTTTAAATATGGATCAGACAAACTTACCATGTTAAAGTGCATATTCAGACTTATAGCCTCCTTACATTTAAATATTTTTCTCAATTTAAACTCGCTTTACTAAATAATTAACCCTTCTTATCGAGTGTCTCCCGAGTACTTAACAATCGTAATGTTGCATAATTTGATTTCTACAGGGGTTATAATTCCTTTTTTTTTTTTTTTTGATAAATAGGGATTATGATTCTTTCCAAAGTATTTTACTAGTCAAAACAATCCCAAGAATTAAAGGGTCTCACCTATATACTTTGGTAAAAGTTGGATTGGGGTCACAGTGGATTGAGATAGGTTTAGACAAGAAACCGGGCTTACCTTTTAAGAAAACTTACAGCAGTCCAATTTTGAATAAAACTCAGATCCAGTCGTAACGGGCTGAAAGAACGGATTTCTGATGTGGAACTCAAAGAATGGAAGTACTGGCGCACAAGTTAATTTTCACTCAAATGTTGTATACTCACAAGTTCAAAGTTCGTAAGAACGACACTATTATGTATATTTGCTGATTTAATATCTACATGCTATAAAAACCATACTTAAAAATAGGCATATAATAATTAAATGCAGTATTTTATTTTTGTATCCTCTAGATGCACAAGTGACCCCTTTTTTTAGCTAATAGTCAACTATATCTTATCCTATTTACTTTATGAGAGAGGCCCAACTGAGCCCTAAAGAAATCAATAGGAACTAAATCATAATTGGACCAGACGGGTGCAGTTTGCACCTATCTGATCCCTAACTTCCCATCCCACTTGTTTATAAAGATTTGGTGGTGTCCATTGGACTGAAGTCGAGTGGTTATGCACAAGTGACCTCTGCTATTGTGGATCTCTCAAATTCCATATTGCTGAGTATATAAATCTTAAACAGTTCAAATGACAATCAAAGTCAAATACGGCATTTGCCTAGGGATAATTTCACATGCATCCCCTAGGACAGGTTTTGAAAATTACTCTTACACTCCTTGTGTTTATATTTTTTTATAACAAAAAAAAATCCATTTTGATAAGTATCCTAAAAATAGTAACCAAATATCCTAAAATATTCTTAATTGCTTTTAAAAACAAGAATAGGGGAAAAAAAGTAAATGACCCTAAAAGCCATAGTTTTCTACCCCTAGAACTAGGTCTCTCAAGCTGTCAACATATTTTTTTAGTAAATTTTTTATTTTTTTTACAAATATATTTTTTCGTAAGATTTTGATAGATAAAGTAAATTCATTTAGATTAATTAGATAATTGAGTCTTATGTAATAGGATCTAGTGGAGATTAAAAATTTGGTGTAAGAGTACAAATCTTTTTGATATTTTTATGACAAATTAATTAATATTTTAAGGTTTATCTTTCTTTTTTAAAAGCAATTAAGGGTAATTTAGGATGTTTGGTTGGCCTTTTTGGGATACATTTTCAAAATGAATTTTTCCTTACAAAAAAATTTAAACACAAGGGGTGTAAGTGTAATTTTTAAAATTTGAAGGGAAGTAAATACAATTATGACAAACTTTAGGAGAGGTATGCGAAATTATCCCTTCCGCATATAAACTTTATAAGCACTCATTAGTTCACTTTGGACGGCTTTAGCTACCCATTCTCATTGTCTGGACAATGGGAAGTTTCTTTTAGAGTACGGAAGATGATAGAGAGAGAGAGAGAGAGAGAGAGAGAGAGAGGGCATTTCATATACTAAAAGCCAGAACTTTTATGGCGTGCGTACCCACCTTTTTTTTTTAAATTTTAATCCAAAAATCCAGAAGACAAAAGATTTTCAATTTTTTTTTAATGATTTTGCCCCGAAGTAAAATTCCAGAAACAATTTTCCAGAATTTTAGAAAACAAAATTTTCTTTCCTTGTTCGGTCAAAATCAAAATCAGAAATCAATCACGCAAAACTTTCTCCCATAGGTATTTTGAAACAAATTTCGAAATACAACTTCTCATATTCAATTAAATCACATATACATAAAATTAATTCATGACAGTATATTATATGCAGATAATTAAAACACAATGCTCTGATACCACTATTAGAAAATCAACAAGTCAAAAAATAATTGACGCAGTGGAATTTAAAATTGATTTCCAAACAGGATCGTTGACTATCTATATAAAATAGAAACGCACATTTTGATGACATAATAAAATGAATTAACCTGATCAAAGATATGCGATATCAATCACAGCCGCACACGTGTCCGGCCTCTAAGGTATCCACACGAAGACCTTTTTGGGATCCTCATCAAGATCGATCAACACCAAGTGAATATGCTAGATCCACTTGACACGTCCCCAACGTGAAGAAAATTGTATAAAGAAAAACTATTTTTCTCTTTCTAATTTTCTAACGTTACGTATTATATATATCGTGTCAAATTTTGGTGTTTAGGACTTATTTATAGAGTAATAATTAAGACATCTTGTCCAACAAGAATTCGGTAATAAGTAACCCTTACCTATTAGGATATCTTACCAAATAAGATATTTAGTAGGTTTTAATTTCCTTCAAAAGAAAATTCTTCCAGTACTGTAATTCCTCTATTTATTAATAAGTCCCTAGGATTAATTATCTCACAAATTAATCCCATAATTATCACATAATTATTTAAATCAATTTAACCCAAGAATTAGTTCTATTGTGTGTGACCCTTTAGGTTCCTAATCACTTGGCAATAAATATAAATTATAATCTTAAAATTAATTGGCTTTAGTACAAAACCAACAAAGATGACATTGAAAAATTAGCTGATCCTTCATTGGCAAAAATTTGGACTAAAAAATATGTTCTTGATTACTGGCCAGATGTCAAACTTCGTTACAGTGATGTTGGGAATGAAATAATACCCCATAAAACAAAGACTGCTTTACAAGCACGATTTGTTCTCACTGCCATGAAAAACATATATGATGTTGTTTCGTCTCATAATATACAGAATCAGGTGAGGGTTTCGATTATAATTGGCATGAGGATCTTAGGCCGTTCATATCATGGTTCGAAGACTCGGTCGAGCTATCACCGAAACGGAAGATTTCGATTTGAGACCATTCCGATCCTACTCAGAGATGACAGACTTGCCGAAAACTCGGTCGGACTCGTTCGACTCAGACCGAGTTATCTCCGAGTAGAAGAAAAATGGACGAGTCGTAGCCGACTCGACTGAGTCAACCCGGGCCAAACTCAACTTTTCAAAGGGACGAGGCTGGAGAAATCATGGAGAACGAATCTCATCCCATCCCCGGATGGAGAAATCATGGAGAAATTAAAGGATATGTTGCTTACTAATCAAATCCTACCGCTAATACTAGAAAACCATGAAACTAAAAAAACATAAGCATGGCTTGCTCCGTGAGATCCTAAACACATGGAATGCTGTTAGATATGAAAGCATGGCCCTTAGTAGGGGATCTTCAGTAACGAAGACAACAGCAAGACCAGCCCACATATCCATAGCAACACATAAAAAAATTGCCTACAAATTTCCACCAAATTAGTGATTGAAGGATGCTCCTAGTAATCTTGGGTTGAAGGGGCAGATAAATTGGGTATTTCTGAATTTGAATGCTAGAGCACATAACCATTTTTGAAAAAAAAAAAAAAAAACAAATGAGAAAGTGCAAATATATGGATAAGAAAGCCAAAGCTTAAAAATTTCTTTGATGAGTGCGCCTGGGGAAGAGTAAGCGGAAGAGAGGATAGAAGAGGGGAAACAGAGCAAAGAAAAAAATGTCACGCCTTGAAGTGGAAAGGTGGGGTTGCCCTAATGAGAGAAATGACAAGATTATCCCTTCACATGGAGGTAATTGATTTTGAGTTAAAGTAGTTTAGGTAATTGGTTTCTCAACTTTCATGGACTTAAAAAAAGATAGAAAAAAGAGTGATACTAGAACTCAAAAAAGGTAACAAAGAAAAAATAAAAAAAAAGAAGAATTTTTGGTAAAGATAATACATTCTAGAAATTTTTTACTAATTTTTTATTATTTTTGTTTAGCATATTTTTTTTATATTTTGAATGATTATTTAAAATTTTTAAAATTTAAATTATTTTAAAACATTCGTCACGCCGAATCCGCAACCGCTATACCGCGACTGATGTGGAACGGTACGCTTCGAGACCGCAACCGAGACCGCGACTTTGAACTATGGTTCATATCCTCCGTCAGCTGGTGCATTTCTATCAAAAGTATCATCATACGTGTCAAATTATTGAATTTCTCAAGGAAACTAATGCTCCTTTGCTTCTCAACGTGGATCCTTTCTGGTCTTTTGTGATTACCCCGGTTAATCATATGTCGATTTCTTATGCTTTGTTTACAGCATCCTCTCCTGTTGTGAAAGATCGTCAATACAAGTATAGAGATCTGTTCGTTGCAATGTTGGATGCGATGTACTGGGCTCTTGAAAGGGCAGGAGCGCCTTCCTTGGAGATTGTTGTTTATTCGGTTGGATGGCCATCAGCTGGGAGCGAGCGCGGAGCATCTTACAATAATGCTTTGACATTTTACTCAAACTTGATTAAGCATGTGAAACTTGGAACCCTAAAGAGACCTCGAAGACCCATAGAAACTTACCTGTCCTCTTTATTTGATGAGAATAAGAGAGGAAACAGGGAATCCAAGAAACACTTTGGACTCTTCTTTCCAAATCAGGGTCCTAAGTACCCTATCAGCTAAGGAGGTAAATTGCTTTTAGTGATGAAATATTAGGTAGCTGAAGAAGTGGCTCTTCATTCCATGTACTATGTTCAAATAATTTTTGACATAAACCTTGAAGCTTCTATTGCCCTCAACTTTTGCTGTATTTATAGAATTCATAAATGATTATCACTGAACTGTTTTTTTTTTTGATATGAAAGTGAAAAAAGGATAAATGAAAATAATTAGATGATTAATTCAAGTTTCCATATGTTCTTAGGGTAAAGTGCGCCAGTAGTTACCAAAACCCTTCTGGAAACAATATGCAACTTGCAACCTGGGATTGCTTATGAGACGAATCAAACCAGATTGTAAAAGAATAAATAATGGCTGCTTTGCTTCACCCCTTGTATACATTGAGTTCTGATATTCATTTCCAGTTGATAGTCTAATCCTTGTCATTACTATATGAAAGAATGGATTTGAAATCGCTTAGCAAAACAGTGCAAAACTTTCCAGTCCAGTGCTATCATCAAGTTTGTATTCCAAAAAATTTTCTTTATTTTGTTGTCTTCTTATCAAATGACAAATGAATTTTTAACAGTTCTAAACCCTTCCATAGTAATTTCACAGAAGAAAAGATATTCCAAATCGAAGGACACAGGGGAGGAAAAAAACTACAATTAGCTCGATCTATTGCTGGATTTGAGGGACCAATTCGAATTGAAAAGGATAAATTACAAAATACTTTCATGTGGTATCGCTCAACTACATAATTCCTTATTTTTTCAATATGACCATATAACTCCGTGTGGTTCCAGAAATGCAAAAAATGTATGGAATCAATGCTATGTTACAGAATATTTCACATCTGATTCTTATAATATGTTACTGATGCTGAACATTTTGTGACGCCGATGGATTACACATGCATAGTACATAATATTTATTTTTTTTTTATATTTCATAAAACTATAGAAGGTTATATGGTCATATTGAAAAGATTGCGGCATTATGTTATTGAAAACGATGTCACATGAGGGCATTTCATAATTCATCTAGGATTTGGCTATGGTGCAAAATTGAGTCAATTTTGTACCAAACAAAGAGCCAATGATTGAATGAGAATAAAGAAGACGGACCCACCTGAGTTGTTAATTTAATCTACTAATAAGTAAGCCCACACGAGTTATCAAAATTTTATTTATTTTTTACAAACTTTTATTGTGTACCATAAAATTATCTGTCCAGCCAATTGGAAATGTAGCAAAGTTATGGGATCATTCTTGGTGTCGTTGCAACGCAATTTCTTGTGCAACTTGTGATCAACTGTTGCAAAAAGAAACTTAATTTAAAGTCTCCTAATAATGACAAGGACTGGAACTAGCCACCAACCCAAGCATTATAGCACTAACTTGGCAACCACCAGGTGGAGCCGAACCACGAATAACGAAGTATACCATTACTGAGAAGATTCCAATTGGCAATTTCCATAGCATGCGCGCTTTGAAGTCAAGATTGAAGCCTGCTTCCAGTGGGAGAGGATATCTTATTCATATGGAGTAATTTTTTATAGAAATCTTATTCATAGACAGTTAGAGTTACATTGACTAACACTGGATCATCTGAAGACTTGGACCTAGTTTCTAAATATCAAAGAATGGAAGCTACCTTTATTTTCCCTATTCAGTGACTTGTAATATAGAGATACTAATAGCAGTTGACATTTATTTTAGGGTAAATTATCAACCTTATAATATAGAGATACTAATAGCAGTGGACATTTACTTTAGGGTAAATTATCAAACACACCCTGTAATTTCACTATCGATCATATAGTCTCCTTATATTATTAATATGATTACATAACCTCCATGTGGCTTTATAAAATATAAAAAATGGACGGATTATTTAGAACTATATGTATTTATCCCAATCAACGTTTCAAAATATTCCACATCAGTAGAATCAAATGTGGAATATTCAGGTAATTTTCTGTGATGAAATATTGATTCCGTCTATTTTTCACTTTCCATAAAATGATAGGAAATTTATGTGGTCATATTAAAAACATAAAGAGATTGTGGTTGAAAACGATACCACCAGGGGTATTTTGCAATTTACCTTTTATTTTATTGTTTAAGCGTAAGGAATGATTTTCAAATTCGAAGGGAAGGAAAGAAAGAACAAAAGTTCTGTTTAGCATACATTAACATGAAGAAAAGAATAAAAGTTCTGTTTAGTATACATTAAAATGAAGAATATTTAACTTGAAATTTTAAGGCATAAAATTGCAAATTGGAAGTGAAAATCATTTGGGGTGAGGTTGAGTCATAGGTGACCATGCTTAATCTGAATTCATTGTAGGTCCATTGTGATAAAGACATTCTGAGATCAAATCATTTTTTCTGGGGCCATATTTTGGTGTGTGGCTAGAATTTATTGAAGCTTTTATCTTTTGTAAACTTAATTTACGTTGCTGATACTTATGACACGCAATGCGTTATGATGAAGTTAAACAGTTTGGGGGCAATGATGCAGCATACTGCGGATGGAGGGTGAAATTACATTTCCTGTGATTGAGTGAATTAGAATACCACAATTGATCGTGTTGCAATTCTGAATCCCATTTCACTTGACAACACATTACCAGAATGAAAATAAAATCTGTTGGTATAATTAAATCAAACTTCTTAAAGTATTATAATTTTTTGATTCATTTTTAAAATGCTTTGGTTAGAGCGTCAAGTGCTACTTTCTTATCAAAATTGTATTCCCTAGTTTAATTGCAGTTCAGATCCTCGGTGCCAACTTTTCCAGTGCCACCCCAGTGCCATTCATCAGGGATTGCCACCTTGCATTCACACTAGGATAGTTATCTAATTAATCTCAAATGTGATAAGTGTGAATGCAAGGTGGCAGTCCCTGGTGAATGGCACTGAAGTGGCACTGGAAAAGCTAGCACCGAGGATCTGAACTGGTTTAATTGAGTTTTTTGCGGTCTAAATTTTATAGGTTCCATGTAGAGGATTTTGTTATCGTATTCCACTAAGAAAATGAAATATTAGAGCATTATTTTTATTATAGATTAATACTTGTTCCTCTTCTCCCACACATGAATACATGTGTATATTATTTCCTCTCATATATTTTGAGTGCAAGAATAATGGAGAGGAAAATCTTCATCCAAGTCAAAAACCAGGACAAACCAACTGTGCATGTTATAATAAACTCCAATATCACAATTTCCAATCCTTTAGTTGAAATTCCACATGATAATGGAAGTTGGTCAAAGCAGATGTGAACATTGAAGAATTGTCTCCAACAAACAATGCCCAAGCTTTGAAATCTTACGAACTCGACAATCTTTCACAGAGGTACAGAAAAAAAAAGTTCAAAATAAAGAAATAAAATTCTAACAAAACTCGTGTCATTTTAGTACTACTCCATGCTCTCACACTTTTAAGTATGTTTGCCCCAACAACAAACTGAACAAAAAACCATCTACAAAACGTCCAAGGCTCTACCCTAATTTTTTTTTTCCCCGAGGCAGTAAAATCGGGTCGTCATTTTAGAGCACATTGAAGAAGTCGAAAGACTTTACAGACCAGCTTAAAACATTCAACGTTTTGAATGGAACATGTTTGATGTGCCATTATCGACTGGTCCCAGATAGAAGAAAGTCAGGTTGCTGGAGAATGTGACATTTTTAAAACAATGATTTCATCATTTTCTATGGTTAACTACTTCTTAATACAACGCTGTGTGCAATAGCTAGATAAGCTTCAACCCAAGCTGATATGGAAATGTAAGCTTTGATTGAAGATTAAAAAAACATGTTGTGATAGTTAATTGGTGGATTTGAAGATTGAGATGAATCAAGTAGATATGTCACAATCTAATAAAGTCAAATTAATGCTAATTGGGTGAAAACTAAACTGAGATTACTTAATTCCACCGAGTTACCAAAAGATTCAAATCGAAGGTCTTCCAAAATATTTTAACTTGATAAATGCAACTTGCCATTGTCAACTTAAAAAAAAAAAGCGTTTGTACCATGAATCAATGACCATCGTCAGCTTGGACGTTCCAATGATGGACGCGAACTTTCCTCTGCCAGCCAATATCGCATTCTAAAGAATTGAATTATTCATCAAGTGAAAGAAACGATTAGCGTTTTCCCTGGAGAGGGAGAAAATGCTGAATGTTGAGATGACCTCTGCTGGAAAATTCAAGAAAAAGAAAATATATTTGGTTAAAGATGTGGCTATTTGTGAATGAGGCTCTTTAGGCCAGATGAGGCTTCATCTTTGTTATGTTGTATGTTTTTTGCATGTAGCAGGTGATAATCATCCACGATTGTTTGTCTTTGTGTGTTCGTGTGTTATTGGAGAAGAGGGGTAAAAAACCATTTTTTTGGACACCCCCTTTCCCAAAAATATGAACCCCACAAATGGAAACAATTTTTTACAAAACATCCTATTCTTTTTTATTTCTAACAAATGCTAGTATCATTTTTCTAAAAATAGTAAAAAAAATGCTATCCAAACATAGGTTAGTTTTTCCACTGACACAGATCCTAACTATGCATGTACCCTTTTCTTTATGATATGTTAATTTATCCTAACTAAAAGTGATTTCCAAACCGGAAGTCTTCCAAAATAATGCAACTTGCAATTGGGAAAATGGCTCACTCAGTTTCTAAATGTTGCTGCCTGCAACCGCTAATGGTTTTGCATATGACATAGGTATTGAAAAGTGTAGGGGAAGTATAAAATTTCGAAATAGTTCCTATCAGCCATAGTAGTCAAATAATGTAAAATATATACATTTGCAATATTGTTTTTTTGTCTGTTCGGGAGGCATCTAGTGCAAGAAACATCCATATTTCCACAGGAAAGAAAACTAAAGTAGACATCACGTTTGGCTTCAAAAATTGGATACCTAGTGGTGGCATATTAATCCCACAAAGAAGCTATACTGTGATTTGGTCCATAATTTATGTAGTCAACTTTGCAGGCCACCAATTTTGATCTACTGTAAAGCATAAAGCACACAACATTTGCTTCCCAAAGGACAGTTTCAATATTAGCTTTAAGCACAAGAAACGTTTATCTATACACTTATCCAGAACTGGAAGGATATGGCTATTGAATTATCAGGTAAAACCTCTATTATGGTTGTAAAGATCTTCAAAAATATGAATTACTGTTGTGTTCACTGTCACAGCATTTTAGCTAATTGACGATAAAATGATGCAGGATCAGATCTGATAGGCGTTTGTTATGGAATGGCTGGTGATAATCTGCCACCACCATCAGAAGCTATTGAAATATGCAAAACACACAAGATAAGGAAGATGAGGCTTTTCACACCAGATGAAGATGTCCTGTGTGCTCTCAAAGGTTCCAATATTGAGATCATGCTTGGGGTTCTAAACTCTGACTTGGAAAAACTTGCAGATCCTTCTTTTGCAAGAACTTGGGTACAAAAATATATCCTTGACTACTGGCCAGATGTTAAATTCCGCTATATTGCTCTTGGAACTGAAGTAATGCCCCATGAAACAAATACTGCCTCAGTGGCACCGCATGTTCTTCCTGCCATGAAAAACATACATGATATTTTTGCAGGTTATGGTATTGAAAATCAGGTCAAGGTTTCAATTACTACTGATTTGAGAATCGTGGGGCGTTCCTACCCTCCTTCAGCTGGAGCATTTCCACCTGAAGTGACATCATTCATAATTCCCATCATCAAATTTCTTAAGGACACTGGTGCTCCTCTGCTTCTTAGTGCGTACCCTTATTGGTCTTATGTCAATACCCCGGTGAACGATATGTCTATTTCTTATGCACTATTTACAGCCACCTTTCCTCCTGTGAAAGATCGACAGTACAAATACCAGAACCTTTTGGACGCAATGGTGGATGCAATGCACTGGGCTCTTGACAAAGCAGATGCCTCTACCTTGGAGGTAGTGTTGTGTGGGATTGGATGGCCATCAGAAGGTAGTGAACGTGGAGCATCTTATAATAATGCTCTAACGTTTTACTCAAATTTGGTCAAGCATGTGAAACTTGGTACCCCAAGGAGGCCTCGAAAACCGATTGAAACTTACTTGTTTTCTTTATTTGATGAGAATAAGACAGGATATAGGGAATCAGAGAGACATTTTGGCCTATTCTTTCCAAATAAACTTCCCAAGTATCGGATTACCTAGTGGCAATGTACTATAGCAAATCCGTTAGCATGTCAATTCAATGCTTGTTTGTTTTTGCCTTTCAATTTAATGCTTCAGTATTTGTCAATTTTCATACTCACCTGCTCGAGTTTCCAAACCTAGAGTTCACAAAATCAGAGTCTAAGTTGTATTTATTCATCTGGAGCTAAACATGATGCTAGTCGATTAGCTTATTATCTTGTTCTTTTCCATTTCAAGATTCATTGCAACTTCATTCATCTTAATGACATTCCTTTCTGTGGAACCAATATCTGTGTGACTAAATCAAACGCCAAAGGCCACAAATTCAAATGATAAAGTGTACGTCTACTGAATATTCGACGGATCTAATTGATCTGCAGCCGCCTTCCATTTGACAACTTGATCAGGCTAAAGTACAAATTTGAAAGTCTCCACCCGTGTAACTTTGTGCAACTTGCCACCTCTCAAATTAATGCAACTTGCATTTGAGTTCTGACGAAAATGTTATTGAATGTCATTCAATAATGCTACCACTAGGCTGGCTTTTTTTGTTGTAGTCCCAACAAGGATTACAAAAACACAAAAACACAAAATGGGTCTAAACCAAATTGTTTGAAATGCACTTCCAAAAAAAAAAAAGCAAAAATGATATAATTAAATTCAACCTAATTGCAGACACTCACTGAGTTTGGGGACTTTTTTGGACTGAAACCAAACTCCCAAAAAAGCTTGGTTTATGTGACGGGTATAGAAACAAGCAAAAAGCAGAATTTGCGTGCAATTGTTAACTTCTCATTTGGGATCAAAAAAAAAAAAACTTCTCATTAGGTGGGCTACTAGCCACCTATTTAGGACTTCCTCTTATCACCACCAAACTGTCTTGCACAGAAAATGCAAAAGAAAATTCATGGCTGGGTGACCAAAAAGTTAAGTTATGCAGGGAAGATTCAGTTAGTCCCAACAAGGATTACAAAAATACAAAAATACAAAAACACAAAATGGGTCTAAACCAAATTGTTTGAAATGCACTTCCAAAAAAAAAAAAAGGGAGAAAAAAAAGAAAAAGCAAAAATGATATAATTAAATTCAACCTAATTGCAGACACTCACTGAGTTTGGGGACTTTTTTGGATTGAAACCAAACCCCCAAAAGAGCTTGGTTTATGTGACAGGTATAGAAACAAGCAAAAAGCAGAATCTGCGTGCAATTGTTAACTTCTCATTAGGTGGGCTACTAGCCACCTATTTAGGACTTCCTCTTATCACCACCAAACTGTCTTGCACAGAAAATGCAAAAGAAAATTCATGGCTGGGTGACCAAAAAGTTAAGTTATGCAGGGAAGATTCAGTTAGTGAAGTCTGTTCTGTATGGCATCCAACTCTACTGGTCAAGTGCCCTTTACTACCTAAAAAAGTATTGCAACAAATCAGCTCCTTAATCTCAAGTTTTATATGGTCAGGTGAATACAAGAAGCATTATGGAGCAAAGGTAAGTTGGAATGACATGTGCGAGCCTAGACAAGAAGGTGGATTAGGTCTCAACAACCTTGAGATCTGGAACGAAAGCCTCGTCCTAAAACTTATTTGAAACATATGCCGCAGAAAGGCAACTCTTTGGGTGAAATGGATACACACAATGAATTTAAGAAACTCATCCCTTTAGGGTTGCAAAATCCCATCTGATTGCTCCTAGAGCTAGAGAAAAATTCTCAAACTCAGAC
Source organism: Mitragyna speciosa (assembly GCA_024721245.1). Classification (NCBI taxonomy): domain Eukaryota; kingdom Viridiplantae; phylum Streptophyta; class Magnoliopsida; order Gentianales; family Rubiaceae; genus Mitragyna; species Mitragyna speciosa. The sequence goes on along the minus strand of CM045553.1, from coordinate 32,126,454 downwards.
ATCTTGCACAACCATTAATTCACCAAGTCCAAGGTGATGGTAGAAATACAAACTCCTGGTACGATCACTGGCACCCAATTGGATCTTTACACTAGCACTTCAGCCAGAAAATACTCAAATGCTTTGGAATCTACTAGAATGATGTGGTGGCTAAGTGTATCTATGGCAACCTTTAAATTGGCCAACTGGGAGAAAACTAATCGAAGAAGTTTCCAAGCTCAAGCAGAATACGCCTAAAGACCTGATACCAACAGGAAGTCATGAAGATAGAACAAAGTGGATGGGAGATGAATCAGGAAAATTTACACTCAAATCAGCCATGCAAGCAATAAGAGAAAGTGATGCAAAAGTCGAGTGGCACTAGCTAGTTTGGAATAAAGGTCATATTCCTAGATACTCCTTCATTCTATGGTTAGCTTGCAAGAACCGTCTCACCACAAAAGCAAAGATGAAAGCACGGGGACTTCCCCTCGAAAACCCAAACTGTGAACTGTGTAACATGGAGAAAGAAACATTGGACCATCTCTATTTTAACTGTAAAATATCTGCAGGTGTTTGGGACAAAGTGCAAAGTTTCTGCTTGATTGTGAGGTTTAGGTACTATCAAAATAAGGCACAATTGACACAAATAAGTAATAAAATTTATAGCCTAATGCCCATTTCCGCAAGTGCATGGGTCAAATGTAGTAGGAGAAATATTAGGGTCGATCCCATGAGGAAACAAGATATAGCAAGTACCAAAGCTACTAACTTACTCTATTATCTAGACAAAATATCAAATAGGTGGAATGCAAAGTAAGAACGTTCAAATACTTGAAGTAAAACAAATGGAAGAAATTCACAAATACAAGTAATAGGGCTTAGAATCCACTAATGGTCACTAATATGATTTAATGAATTAACACCTTGCTATATTAATCTTGTCTTGCTTAGGATTGCAATTCCATATAAAATCAAAACTTGTTCTCACAATGAATTGATTAGACTTTAACTATTCTCATGATAAACTCTTGTTAAATGCATGAATTGTGGTCTTAAACAACCTCAATCCACCTACTCATACCACTATTTTCATGTGTGTATGCAATAGGCTTCATCTACCATTTTCCAATATTATAAGCATTTCCTCAATGTCAAATAACATCTAAATGATTTGCAATAGGTGATCAAGCTACTACAAATGTTAAACCTTGATAGATGAACAAGCAAATACAAGTTATAGCGTAGTATAATAACATTCAATTCATATCATTAGCTTCATCTAACCCTAAGACAAGTATTTAGTTAAGAATGCAATTCATAACTTGAAAGTATAAGAATTCAATAAGTAATTCATAACAAGTAAGGAAATAAAGAGAAAGAGATAGAAATTATCATTTCAATGGCTCCAATCCTTCATTTCTTTCTTGAATATGAATGTAGTACAAGTGAATTCTCCAAGAGTTTTCTTACAAGTATTGATATTTCCTACTAAAACTACAAAGAAAACTACTAAGCTAACTACTTTGGGAGTGCTCCTCCCTTCAAGACTTATTCTAAATGTCTTGCAAGAGCTCCCTATTTATAGACAAATTCACCTTAATCATCTAGACAACTTGCATGACAATTTGCAAGAAAAGTTGTCTTGAAATCACAGAAAGATTTTCCTTGAATTTTGCAATGTTTCCTTTGGTTGTGAAGGTGCAAAAAATCTTCAAAAAATCATCAAAAGGAGCTGGAAGATAAGTTGTAAGTTGAAGATGCCATTTTCTAGCCGAAATGCAAGATCAGTAATGCGGATCTTGACCCACGGATTGCTCTCAAAAGAATTTCGAATAAGCTTTTCCTCAAAACATGGCAGTTATAACCCTTTGAATTAGCTTTCCAACACCACAAGAATCAGGTCATTTTGAGTTTTGGATGCAAAGATATGGCCAAAATACTGAGACGTGGTTGGGAGAGTTTTATTCTTCAGTAATTTGGATTTTTGGCTATGAGAATGTGAGAACTGGATTTTGATGTCTTCATAAGATTTGTAGAGTATCTTTTATCTTTAAAATTCAAGAAGAATCATCTCAATCCAATATTTGTAGCTCAAGTTATGGCCCAAATACTGAAATGTGTCATTGTCACAAAATTGTTTCTTCACCAATTCTACATCTTCATTTGCTTCTTTGCACCATATTTTTCATTAGTTTTCCCTTTAATACCCTTGACATCTCTTTGTGATGTTGATCCTTTAATTTCATGATGAATTTGTTGAAGAAAATTTCTCAAAAGTTGAGCAAAACAATCCTCCAAGTTTGAATGTAAAAGTTATTCCATTGAAGCCTTAATCTAGTCATCCTTGAATCTATTATGAATGTGATGATTTGTGTTCCAATTGATCCAAATTATGATTGAATGTATAAAACCTGCAAAATTGTACAAAGAATGTGCATTAATTTGCTCAAAATATAAATTTTGCTTCATAACCATAAAAATCGAGTAAAAACTCTAATTTTTTGAAAAAATCATCAAATTGGAGAAATCTAATCAAATTGAGCCAAAATTATGTTAAAAAATACTAAAAATACACTAAAAACCTATATAAGGAACTATAATAAAATAGATAAAATTATTACTTATCACTGCTTCATCTATAGAGGCCAAGCTTCCTTGGGATTCTAAAGTGCAATAGATGAGTTCAAATTGGCAGTCATGCTCCTTTGAAGATAAACTCAAATGGTTAATGTGTGCAGCCACCGTATACGTAATTTGGAGAGCACGAAATCAAACTTTGCATCACAAAACACAAGCTCATGCAGTTAGCATTGTTGCTAATATTAGAAGAGCAATTCAAGAAGCCACCATCACTTGGAGAAAGGTTCCCATCACTCATCTAAATTGGAAGCTTGCACTTGAATGGGGATTATCTCACAAAATCTTGGAATGCTAGACTACCGTTTTGTTTTTTTGTAGGGGATTTTGTATGGATTCACAGTAGGATCATCTTTGTAACTAACATTGTATGTGATGTGCAGATATAGAGCTAGGATTGTGGCACTCTTTCCTTTGTAAAGCTTCATCAGTTAATATCAATACAACACTTCAACTTTTGCTAAAAAAAAAAAAGGATATAATTAAATTCAACACAACCATGACTCTGAAAAAGCCAAGTCATATTTTTTCTTTGTTTTTACTAGTTTGATAGCAGGTGCAAATTTTTATTAGTGCAAGAGTACGTACATTACATGTTATATTTCTTCTTTCTTAGTCACTTTTTTAAAAAATTTTTAAAAGATAAATAAGGATAAGAAATGATTTTACTATCAAAGTATTCTAAACTCATAAATTCTATTGTAATTTTTTCCCAAATATCTATAAATTTTTTATTACAAAAAAAATTAACATATTCAAAGTCCGCTCAAGACCCACCCCATCCGTCCCTTTTTCAAACTTATTAATTACTTCAGCATTCTTTCCTCTTACCTTATGTTTGGTACGTAGGAATGGGTTAGAATAGAAAGGTATTTCCAACTTATTCATTCCATTTTCAAATTTGATGTGGACATTTTAAGTTGCGAAGTTCTTTCTCAATGGAATGTCCATTCTAACTTTCTCCTAAAAGACCCATTCTTATTCTCATATATATTTCTATTCTATTATCTATCATTACCATCATTTATCATTGTTTGTAAACCAAGATATATATTCTAATTTTTATTTTTAAAATTTAAAAAAATTAGGTTATTTATAACTTTAATTGATAATTGTTTATAATTTTTAAATTGTAAGCAACTCAATATATGTTAAGAATATTTTTTTCTTTTTGCTATAAAAACAGTTTAACATACTATTTTTAACTTTTATACAAAAGTGTAAAAATTGAAGTTATTATATCAAATGTAAATAAAATAGATAGAGAACATGAATGTAATTTTTTAAGGTTCTTAATTATATTGCTAGTAATCATTAAAAAGTTTCTAAATTAATTAAAGAGTATAATTAGTTTAATTTTAACAAAAATGTTAATAATTTTAAAATAAAAATATTAAAGTTTTTTTGTTGGCATAAAAAAATTCATGGCAAAAACAAATAAAATAAAAATATGTTACACTCTAGTACAAAGAATCCAAGGTAGTTAAGTTACATTAATATAGATTTATTCCATTCAAATATTTAAATATGATTTTACCAAACATTTAAAAAGGAATAGATGTTCCATTTTGACTTGGATTGCCAAATAGTGGACTGAAAATTTTTTCCTATCGATTCTGGGTGGAAAGTCTTTCTGGTAGAAAGATCTTTTCGTTTTGCACTATTCCAATGTACCAAACATAGGGTTAGTTTCCTCATCCAAGCCTGCATTGGATATTCATTATGATGATGCTAAATATGAGATTTGTCACTATTAATTATTTTTGTCAGCTTGTCCAACTTTGAAAGCTTAATTTTGTTTTAATTTCTTAACTTTTTTCACAATTTCAAATTTCCATATAGTAGTTTACCATATATATATATATATATATATATATATATATATATATATATATATAGACACACACACACTAAAGAAGTTTCACCAAAAAATATGAACCATTTATTGTAAATTAAAAGAATCTGGTTGACAAAAAAAGTCAATTGTAAATGACAAAAAGAGTAAATAGCAAAATAGGACAAGTCTAGCAATGCTGCCAGAGCACAAATTTTTTGGCCATTGCTGTCGCGCCCCATTTTTCGAATGACGGAAAAAGGAATTATTTTTGCTTATTTGGAAAAAAGATGGAAAAAGGAATTTGTTTATTTATTTGTTGGAAAAAGGGTGTAGGTTTTTGTAAAATGATTTTTTAGAAAATGCTTTATAAAAGATAGTTTGACAAAAGATGTGATTTTTAGAAAATGCTTTATTTTGAAAACAAAAAAAAAGGGCCTAAAATGGGACTTTGAAAATGCGACGGTTTTTGGGCCCGAAAATAGAGTCTAAAAAAGGTTTTTAGTGAAAAGGGAATCACCACTTGGAATTGAGTTTTGGTATACCAAGTCACCAGAAAATATTTTATAAAAGGTAAGAAAATCGAGAAATATTTATTTAGAAAATGATTTTTGAGAAAAATGTAAGAAAAACAAGGAAAACCCTTTTAGACAACTCCAGGTCTTTGAAAACAAGAAAAAAAGGTTCGAGAGTCATAGTTGAAGAAAAGGAAGGCAAAGGTTTACACCTAAGGCACCCTTTCAATCTAGCCGAAACTAGTTGCGGTTCCAAATTTTCATAATATGACCCTAAGTTTTATCATATTTGGATGCAACCTATATGAATGCAAACCTAGACCTAAAAAATAAATATCGTTAAGGGAAAAAATGTTCCATTGAGGTTTGGTTAGGATTATCTCATTAATTGCGAAACCCGAATCTAGACTTCGATAGGAGTCACGAGTGTAGATGCAAAATGGAATGCAAAAGGAGAAGGAAAATAGTAATATAGATAGTAAGTGAATAAAGAAAGTGGGGATGCAACATAACAGGTACGGGGGACTAATGTCACGTGACTGAATGTTTCTACTCACGGAGGGGGGAACGGCATATACGCCACCGCTTCCCACGTAAGTAGATGACTATTTCTAGTCAAAAAATCATACAAATGACCTAAGATTCTATGTGAAATGTAACCTAAATGTCAAGCACTGAATATATGTAAAAATAGATAATAAGAATAATAATACATAAAAACCATGCAAAAATGGAAAAAAGGCCTAAAAGAGAAAATGTGTGTGAAATGATATGAAATGCACACGATGAGTGATTCTAATGCTAAAATGACCTAAGGGTCTAGCATTAGACTAGCCCATTTTCTAGAAATTCCTCGCTAGTGTTGGACTAGCAAAGAAACCGAAATTAACCTACAACTAGCATTGGACTAGTGTGGCGACGATACACATATATCATAATAAACAAGTAAATAAATAAAAACATATATTAAAGCAATAATCACATATAAGCAGATAATAGCATATAGGAGCACATAGCACATAAGTATGATATTCTAGATGCTAAAGTCCTAGGGAAAGCAAATAAAACACATAAGCACATAGCACACAAAAGCTCTAACTATTACACCGGGGAAGCCTAATTACAATCTAAAAATCGAAAAAGATAAGAGCTGACCTATCTAACCTATCTATTACATTTTTCTATCTAAAATACATAAGCTTTTATTAAATAGATGAAATATAAACTATCTATTACATTAACTATCTAAATAAAAAAATTTTGCTAAATAGAATATTACCTATCTATTACATTTCTTTGGATAATTAAAAATTAAATTCAAATAAATAACATGACATAAATAAATAAATACTCACACATGAATAAAAATAATAAACACAAAGAGATACATAGAAAAACATATAGAAAAGCACATAGGAGCATGTATGAGCACATAAAAGAACATTGAAAGGATGATAGGGGTACCTCCCATTCGAAAACTCGGTATAAATGCTAACAACATGAACAAACTTATTAAGGCACCACTATTTAAATAAATAAATCATTAATTAAATAATTTCATATTAATCACTATAAACATGCCACAATAGTTCAAAACAATTATAGCAATAATAAACAAAAATTTAAAAAAATTAAAAAAATAATTAAATATTTAGAAAAAGAAAAAAATTGTTAGTTAAAAAATAAATAAAAATAAAATAAATAAAATAAAAATAATAAAAAATAAAATACAATAATACATAATTAAGTTTTTAACACACAAATAAGAATTACCAAAATAACTAAAAGAGAAATAAAGAAACTAATTTGAGCATTAATTAGATAAAAGACCAAATTTTGGAACATTAAAATAAAAATAAAATATGAAAAGAAAATAATTAAAAAACTTGAGGAATTAATTAAATTCTTTTTTTTTTGCAAAAAATAAAAATGTTCCAAGGTTTTGGGTTAAAAGTGAAATTTAGGCAACATTCTTAGAGTAAAAATATAATTTACAACAAACTAAAGGGTGAAATTACAATTTCAAACCATAGTTAAGGTAATAACATAATTTACAACAAATTTAAAAGGCTAAAATATAATTTCCAGCAAGCATAATGCCAAAAATAAAAATTTCCAGCAATACTTAAGGCTAAAAATGTAATTTCAGCAAAGTTATGGGATAATACATAATTTACAACAACATTTAAATGCAAAAAATGCAATTTCAGCAAACTTGGTGAGGTAAAAATCAAATTTCCAACTACAATTGAGGATCAAATTGAAATTCCAGCAAACTTAAGAACTAAATTGCAATTTCAGCAATTTTCAAGAATAAAAATGAACTTTACAACAACAATAAGCCCCAATTTGTAAATTCCAACAAGTATTAAACACCAAATTATAATTTTCAGCAACATTCAAGAGTGAAAATGCAAGTTCAAGCTACTTGGGGGCAAAAATATAAATTCCAACAATATTCTAGGGGTAAAATAGAGTTTCCAGCAATGCATAAGGGCAAAGATGCAATTTTCAGCAACATGAGAGACCAAATTTACAATTTCGAGCAACATTCAAGGGTTAAAATACAATTCCAGCAAACTTGGGGAGTAAAAATGCAAACTAGAGCAAACCTAGGGGGTAAAAACGTAATTTCAGCAAGACTTAAGGGACAAAATTGCAATTTCTAGCAAACTATAGGGGAAAAATATAATTTTCAGCAAGTTTTAAACTAAATTGCAATTATTTTGGACATAATTGAAAAGAACTACAAATTCTAGGGGTTAATTTTAAATAAATAAGGACTTAAATGAAGTAAACTAAAAGTATTGAAAAGTATAATCAAACAATCAAAAACCTGAGGGGTGAAACATAAATATATATTTTGACAAAAATAATAAAAATAAATAAACTAACCAAAACTACGTCGTTTTATGTTAAAACGACATAGTTTTGTGACACAAAATATTTTTTTTTAAAACGGTTTTCTCCCTTTTTTCTTTCTTTTTCTTTCTTCTCTTTCCTTTCTTCTTTCCTTTTCCAGATTTCTCTTTTTTTTCGCTGTTTTCTTTCTTTCTCCCTATCTCTCATTCCTCTCTCTCACGCTCCTCGCTGGACCTCTCTCTTTCTCTCTCTCTCTCTCTCATTTCGACTACCTCTTTTCTTTCTCCTCTCGCTTTCCCTCCTTTCTTTTTTTTTTTCTAGTCTCTAATTAGCTAATGAGATCAAATAAACCTCCCAAATTCATTTTCCTTTGTCACTCCCTAATCTCCCATACCCGAACTGATTTCCCTCTTCCATAAATCCATTTGCTTCATAAAAAATCATCACAAATCAAACAGAAACTTCATCTATTGCGTAAGAAATTAAAAAGAAAGCCATTGAAAGTCACCTTGTTTGAGAGGAAAGGGATGAGGGTGGGATTTTTCTGTGAGGTGGTGGAGCGGTCTGGCGACTCAAGGAAGACCGCCGCTAGTGGTGGATGGTGTGCGTCCTCTGGATTGGTGGTGGTTGGTCACCGGTGGTATTAGTAGTGAGATGGTTGAGGGGCTTTTTTTTTGTGTTTTTGCAGGGGCATGTGTGCGTGTTTTGCAGGTGTGTGCAGTGTGTGTTTGTGGAGTGTGTGAATGAAACTCGTGTGTGTGTGAAATTCGTGTGTAATATGCGTGTTTGTGTAGGTGAATTGGAGAGCTGAAAGAGTGTGTGTGTGTGTGTGTGTTGGTGTAGTCTGGCGTGTGTCCTGTGTGTGCAGGTGTGATGCTGTGCGTTTGTATGTGTGTGAAATGTGTTTGTTTTTTGGTGTGTTTGTGCAAGTGAAAATGTCCTGTCTCTGTTTTGTGTGTGCAGGCATGCAAATGAAGATTATGGAGTTGTGTGTGTAGTGTGCAATGTGTGCGTGATTTTGTGCAGGTTTTTGAATGGAGTGAGAGTGAATTTCAGTGTGTGATGTGTGTGTTGTGAGAGAGTAGAGAGAGAGGAGAGAATTGTGCAGGTGTGTACTTGTGTGACTGGCTGTTTTGTGTGTGAAATCTGTATGTTTTGCAGGTGTGTGTGTGAGTGAGTGTAGGTAGACTGATGAGGGTGGGGGAGATGTCTGAAAAGGGAAGTGAAAATGGTGATCTTTGTGGAGTGGTGTGTGCAGTGTATGGGTATGGCCGAGAGGAGAGAAATGTGAGCTTGTGAGTGAAACGTAGAAAAATTGAGAGAGAGCAGGAAGTGAATTGTCTGTGTTGGTGTAGTGGAGGTGGTAATGCAGAGAGGATGTCAGGAAGGAAAGGTTGAGGGAACTTGATTGGGTAGATAGTGATGATGATAAGTGGGTGAAGAAAATCAATCCAAATCCCCTAAAGTCTGCTGAATTGAGCGCAAGTTGGGAGGGTGATGGGATTGAGCATAGAGTAGTTTTGATTATGGAAGAAAGTATGGCTGCTTGCTATGGTGGCTGAAAGTATGACATGGGCTGTTTTGATAGCTTAAGCAGCCATGCTACTGCTGTAGCAGGCTACAAACGCAGCTTACTCCACTTTTTTTTTTTTGAAATTTGTAAAACAAAAAGAAATGAATTAAAATAAAAGTTGCTTGGACTCCCTAAAATCAATGAGAAAAATACTAAATTTAGAGTTATAGGAATGAACAAATAAAATTTACTGCAAAAATTCAAAAATTAATATAACATTGAAAAATGTGTTATTAATAGAAAAAAAAGGTAAAGTATTGAAATAAATACTAAACGATTTCTAAAAATAATGAAATTTATACAGAAAATTCATGAATATATAAAATATGCATATAAATTTTTTTACTTGAAAATTCTTATAAAAAGAGTGCATTGGAAAATGTGTCATTAAGTTAAAAATTACTGAAATTTTAAATAAATACTAAATAACTTTGAAAAATCATTAAAATTAGAAATAATAATAAAATAGTAAAACTATGTAATTAGGAAATGAAATAAAATAAAATAAAATGAAATAAAATAATATTTACGTTGTAACATTACCATTTTGCCTCTGATACATCTAATTAGACATAATATACACTAAAGATTGTAATTAGCCCTCGAGAATTTAAAATATTCCCAGATGAAGTAAAATATATCATTTTTATAAATGGTGTATCAAAATTTGGTGTCTACAGCTTGCCCCTCTTTGTCGAAAGTTTGAAGAGGTTCCAAACAAAGACGTAGACGAAACCAAATTTTGACTTACCTATACATGAAACACAATCACAATGACCTTTGTAAAGATAAAAGTATGAAATGCAAAAAGAATGACCGAACTCTCTGGGAGCTGGTTACATATCCCAATGAAGGAGATTAAGTCAAAAGTAGTTCGAATTGATGAACTACGAACACAACATTCCAATGCAAAAATAAGAAAGTTAATCGAACTCATTAGGAGTTGCCTACGTATCCCACCTAAGGGAATTAAGTCAAAACGTAGTTCGGATGCAGATGAACTGTTGACGCGAATGATAACACAATTGCAATTGGTAACACAAGCATTCAATTTTTTCTTCTTTTTTTTTTGTGTGATCAAAATAGAGAACGAAACGTAACATTCAAACTGCTGAATAATGATAACATAAAGTGGTAAAGACTGTAAGACCTAATAAAGTGCTTAAACTAATAGAAAAAAAATGAGACAAAATAATTATTGATAAGTTAGATGCGATGTTTGGACTACCAAACTTGAAAATGTAAATAAACAGATGCCGACCAAACTGTTGGACGGATGCATGACCTTGGGCTGTCAAGGTTGATGAGTGCAAAATTGAGCTGCCAACTTGAAAATATAAAGGAATGATCCTGGCTGCCAGAAATCATGGAATGCAATATAAGGTTTGGGCTACCAGACTTAAAAACATAAATGAACAAATGCTGACCAGGCTGCTGGACAGATGCATGACCATGGGCTGCCAAGGTTGATGAATGCAAAGTTGGACTGCCAAACTTGAAAAGGTAAATGAATGATCTTGGGCTACCAGGAATCATGGAGAGCAATGCAAGGTCTGGGTTGCCAAACTTGAAAACATAAATGAACAGATGCTGCCCAAGCTATTGGACGGATGCATGACCTTGGATTGCCAAGACTGATGAATATAAAATTTGGGGTGCCAAATTTGAAACGTAAACAAATAGATGCCACCCAAGCTGCTGAACGGGTGCATGACTTTGGGTTACTAAGGTTAATAAATGCAAAGTTTAGGTTATCAAACTTGATAATATAAAGGAATGATCTTGGATTGCCAAGAATCATAGAATGTAATGCAAGGTCTGAACCGTCAGACTTGAAAACGTAAATAAATAGATACCGACTAGGCTGTTAGACGGGTGCATGACCTTAGGCTGCCAGAGTTGATGAACGCAAAGTTGGACTGTCAACTTGAAAAAATATAAAGGAATGATCTTGGGCTACCAAGAATCATGGAATGCAATACAAGATTTAGGCTGTCAGACTTGAAAACGTAAATAAATAGATGCCGCTCAAGCTGTTGGACGGATGCATGACCTTGGGCTGCCAAGGTTGATGAATGCAAAGTTTAGACTGTCAAACTTGATCAGATAAAGGAATGATCCTGAGCTGTTAGAAATTATAAAATGCAATGCAAGGTCTGGGCCGCCAGATTTGGAAACAAAAATAAATAAATGCCGCCCAAGCTGTTGGACGGATGCATGACCTTGGGCTGCTAAAATTGATAAATGCAAAATTAGACTGCCAACTTGAAAAAATATAAAGGAATGATTCTGGGCTGCCAAGAATCATGGAATGTAATGCAAGGTCTGTACTGCCAGACTTGGAAATGTAAATAAATAGATGCCGCTCAAGTTGCTGGACAGATGCATTGCCTTGGACTGCCAAGATTGATGAATGTAAAATTTGGGCTGCCAAACCTGATAAGGTAAATGAATGATCTTGGGCTGCCAGAAATCATGGAATGCAATGCAAGGTCTAGGCTGTCGGATTTGAAAACGTAAATAAATAGTTGCCGACCAAGCTGCTGGACGGGCGCATGACCTTGGGTTGCCAAGATTAATGAATGTAAAGTTGAGTTGCCAACTTGAAAACATAAAGGAATAGATGCCGACCAACCTGTTGGATGGATAAATGGAGAAAATATGATATAGGAAAACTTAAAAAATAATTGTCAAACGTTGCATCCAAATCAACAACATTGTCAAAATTTTTCTATTTTTTTAAAAATTTGTTCCTATATAAATCAAATGAAATCAATTTGTTATCCACTTTTCAATTTGTCCCAGTGTAAATCAATATTTCACAACATTTTGCCTGAAACTCAAAGTATCAGAATCAATGAAAAATCAAATTTTTCTCAAAAAATTTGTCCTAGTGTAAATCAATCTTTCACAACATTTTGCCTTAAACTCAAAACATCAAAATCAATTTTAAAAATTTAAATTTTTCTTAAAAAATTTGCCCTAATGTAAATCAATTTTTCACAACATTTTACCTTAAACTCAAAGTATCAGAATCAATTTTGAAAATTCAAATTTTTCTCAAAAAGTTTTCCCTAGTTTTGTATCTTCGATAAAGACCTTCAATGATGGTGATGTAATTTCATCTGCAAAATAGAGAAAACAGACACAATTGCCAAAAGTGATGCCACCACCTGATAATCCCGTCACTCTACTGGTACATATAAACATTAGTATTGTCCTTTTGAATCTTTGATACGACTTCTTGTTTTACGTTCTACAAGTTTTCTGAATTCAATGAATTCTGATTCACGGATCAATTCAAATATTTCAAATAATCGTTCAATCGGTATATACTTCCGACTTTCAATAAATTTAGGATTGTCTTTGCCTTTTATTCCAAAAAAATAAAACAAACGTCCAATTTCAAAACATGAATTTATCAAAATACTTCATATGCGGTGATGTACAAACATTTTTTGTACAGTAAATGTTATTTCCAATAAAGTACATGCAACTTCTAACTAGATAAAAATAAAAATGAATAAATAAATAAATAATAAATAAAAACTGTTATGCTTGGTCGGAGAAATGAATTTTTAAGAGACAGCTTTGAAACATCTGCCATTATGATCATTTAGATGTCCTCCTGTTTGAACTTTGAAATTGTCTCAAGATAATCAATACTGAAGAAAAACTTCAAGTAACTATGGTCACCAACTTTCAAAAAATTCAAATCCAATGTCAGTATATATAACTTTTTTACTTGTGAGCCTTTAACTGCAATTCCCAACCACAGCGCCCATTCGGGTTTTCACTGTGGTGTCCTCCACCCCTTTCTTTTCTTTTTCTTTTATTTCTTTTTTTTATTTCTTTTCTTTTTTTTTGTTTTTTTTTATTTTTTATTTTAAGGCGCCCTTTCAGATTTTTACCTTCGTGGAGTAGGATGAGAGCAAACAACATTCAAGCCCTGAGCAATCGTTCCCCTTCTCATTAAAACAGACTAGTATTCGAAAAATATTTGGCATCAGTAAGGCAATCTTCCCTTGATGATTTGGGACAGATATATTAACATCATATGCCTCTTTTGGTTTGCAAATTTTTATTCTAAAAAAATTATTGCAAGATAAAGATAGAGGTCGATAACATTCTCGACTTTTGCAATGGGGTCAAGTGAGGTGTCAAGATTGTTAAAATTGAAAAGCAAAAATTTATGAGAGGTTTAATTATCTTGATGTCACACTTGCAAAGATTTATCCCTATATTTGTCAATCAATCTTTTCTTTTTTTTTAAGAAATTCATCCCAACTTTACTACTTGCTTTTGGGGCTCTCTTTTCATTTCCTAACAAAATTTGCCCCATTTTTTTTTTCTTTACTTTTTTTTACTTACTTTTCTCTTCTTCTTTTTTGAGAAAAACTAACAAAACGAATTTTTTTTTCTTATTTTCTTTTTGCCCCAGTATGGGATAAGATCAAAGCAAAGAAATTGCTTAAGGGTGGGATAAAATCACTACAAAAGTTGTCTCAGTGTGAGATGCGACCTTCAAGTGGGTTGTCAAACGAATTATAAATTTTGAAAGCTTAAAGGGGACAACAAGGGGAAGAAAATGTTTTATGAAAAAGAAAAAAGGTCTGCCTTTGACCTGTCTTCTTTTTACAATAAAATTTTTTAAAAGAAAATTTACAAAATCAAATATAAATTTTTTTTTACCATATTTGAATTAATAATTTGAGGAAAGACCTGACCATCTATTTCAATCAGGACAAGACCTCCTCCTAATAATATTTTTTTGAAAATGAATGGACATTTCCAATTTAGAGCGAATTTTCCTTTTGGCTCCTTCTGGACTGGAAGGATTCGCTTTAGAACTTTATCTCTTATTTCGAATTGGCGAGATTTAACCTTCTTTTGATGAGCACGGGCCATTCGCCTTTGGTAGCACTCTCCATGGCAAACGACATTCAATCGCTTTTCATCAATCAATACCAACTGCTCATGACGTTGCTTGACCCATTCAGTTTCATCTAACTGGGCTTTTATCAATATACGCAGAGAAGAAATCTCAATTTTTGCTGCCGACACTGCTTCCATCTCATACATGAGAGAATATGGAATCCCCCAGTAGAAGTTCTTATAATGGTTTTGCATGCCAACAATGCATAAGGTAACTTCTCATGCCAATCTCGATGTGTGTCAGTCATCTTTCGAATAATCTTCTTCAAATTCTTATTGACAGCCTCTACAGCTCCATTCATTTGAGGTATATAGATAGTAGAGTTTCGATGCTTGATTTTGAACTGTTCACACAACCTATCCACTATGTCGTTATTGAGATTTTTTGTATTATTTGTTATCAACGTCTCTAGTATCCCAAAACGACAGATGATATGATTTCTTAGAAAATCAGTTACCACTTTCTTAGTCACGTGCCTGTAAGACTCGGCATCAATCCACTTAGAGAAATTTCTGTTACCACTAAGATAAATCGATGACCATTTGAAGCGGGAGGGTCAATAGTTTCAATCACATCCATTCTCTACATTGAATAAAGCCAAAGAGCAGTCATACTATGGAGTTCCAAATGAGGTGCTTGTATCATATCACCATGCATTTGACATTTAACGCACTTTCTGACGAACTTAACACAGTCATGCTCCATGGTAAGCCGAAAATATCATGTCCTCATGATTTTCTTTACCAATAAGTGCCCGTTCATATGCGGCCCACATACGCTACTGTGTATCTCCTTTATCAAATACTCAATTTCCTTCTCATCGACGCATCTTAATAAACTCAAATCAATCGACCTTTTGTACAGAATTTCCCTGTTTAAGAAAAATCTCATAGACATCTTTGGAAGAAAATTTTTAGCCGCTGCACTGGTACCTGGAGAATAAAATCCATTTTTCAAATATTCTTTCAAATCATAAAACCAGGGAAGACCATAAGGATCCTGCTCAACGCGTAGGCAGTGTGCGGGTTCTTTTTGAATCTCGATAGAAATGGGTTCGATCACAGTACTATTAGAATGAGAGATCATGGATGATAAACTTACTAAGACATCTACGAAGACATTTCGGGTACGCGCGATATGCGTGAATTCTAAAATTCTGAATTGTCGAGCCAAGGTGAGCAAACAACAATAATATGAAATTATTTTAGAATTTTGAGTCATCCATTTTCTCAATATTTGATAGACTAGTAAATTAGAATCACTGAACGCTGCCAAATCCTTAATGTCCATATCCAATGCCATTTTTAAACAAAGAATGCAAGTTTCATACTCTGCCATATTATTAGTGCAAGCAAACTTCAGCTTAGCAGTAGTAGGATATTGTTTTCCTTCAGGTGAAACTAAAACTGCCCTAATTCCAGTCCCAAAAGAGTTTGATGCACCATCAAAGAACAATCTCCATCTTGAAGATTCTTCACTAATGTCCTCAGCCGTCCCCACAAACAAAATATCTTTATCGGGAAAATAGATATTCAAGGTCTCATAATCATTTTTTAAAGGGTTCTCTGCTAGATGATCGGTAATTACTTGACCCTTGACTGCTTTTTGAGTTGTGAACACAATATCAAATTCACTAAGAATCATCTGCCACTTGGCCATGTGTCCAGTGGGCATTGACTTTTCAAGCAAGTACCTCAACGGGTCTGATCGAGATATGAGCTAGGAGGTATGGTCAAGGAGATAATGTCTTAATTTTTTAGCAGTCCAAGTTAATACACAATACAATCTTTTCAAAAACAATTAATTTGGCTCATAGGCAGTAAACTTTTTGCTCAGATAATAGATTGTCTGTTCCTTTTTGCCTGAATCATCATGCTAATCGAGAACACAACCCATGACTCTATCCAATACTGAGAGATACATGATAAGTGGTCAGCCTGATTTTGACGGTATTAAGACAGGAGGATTCAATAGATAATTTTTAATTTTATCGAAAGCCTACTAACAATCTTCATTCCAATCCAGTGGAGCATTCTTTCTCAGCAGCTTAAACAGGGCCTCACAAGTGAGAGTCAACTAAACAATAAATCTGCTAATGAAATTAAGCTTCCCCAAGAAACTCTTCACATCTTTCTGTGTCTTTGGTATCGGCATTTCTCGTATGACTTTTATCTTAGTGGGATCTATTTCAATACCCTTCTTACTAACAAGAAAACCCAGTAACCTGCCAGTAGGAGACCCGAAAGTATATTTTGCGGGATTTAATTTCAAATTATACCTTCTTAATCTTTAAACAACTTTCTCAAATTTACCAAATGATCCTCCGCTCTTTTGGACTTGACTATAATGTCATCCACATAAACTTCTATCTCTTTGTATATCATATCATGAAATAGTGTAGTCATAATCCTTTGATAGGTAACTCCAACATTTTTCAGTTCGAATGGCACAACTTTGTAACAGAATGTTCCCCACGGAGTCATGAATGCCGTCTTTTTGCTATCTTCCTCTGTGACCAAAAGTTGATGATATCTAGCAGAACAATCAATAAATGAATCCATTTCATGTCTAGTAATATTGTCCAATAGGATGTGAATGTTAGGCAAAGAAAAATCCTTTTTTGGACTGACTTTATTTAAATCACGATAATCTACACAAATTCGCACTTCTCTTGACTTTTTGGAAACCGAAACCATGTTCGATAGCCAAATAGAATAGTGAGACACAATAATGATTTGGGCATTGAATTACTTGATTATCAGCTCTTTAATTTTGAGGCTCATTTCTGATTTAAATTTGTAAGGTTTCAACTTCACTGGAGGAAAATTTGGATTTGTAGGCAATTTATGAACTATTATATCTGTGAAAACCCCAGACATATCATCATAGGACCATGCAAATATATCCTGGAACAGAGTGAGAAATTCAATCATCTCTTTTCTTTGCCTCTTGTACAAATGAACACTAATTTTAACTTCTTTAACTTCTGTCTCAGTGCCAACATTGATAGTTTCTGTTTCTTCCAAATTGGGTTTGAGTTTTTTTTCGTATTATTCAAAATTCTTAAGTATAGAGTTATAATCTTTTTCGATATTGCTCTCACTCTCATTAACAGTTTGCATTATTTCAGAATTTAAAGAGATATCGAAGTTGAACTTGTCAGTTTCAAACAAAGTAACATGTAAAGGATCATAGGCAGTTATTTTTGGCTATCTGAAAATAAAACAAAAATATGCAAACCTAAATAAATAAAACACAAATAAGCAACCTTTCAATTTATCGAATGAAAGCTTGCATTTTTAAAAGAAAATGTTTACAATTATAAGCTAGCATTAACTTTTAAGAAAAGATAAAAGCCATTTCAATATTTGGACCAAAAAAACTTTCTCGATATAACAAAAGAAATTGAAAATAGTTTCTTTTAAAAGCTAATGCATGAAATTCAGAGCCTAACACTAAAACAAACTTTGAGAAAGTAATTCATTTCAGGGCTTCATCTAGAAATAAATTTTGAACAAAAGACAATCCCAAATTTATCGAAACTCCCTCCGAATAGGGAGATAATTAGATGTCCAATTGTTCAATGATTCTTTTCCGATTTTCTCAAAATTAGCAACATCAGACGATCCTTCTGTACTAATCATTCCAATGAAAAGTCGACTCACCCCTTCTTTAACATCATAATTCTCATTGCATATTTCAAAAATAATGATCTTGGATAACCTTGAGAAACTGCGATACAGTGGGGGCATATAGAGTGAAACCTGTCCTCCTTTCTTTTTAGCTCTCTTCTTCTCCCTCATCTCCTTTAAATCCTTACCAATTTGGTGAAAATCAAGTCCAAAGGTATTTTTCTATTCCAGCAGCTAAATAGGTTCTGTAATTCCCTGCAGTATCTTTTCAATGCCCTTCCCCGCCTGGTAGTCTGCCCTAATCAACTTCTTAGCTATCGTGATACTGGCATTAGACAATAATAGCTCAATAGGGGGCTTTCTTTCCGGAATCCAGTGAACAGATACGATATGTAAAGTACGAAATCCCTGATCAAGTGATGGCTTATCCTTCGTCTTTTCAAAATACCCGCGATTTACCACCATAGTGCAATCATCCTCAGCAAAAATAGTAATCAGTCTATCATTCATAATGAATTTTACCATCTGATGCAGAGATGACGGTACCGATTTGGAAGAATGAATCCATGACCACCCTAACAAAACATTGTATATCCCGAAAAAGTTCATAACCTGGCAAGTAACCTGATATTGAGTTGGACCTATTTCGAGTACCAAATCAATCTCTCCCATAGTCTCCTTTCTCGAACCATCAAATCCTCTAATAACGGTCAGTGACTGGCGAACTTGCGATCGTAAATATCCTAACTTTTAAAAAGTGTTCCATAGGCAGGTGTTCAATGCGGATTTGTTGTCAATAAAAACTATGAGCAAGTATTTTCTATTGCACCTCACGGAAATGTATAAAGCCTTGTTATGCACTTTTCCCTCAAGAGTCAACTCGTCTTTTAAAAAGGCAATCTGATTAGATGCCAAAACATTTCCTACTATCTTGGCTAACTTCTCAGTAGAAATGTTTATAGGAACGTGAGACTCATTCAAAACTTTTAAAAGAGTCTCTCGATGCAGTTCAGATGTCAACAAAATACTTAGAATTGAAATTTGTACTGGCATGCTACTCAACTGCTCTACCACCTTGTATCATTTTTTTCAAAATTCTAAAAAATTCTTCAATTTCTTTCTTATTAACTGGTGGTTTAGGGGGTAGTGTGCTCTCCTTTCCCTTAGTTGAAACAACAATTTCTGGTTCTGCAATCATTCTCCAAGATCTCAAAATTGCAGAGACATCATCATTCAGTTCAGAACTCTCGTAATTCCATGACATTCTCTGTAAATCTTCAACTCGCATTTATTCTGACACATCAATGATTTTCGGTTCTGAAATTTTCAACTCAAATGGTGAAACATTTAGGACAAATGGCTGGCTTGATGAGTTGGTGACTGACAGTATTTCCTCTAACATAATCGATTCTTTTGGTTGGGTTACAGGTGATGCCAACTTCTCGACAAAAATATCATCCATATACTGACTCATGAATTCTTTTCCTGATAGCATCATTCTAACTCGCCTGTCATCCCCATCACCCACTATCTCTTCAATCGTAACTATCATCTCAGAAGGATCATCTAACCCTTCATTCAAGTTAATCATCCCAACAGTAGACCCATACTGAGGCAAAGGATTGTTATCTACATTTGGTGCCTATTCTCTCACTCTTCTCAATATTATCTACCCATCGTCAATCATGTCCTGAATCTTGTGCTTCAAAACTCAACAGTTAGTTGTGGGGTCCCCCCGACCTCCTGAATGGTAAGCACAGATAGCTTGATGATCATAGTTGTGGGGTAACCCGTTAAGAAAAGTTTTTTGTGGTATTGTACTAATTTTGCCCGCTGCTCTCAATTGATTATATATCTAGTCCAAATGACGACCAAGGGCAGTGAAAACTCTAGGACGTCTCTGTGGAGGGTTAGCCGGACCTGTTGCATTTTGAGGCTGATTGGGTGGAGTGTAATTGTTAGAATAAATAGACCTCAGGCGGTTCTACATGGGTGGACGGAAGTTATTTTGTGTGGGTCGAGAATTTTAGAACATAAGTTGGGTATTTGGGTAGAATGGTTGGGCATTTGTTGGTTAGGCTTGGGTGTTAAAAACAGGTTGAAAGCACTGGGGATAAACAGGTGATGAATGTGCCAACTGAGAGTATCGTGGGTATTGAAAATGATAATTTAGCTTGTTTTGGAACCTGAAATTGGGATTTGGGTCTTGATTTGTTACAAAAGATATCTTCTCTTCTCTTTTCTTAAGCTTTTTCTCAACTATTTTCTTCAGATTGTTACCATTTTGTAATGATTTAATTTGCAACTTCATAGCAGTCATGTTTATTACATTTTCTTTCTTTACCCCTCTTTCAATAGTTTCTGCTTGCTCAATAAACTTGGGCAAAGGTCTTTCCAATTGAGCCTACGATGGCTTGGTAGTAAGGCAGGTTTTGAGTATCGATAAACAATTTTACTATTTCATTCTCATCAATTGAAAGATTTATTTTAGCCGCCACGCTCCGCTTACGCTGCCCCATAAGTTATATAGTTTTCTGAAGTTTTTTCTTCAATTTTACTGAGGAAAATCTATCTGGTATTAAATTACAGTTGAACTCATACTGTTTAATAAATACTTGAGAGAGGTCAATCCAGTTTCAAATTTTTAAAAAATCTAATTTTAAATGCCATTTCAATGCATCTTTCTCCAAACCCTCCCCAAATAACCTCATCGGTAATTTCTCATCCCCGGTTGGTTTGCCAAACTTGTTGCAGAACATCTTAAGGTGCACTACGGGGTCGCCAGCATCGTTATATTTAAAAAATTCTGGTACCTTAAATTTTGGAGGTTGCTGAGTATCAAGAAACATACAGAAATCATCATAGTTCAAACTGCCATACCAATTCAATCCTTGATTTTCTTTGATGAAGCCATCGAACCTATCTAATCTTCGCAACAGGGCTTTTTCTGTCATGCTTTGATTCTCATCTCTATTATAAGGTTCCAGATCCGCTCCTACTTGATACTTCGAGTCTAGCACGAACTGATTTGTATTAAGGATTGGTGGTGGTTGAGTGTTCAGAAGAAAATGGTTGACTTGTTGGGGATATTGGAGTTGGTTCAGAGTATTTTGGGTGTGTCTAGAGCTGGGTGGGACTGGAGCGGGTATTTGAGGGTTTTGAGTGTTTGGAGGTAGATAAGGTATTTGGGTGTTTTGGGTATTGAGGAGTGGAGTTTGTACTGGAATCATTGAGACATTGTTGTTTGTATTTGGGGCATTTCTACTCACATCAGATTGGGATTGTGAAAGTTTCTGAGTGACGGGTATAGTAGAAGTAGAGTCGTTGTCGTTCATGTTACTGATGAAGTGGATAATAATTTGGCTATGGGAAGACACTTCATGGGTCATATTATTTATTTTGATCAACATCTCATCCATCTGAGCTCTTAATGATGTTAATTCCAAAGATTAATTTTCAACAGGTCTTTCGAATGATTCAGCGGGAACACTCATATTTATATGTAACTGTCTAGTATGAGATTGTGTACGAATGGAGTTTCGGTGAAAGGAAACTATATTTTACAAGTACCTGAAATGGACATCAGAACAAGAGATGGTTTAGTCGTCTCATCGTCATTGTCATTGTCAATTTTATTATCACAAAGAAAAAAGAAAAAGACTAAAATTAGCCAGTATATAAATGATTTGGATGCATGTCCTAGGGGGTGCCCTTATTAAGCCAAAAGTAAGCCTAGCATAAGATGCAATCCTTTAGAGCGAGACCCCTCTTTCAGCATTGGAGCAAGCTGAATGTCGACTTGGTAATTTAGTCAACTTTCGTAACATTTGAGCATTAAGAGAAAATATTTCACTACTTTTATTGCCAATCAGATACAGTAAAGTAAAATAGTACATTATTCTGTCAACTCTCCTACACGATCTAAAACTCTTTTCAGTTGGTACTCTAGGCGCTGAGTTTTGCTACGATCTGGCTCCCAAGAGTACTTGTTCATCGTATGGTTGATGTCATCTTTTAGTTCCAAACATTTCCTTTTCTTCTTTCGTAATTCCTGTTTCGCTTCTGTATAAAGTTGCTCGACAGATTCATATGCCTCCTTATTCTTCTCAGAATTCTGCTTTGCTTGTATCAATTCACGATCTTTGGTTTTAACAGGGCTCTCAAACGAACAATTTTCTCAACGAGGTCGATGACGGCTTGTTCCTTTAGATGGCTCTGATTCTCAAGTCACTCGTCATATTGCAGAGTAGTTTCAGGGGTACTCTTGGTCTTCAGATCGAACAGGAGATCTCGGTCTATACACTGACTTTCCCATGCTTTCACAAGCTCTGATCTTCTAGGGATATCATTGGGATAAATACCCTTGTCGAAGATGATAAGGAAATCCGTTAGATCAGGTGTCGATGGTAACCCTTGTATACGCCTCATCTATCGAAGAAACCTTTTTGGAGTGTAAGCTGCGATGCCTTGAGTTTCCAGCAAAGGTATGAAGTCAGCCAGCTTGGTGTGGAGAGTTGGTTTGATACAATCCGTCTAATCCAAAATCCATCGAATTTTTTGATCTAGTATCGTTATTAGAAAATCCAGACATTCTGACGCTATTCTCATCGGACTATTTTTATCAACCCTTCTGTGATGCATGACTATCCAATTACACCCGATCAATGGCAAACTGTTGGGATTAGCCGAGTGACTCTTGAAGTGTTCCATTGCCCAAATGTGCAAAATCCTGTTGGATGCATGAAAGAAATTCATGCTCCTCTGGTAATTAGTGCAGACAGTGAATATATCGGCTAACACAGTTGGTACTATAGAAGTCTTTTGACCTCTAATTCTGGAAAAAAGATCGAACATGAGCTTAGTTATCTTAAAACCGATCTTCTTATCCTCTCTTGAAAATAGGTAAGTTCCCGCCATGACAAACCCATACACCCAAAGTCTTTTGTATGCCCATGCTGTCTTGGATGCAAGTGCAAAGTCCCATGAATACTTGTCAAACCCATCCTTATCTGCAAACCTATCAAACAAGAATTTCACACTTATACTATGATTTGAATCTTGTAGTGCAGACTCTTACAACCTTGCGAAATGGCAGAACTCGACTTTTTCGGAAACAAATGGAAAGATCACGGTCGTCCGTTCTACTGGCAAATTAAGTAGACCGACTACCTCTTCAACTGTAATGGTCAATTCCCTATCTCTAATCCTAAATGCTGAACAATCAGGGTCCCACAGATGAATCAGAGCTTCTACCAAACATCCGTATGTCTCTATTTCCTTAAAGTCACTAATGGGTCCTAAAAATCTGCTACTTGGTTGATCTCAATGGGCAGGAGGAGCCCCGGCCACTTCCGGACTTCGGTCGGGACTATTAGCATTTACTTGATATGTCATGGGCTATTCATTCTGGTGCAAAAATATGACTTTGTCAGATCACATTACCTAGAGTCTCACTCACTAGGATTTAGGGTTATGTACCCAAGATAAAAGGGCGACTCTCCTAGAATGGGATTTCCGAAATGGCATTCTCTCTAAGGTTTATGCATGATGCCAGTTTATTAAAGCAAGTTAAAATATGCAAAAAAAATGCGAATTTAAAAAAAATGAAGTAGAATTTCTTTGAGAAATATGAACCATGAATTATACAAAAGAAATTATTGATTTCAAATTTATTTGATTGAAAAATCGAGCCCCAAGAGGTTATGGAACACAATATTGAAAGAAGGTAAAAAATCGTGACTTTATCATGAAATATACAAGTTAAAATGTCAATTTATTAGAGTCAAATGAAATATGTGGTAAAATCACTTTTTGTGTAATGTGAGATAGGAGGGCGGGGGACACAGCAAAACAACGCATTGATTTCTTTAAAAAAGAATAAATGTAAACTGTGCAAAAATTCGACACTTGAGTACATTTATTGATTCTAAAAAATTTGGTTTCGACATATTTATTTTTTAAAGAAAAACCTACAACGATTGAACCTTTGTACTTTTCTAAAATTTTATGAAAATCTCGTTTCTATCTTTCTCAAAGAGATTACTTATGAAAACGAAATTTAAACATGCCGAAAGAGGGTTGGCTTCCTACGAGAGCACCCTGCCAGAGCTTTTTATTCTATGGTTGTGAATGCAATCAAAGAATAAGAGAGAATGCGTTAGTTTATTCAACAAATATTGCATAACACATTGGTAAAGCAAATAGCAGTATATAGTATAACAGAAAAATAAAGGGGGTGGATTCCCTCCTCTCGTACCCGGTGTATCTGATAAGGTAAGGCCGACTCTATCCTAGGTTATTTTACATGGATGCATGAGGTTGGGTTCACTAATGCATCTAAACTCGATTAAGGCTTCGGTTTTCGAACATTCAGACTAAGGGATCCAAAAAGTAACAAGTCCGTCAATTCCAAGGATCCCAGGTTGGTAATTCGAGTGATTCCCTGGACACTGCTACACGCACGTTGGGCCACGGCCATGTGTCCAAGCGAATCGATTTTTAAAACCCAAATCCTTAGACTTGTGGACTCAAGTCGAGAGTTTGGGTGATCTCCTAGACAATGTTACATGCATGTCATACCACGGTCACACGTCTAAGTAGATCGATCCTAATTCCTAAAGGGACAGGTGGGTGACAACCACCAAAAAAAGAAAAAAGGATAAATTATATCGTATGCACGTATGAAGCGCTCCCTATGAGAGGAGAGAATAATAATACTGGCACGTGAAAAGCTCTAAGAGTGACTGACTCCCTTCCCAAATGCAAGCACGATACCAACATACATCACAAATAAATAAATCATCCATCACATAGAAGCGAGAGACGAAAAGGCGTATGTGAAATATAAAGCAAAATCATAAAAAAATAGAAAATGCAATCCTAAACATCCAAATGTAATAAAATGAAAGGGTTAAACAAGGAAAATGTGACTAAACCAAGTGCTCGGACTCACTAGTGATTCTCCAGTGGAGTCGCCAGCTGTCGTGTCCCATTTTTCAAAAGATGGAAAAAGGAATTATGTTTGCTTATTTGGAAAAAAGACTAAAAAAAGAATTTGTTTATTTATTTATTAGAAAAAGAGTGTAGGTTTTTGTAAAATAATTTTTTAGAAAATGCTTTATAAAAAATAGTTTGACAAAAGATGTGATTTTTAGAAAATGCTTTATTTTGAAAACAAAAAAAAAAGGCCTAAAATGAGATTTTGAAAATGCGACGGTTTTAATCGCCACTTGAGCTTTGGTGTACCAAGTCACCAGAAAATATTTTATAAAAGGTAAGAAAATCGAAAATTATTTATTTAGAAAATGATTTTTGAGAAAAATGTAAGAAAAACAAGAAAAACCCTTTTAAACAACTTCAGGTCTTCGAAAATAAGAGAAAAAGGTTCGGGAGTCACAATTGAAGAAAAGGAAGACAAAGGTTTACACCTAAGGCACCCTTTCAACCTAGCTGAAATTAGTTGCAAGGTTTAGTCTAAATTTTCCTAATATAACCCTAAGTTTTATCACATTTGGATGCAACTATATGAATGCAAATTTAGACCTAAAAAATAAATATTGTTAAAGGACAAAAATGTTCCATTGAGGTTTGGTCGAGATTATCGCATTAATCGCGAAACCCGAATCTAGACCTCGATGGAGTCACGAGTGTAGATGCAAAATGGAATGCAAAAGGAGAAGGGAAATAGTAATATAGATAATAAGTGAATAAAGAAAGTGGGGATACAACATAACGGGTACGGGGGACTAACGTCTTGCGACTAAATGTTTCTACTCACGGAGGGGGGAACGGCATGTACGCCACCACTTCCCACGTAAGTAGATGACTATTTCTAGTAAAAAAATCACACAAATGACCTAAGATTTTATGTGAAATGTAACCTAAATGTCAAGCACTGAATATATGTAAAATAGATAATAAGAATAATAATACATAACAACCATGCAAAAAATGAAAAAATGGCCTAAAAGAGAAAATGTGTGTGAAATGATATGAAATGCACACGATGAGTGATCTAATGCTAAAATAACCTAAGAGTCTAGCATTAGACTAGCCCATTTTCTAGAAATTCCTCCCTAGCATTAGACTAGCAAAGAAACCGAAATTAACCACAACTAGCATTGGATTAGTGTGGCGACGATACACATATATCATAATAAACAAGTAAATAAATAAAAACATATATTAAAGCAATAATAATATATAAGCATATAATAGCATATAGGAGCACATAACACATAAGCATGATATTCTAAATGCAAAGTCCTAGGGAAAGCAAATAAAATACATAAGCACATAGTACACAAAAGCTCTAACTATTATACCGGAGAAATCTAATTCCAATCTAAAAATGGAAAAAGATAAGAGATGGCCTATCTAATCTATCTATTACATTTTCTATCGAAAATACATAAGTTTTTGTTAAATAGATAAAAATATAAATTATCTAATACATTAACTATCTAAATAAAAAAAATTTTGCCAAATAGAATATTATCTATCTATTACATTTCTTTGGATAATTAAAAATTAAATTCAAATAAATAACATGACATAAATGAATAAATACTCACACTTGAATAAAAATAATAAACACAAAGAGATACATAGAAAACACAGAGAAAAACATGTAGGAGCATGTATGAGCACATAAAGAGACATTGAAAGGATGATAGGGGTACCTTCCATTCGAAGACTCGGTATAAATGCTAACAACATGAACAAACTTATTAAGCCACCACTATTTAAATAAATAAACCATTAATTAAATAATTTCATATTAATCACTATAAACATGCCACAATAGTTCAAAACAATTATAGCAATAATAAACAATAATTAAAAAATAATTAAAAAATAATTAAATATTTAGAAAAAAGAAAAAAATTGTCTAGTTAAAAAAATAAAAATAAAAACAAAAAAAGAAAAAAAATAAAAAAAATAAAATACAATAATACATAATTAAGTTTTTAACACAGAAATAAGAATTACCAAAATAACTAAAATAGAAATAAAGAAACTAATTTGAGCATTAATTAGATAAAAGACCAAAATTTGGAACATTAAAATAAAAATAAAATATGAAAAGAAAATAATTAAAAAACTTGAGGAATTAATTAAATTCTTTTTTTTTGGCAAAAAATAAAAATGTTCCAAGTTTTTGGGTTAAAAGTGGAAATTTAGGCAACATTCTTAGAGTAAAAATATAATTTACAACAAACTAAAGGGTGAAATTACAATTTCAAACCATGGTTAAGGTGATAACATAATTTACAACAAATTTAAAGGGCTAAAATATAATTTCCAGCAAGCATAATGTCAAAAATAAAAATTTCCAGCAATACTTAAGGCTTAAAATGTAATTTCAGCAAAGTTATGGGATAATACATAATTTACAGCAACATTTAAATGCAAAAAATGCAATTTCAGCGAGCTTGGTGAGGTAAAAATCAAATTTCCGACAACATTTGAGGATCAAATTGAAATTCCAGCAAACTTAAGAACTAAATTGCAATTTCTAGCAATGTTCAAGGATAAAAATGAACTTTACAGCAACAATAAGCCCCAATTTGTAAATTCCAACAAGTACTAAACACCAAATTATAATTTTAGCAACATTCAAGAGTGAAAATGCAAGTTCAAGCTACTTGGGGGCAAAAATATAAATTCCAACAATATTCGAGGGGTAAAATAGAATTTCCAGCAATGCATAGGGGCAAAGATACAATTTTCAGCAATATAAGGGACCAAATTTACAATTCCAGCAACATTCAAGAGCTAAAATACAATTCCAGCAAACTTGGGGAGTAAAAATGCAAACTAGAGCAAACCTAGGAGGTAAAAACGTAATTTTAGTAAGACTTAAAGGACAAAATTGTAATTTTTAGCAAGCTAAAGAGGCAAAATATAATTTCCAGCTAGTTTAAAACTAAATTGCAATTATTTTGGACATAATTGAAAAGAACTACAAATTCTATGGGTCAATTTTAAATAAACAAGGACTTAAATGAAGTAAACTAAAAGTATTGAAAGGCATAATCAAACAATCAAAAACCTGAGGGCGAAACATAAATATATATTCTGACAAAAATAATAAAAATAAATAAACTAACCAAAACTACGTCTTTTTATATTAAAACGACGTAGTTTTGTGACACAAAATATATATTTTTTAAAACGGTTTTCTCCCTTTTTTCTTTCTCTTTCTTTCTTCTGTCTTTCTTCCCTTTCTTTTTTTCTTTCCTTTTCCAAATTTCTCTTTTTTTTCTCTGTTTTCTTTCTTTCCCCCTATCTCTCGTTCCTCTCTCTCACGCTCCTTGCCGGACCTCTCTCTCTCTCTCTCTCTCATATTCCGGCTGCCTCTCTTCTTTCTCCTCTCATTTTCCCTCTTTCTTTTCTGGTCTCTAATTAGCTAATAAGATAAAATAAACCTCCCAAATTCATTTTCCTCTGTCACTCCCTAATCTCCCATACCCGAACCGATTTCCCTCTTCCATAAATCCATTTGCTTCATCAAAAATCATCACAAATCAAATAGAAACTTCATCTATTGCGTAAGAAATTAAAAAGAAAGCCATTGAAAGTCACCTGATTTGGGAGGAAAGGGATGAGGGTGGGATTTTTCTGTGAGGTGGTGGAGCGGTCTGGAAGCTCAAGGAAGACCACCGCTGATGGTGGATGGCGTGCGTCCTCTGGATTGGTGGTGGTTGGTCACCGGTGGTTTCAGCAGTGAGATGGTTGAGGGGCTTTTTTTTGTGTTTTTGCAGGGGTATGTGTGCGTGTTTTGCAAGTGTGTGCAGTGTGTGTTTGTGGAGTGTGTGAATGAAACTGGTGTGTGTGTGTGTGTGTGAAATTCCTGTGTAATGTGCGTGTTTGTGCAGGTGAATTGGAGGGCTGAAAGAGAGTGTGTGTGTGTGTGTTGGTGTAGTCTGGTGTGTGTCTTGTGTGTGCAGGTGTGATGCTGTGCGTTTGTATGTGTGTGAAATGTGTTTGTTTTCTGGTGTGTTTGTGCAAGTGAAAATGTTTGGTCTCTGTTTTCTGTGTGCAGGCGTGCAAATGAAGATGATGGAGTTGTGTGTGTTGTGTGCAATGTGTGCATGATTTTGTGCAGGTTTTTGGATGGAGTGGGAGTGAATTTCAGTGTGTTGTGAGAGAGCCGAGAGAGAGGAGAGAATTGTGTAGGTGTGTACTTGTGTGACTGGCTGTTTTGTGTGTGAAATCTGTTTGTTTTGCAGGTGTGTGTGTGACTGAGTATAGGTAGACTAATGAGGGTGGGGGAGATGTCTGGAAAGGGAAGTGAAAATGGTGATCTTTGTGGAGTGGTGTGTGTAGTGTATGGGTATGGCCGAGAGGAGAGAAATGTGAGCTTGTGAGTGAAATGTGAAAAATTGAGAGAGAGCAGAAGTGAATTGTCTGTGTTGGTGTAGTGGAGGTGGTAGTGCAGAGAGGATGTCAGGGAGGAAAGGTTGAGGAAACTTGATTGGGTAGATAGTGATGATGATAAGTGGGTGAAGAAAATCAATCCAAATCTCCTAAAGTTTGCTGAATTGAGTGCAAGTTGGGAAGGTGATGGGATTGAGCATAGAGTAGTTTTGATGATGGGAGAAAGTATGTCTGCTTGCTAGGGTGGCTAAAAGTATGGCATGGGGCTGTTTTGATAGCTTAAGCAACCATGCTGCTGCTGTAGCAGGCTGCAAAACGCAGCTTGCTCCACCTTTTTTTTTTTTTGAAATTTGTAAAAACAAAAAAGAATTGAATTAAAATAAAAGTTGCTTGGACTCCCTAAAATCAATGAGAAAAATATTAAAATTTAGAGTTATAGGAATGAACAAATAGAATTTACCGCAAAAATTCAAAAATTAATATAACATTGAAAAATGTGCTATTAATAGAAAAAAAAATGTAAAGTATTGAAATAAATATTAAACAATTTCTAAAAATCATGAAATTTATACAAAAAATTCATAAATATATAAAATATGCATATAAATTTTTCACTTGAAAATTCTCATAAAAAGAGTGTATTGAGAAATGTGCCATTAAGTTAAAAAATATTAAAATTTTAAATAAATACTAAATGACTCTGAAAAATCATTAAAATTAGAAATAATAATAAAATAGTAAAACTATGTATTTAGGAAATGAAATAAAATAAAATAGAATGAAATAAAAAAATATTTACGTTGTGACATTACCATTTTGCCCCTAACATATCTAATTAGACATAATATACACAAAAAATTACAATTAGCCCTCGAGAATTTAAAATATTCCCAAATGAAGTAAAATATATCCTTTTTATAAAGGATGTGTCAAAATTTGGTGTCTACAATTGCAAATTCTCTCTAATGACTAAATTACCCCCTTCACCCAGGCGGCCCTTTTTATTCTTATCTCATCATTCATTTCATCATTTCGTCGTTTCGCTTTCCCATATCTATCTGCTGAGCCGTCCATTCATGGGATTCCTTCTTTCCAACATCTATAGCACTATATGTGAATAAGTTGTTCACATGTTACAAAACAAAACATGATAAAATTTTCAATTTGCTACTATTCTAATTATATCATGCACCATTTGGAATTAGGACAACCATTACAATATTCCAGTTCTCTACATTACTGTAATTCAAAACCTGCACAACCAAAATAGCACTCCGATTAGAAGCTACATGCTAAAGGAAAACAATAGACCAGAGGATATAGATGTAACCTAACCTTTGCTGAAAAAGAAATTTTTGACCTCAATAAAATAAAAAACTCATCAAATTTTGATTTCTGAAGTGTTCAACAAAACATGAAATTTTAAATCCATAAGAAGTGAAAATAAAAAATATTTTTACTCTAATCAAACAGTTATCACTATTTGACTCAACATTGATAACAATCAAGAATTATAATCTCAATGTACAAGGTAAGAATGAAGTATAATGACAAGTAATTGATAGTCTCATGCATAAATTCTTGTATAAAAACATTAGACATTGAATTATAGTGGAACCGTCTCTTAGGATTAACTAAAAAGCACAAAGTTTACGAGGGTAAGTTTGTCATTTAAAAAAATTTCTTCTAACATAAAACTAGGTGCTCTAACAATGTTGCCAACAAACAAAGATGTTCAAGGGTCAACTGCAAGTCTGAAGCCTGATGTGCAAGAAGAATTTAGAGCTAACTTCCCCTCTTTCGGCGAGAACTTTCACCACGGTTAAGTTGCCCATTTAATAAAAGAAATACCAAAGGTAGTAATATAGTGTTGCATATAATGAAAAGTTGCAACGTCACGAGCTTTGACCTTTTTCTTTTTTCAGGATTATTTGCATAAAATACTAATGTTTTTATGCTAAAATAAAACATATTTACACTTTCGCACATGTAGAAGCCTATTTCTACAATAATAAAGTGAAAATTACAATTTTGCTACCAAATATTTAGCGTATCAACAGTTTCAATCCCTAAAGTTCAGATGAAATCAAATATAATACCAAATGTTTTAATATTTTAGCACATTTACAGCACTATTTGTGAATAAGTTGTTCACATGTAGGGGTATTATCGAGTCGAGTCAAGCTTGAGTAGCACCACGCTCGAACTCGACTCGATTGCCTATTGGTGCTCGAACTTAACTTGAGCTCGATCGAGTTAAATTGTGAAGCTCGAGTTCGAGCTTGATGCAGCGTTCGAGTACTCGAGCTTGACTCGAAACTCATTTGCACTCTTTTTTTTTTTTGTGCTTTGTTGCTCAAGCTCAAGCTCGAGTACTCGAGAACATTTTGGTAAATTTTAAAATGTTCATGCCTAAAATAGTAAATACATAATAAATAAATATATAATTATTAAATAATTGCATGCTCGATTAGGCTCAACGAGCTTTCGAGTTTGGAAAATCAATGCTCGAGCTCAACTCGCTTAATTAATCAAGCTACGTGATACTTGGCTCGAATTCGATACTCGAGTTCGAACCGAGTAGTTGACCGAGCCGCTTGCAAGCTAGTCGCGATCAACTCGGATCGATTGCAACCCTATTCACATGTTACAAAATAAAACAACATAAAACTTGATAAAAAATTCAATATGCTACTATTTTAATTATATTATGCACCATTTGCAATTAGACAACCGTTACAATATTCCAATTCTCTACATTACTCCAATTCAGAACCTGCACAACCAAAATAGCACTCCGATTATAACCTACATGGAAAAAAAAAACCAATAAACCAGAGGATATAGATGTAACCTAGCCTTTGCTAAAAAAGAAATTTTTGACCTCAATAGAATAAAAAACTCATCAAATTTTGATTTCTAAAGTGTTCTACAAAACATGAAAATTTTAAATCCATAAGAAGTCAAAATAAAATATATTTTTACTCTAATCAAACAGTTAATCACTATTTGACTCAACATTGATAACAATCCAGAATTATAATCTCAATGTACAAGGTAAGAATTTTGGTACCAAATATTTAGGGCATCGACAATTTCTGTCCTTGAAGTTCAGATGAAAGCAAATCTAATATCAAATGTTTTAATATTTCAACACATTTAGTCCTATTGATCAGTTTTGTCAAAATCTGAACAAAATACCGATCATGTGATATTCACGTGATGGTGACCAAATTTCAAAAAAATAGAAAAAAAGGAAAAAATTTTAATTGCCATAATTTATTATAAAAGACACTAATTTGAGTGCACACATGATAAATAAGTATATGAAACTGAAAAAATTTGCCTAGATAGTGCATTCGTGTGTGTGCTTTTAATTCTAAATCATGCCAATTAAAATTTTTTTCATTTTCTCTAATTCTGTTTGACAATCAGTAAACGGCACTTGAGTGTCATATAACCAAATTCTGGTAAAATTCTGACAAAACTGGTCAGTAGGACTAAATGTGTTGAAAAATTAAAATGTTTGGCATTAGATCTACTTTCATCCAAAATTTAATGACCGAAACTATCGATGTCTCAAACATTTGGTATCAAAACTACAATTTTCTCAAGAATAAATTTTAAAATCAACTTTTACAGACAAGTTAAACGATGAATGGGGCCGCTAAGATGAGAATTGCAAAGGCAGCCAAGTGCAATACAGGCCCATCTTTCTGTTCATCCGGCCTTTTCTTCTATGAATCCTTTTTATCACTTTTTCCGCTATTATTTTCCCAACAACTCGTCAGGGCATTCTTTAATTCTCCTCAAGAAATCTACAGCACCTTTTTTTTTTTTTTGTCCTTTTTGAACATTTTGCATCAAACAAGTTGTTATACATTTGCCTTCGTACCAAAAAAACTTGTTATTTATCATTTCATACAACTTGTTTGTTACACTTCAAGAGGAAATTTGCAAAACTAGATAGCATATTCCAGCGACTATTACAATTCTTGTCTTACAGATCGCATGTTAGGGGTGTTCATGGACTGGGTACCCGGTCCATGAACAAAAATTTTGAACCGAATCGGTCCTACCGGTTTGGCAGAATTTCGAACCGTGAACCGATCCACACATAGCGGGTACCCGGCCTTCTGGTTACCTGCAAAATCGGTTCGGATAGACTGGTTACCCGATCCGGTCCATCATAATTTTTCAGTATTTTTAAAATAAAAAATAAAACGAGAAAAATCGTAAATCATCATTAAATTACTAGTAACACAAGTATCAATGATTTTAAAGTTAAATTACATCATAAGACTGTAATTTTCAAAGTAACCAAAAAATAAAAAACTAAATAAACATATAGACACTTAGTTTTTTAAACTTCATTATCACATTTCAATTAGCTATAAAAATAAAAAATACTTAATAAATAGTCAAATGAACATCCAAATAATAAAATAAATAGTCAAATGTTCATCAATCAAGAATGAAATAGAAGCACAAATTAGTAGTAACAATAAAATAAATCAAAAACTAAAACAATGAATTAGTAAAATAATACAACATATCAAAATGACAAAACTACCCCTTACTATGGACCGGGTCGGGTACTCGCCTGTTCACAAGGATGTGAACCGCTACCCGACCCGCTTAATTTATGAACCGACCCGCTATCCGACCCGGATGTCAATAACCGGTTCGGTTACCCTCTTTTTTCGATTTCGAACGGATCGATTTTCTCGATTTTTCGATTTTTCGGTTCTTTTTGAATAGTCCTATCGCACGTTACACACCCCCCCCCCCCCAAAGAGGATATAAGACCTCACAAGTTATTAAAATTTATGAACTTAAATTGGTTGTATAAAAGGCATTATGAGGGACTTGAACGGAATAGTAAATAGTATAATTACATGCCACCAAAATTTTTCAGCTCAAAATTTTTACATCACTTATTGTCCACTTTACACCGGTAATTTTATAATAACTGTTAGAACTATTAACTTTAACAACTTGTAAGGTCCAATTCAAGAAGCAGCTGGCACCGCCGACAAAGAGCCACATTTAGTTGACTCGGTTGTGAACAAACCCCTTCTTCTAAATTGACTTGAGCAACAAAAGAAGGGGAAACGCTACTGAAAATAGATTTAATAATCTCATATATATTGTTAGTGTAACTATTTATTTACAGGACCGTGTCTAAATTTTCACCGCATAAGGTACAAGAATTTGTCAAACATGAAAATCATTTTATGTTAAAAAAGTTAACAGTATATATGATTAATCTTGCACTCAATGCTTGAAAGTGTCATGATAGCTGACCACTCGGTTTAAGCCAACAAAATAAATACCCTTTGCTTCCAAATCTCAGTTAACTGAAAAGGTCAGAAAGTAGATATGGATATCAAATTATCAGGTAATCAAGTACTGTTCTGTTTAAGCATGTCATATAATTTTGCACAAATATATATAATTCAATTGTTGAACACCTCCGTCATGGTGGATTATTTTTCTAACAACGTGATGTGATTGCACTCATGCAGGATCGGATCTGGTAGGCGTTTGTTATGGCACATATGGAAATAATCTGCCACCACCATCAGAAGCTATTGATCTGTGCAAATCATACAACATAAAGAAGATGAGAATATACACACCAGATAAGGATGTCCTGTGTGCTCTAAAAGGTTCTGACATTGAAGTCATGATTGGGGTTCTCAACTTTGACATCAAAGAACTTGCAGATCCTTCCAATGCAAGAACTTGGGTACAAGACCATGTTGTTGATCATTGGCCAGAGGTTAAATTCCGCTACATTTCTGTCGGAGACGAAATAATGCCATATCCTCGTGAATCAAAAACTGCTTCAATAGCGCCATATGTCCTGCCTGCCATGAAAAACATCTATGATGCTATTTCAGCTCACGGAATAGAGAATCAGGTGAAGGTTTCAACTGCAGCTGCCATGGGGCTTGTTGGGCTCTTCCATCCTCCATCAGCTGGTGCTTTTCGACCAGAAGTATTATCCTTTATATCTCCAATTATCGAATTTCTCAAGGAAACTGGAGCACCTCTCTTGGTTAGTGTGTACCCTTACTGGTCTTATTTGAGTACTCTGGTGGACGACGCGTCTATATCTTATGCGTTGTTTACATCCTCCTCTCCTTCGATGCAAGACCGTCAATTCAAGTATCGGACTGTTTTCGATGCAAATTTGGATTCAATGTTTTGGGCTCTTGAAAAAGCAGGAGCCCCTAATTTGGAGGTTGTTGTGTGCGCGACAGGATGGCCGTCAGAGGGCAGTGAGCGAGGAGCAGCAGTTACGCACGCACAAACATTTTACTCAAATTTGGTTGAACATGTTAAACTTGGAACTCCTAAGAGGCCCCGGAAACCCATTAAAACGTATTTGTATTCTCTGTTTGATGAGAATGAAACTGGAGACCGCTATTGTGAGAAACATTTTGGCCTGTTCCTTCCGGACAAAACTCCCAAGTATCGCATCTCCTAAATGGAGAGTCCGTGATCTCCTATCTGTTATGACACCCTAGCTGAATATGTGCTTCGCCCCTATCCGTTGGTTTACGTGTTTTTGTGTTTATTGTTTACCAATTTTGTGTCTGTTTAGCGAATTGCTCTCTTGCTCATTTCTGCATTGAGGTGTTTGAAGGTGCGGTAATGGTAGAATAAAGGGCAATGGGGCGGGAACCATCTGCTGATGGTCCCTGTCGGTTGTGGCCCTAGGTAGATAGGTCAGTTGTGGCCGAGTACGGGCAACGAGTACAAGTCCCAGAATTTGTTTCAATGAAAATGAGTGAGTATTGCGTGCACCACGCGCGCCACGTGGCGTGCCACGTGGTGCATTAGAACCAATCATACATCGCCAAATAATACAAGGTATGACCCACCATTGCCACATGGCGATATGTGATTGGTTTTAGTACACCACGTGGCAATGCACGTGGTGTATTGTATACTTTTCCAATGAAAATTCAAACACAAGGCTGAGATGGCCAGTGTAGCTCACGTTCGGATTTGGATCATGCATCACACCGAACGATTTCCTCCAGTGATGGTTTGTACATGAACTTCATCATGAAGTGTATTTTAAGATTTCCTTGTCCGTCCTCATCCTAGGAATAAGTGCGTTAGAAAAAAGTCTATAAAAATGCCTGTTTTCGAGAACTTCACTTCTTCGTTGTTTAATCTGCCCAATAGATTATATGCAGATCCTCATGCAATATAACATCCTTGTTTGACAATGTGTTGCGCAAGCTATCTTGGAAAATCTTCAGTTTTTTAAACTGTTATTGCTAGAAATGTCAAACCTTTCTCTTTTTACTCAATTTAATTGTACTCTCTCTCTCTCTCTCTCTCTCTCTCTCTCTCTCTCTCTCTGTGAGCTTTCAATGTTTCTTAAGCTGCGAATCAAGTTAAAGATTTTTAGTTTCAATACTTTTTTTCGTTTTACAGAATTAATACTATTTTGGGATATCGGGAGCTCCTAGTGAATAGTGAGCATCTCTCTCGTTCATTTATATATTCCTTGTAAATTTTTTGCGCTCCCTATCACTTATACAAACCTTTATATTCGGATACACAAAGTGCTTAAGATTTTTTTCCCCACAAATCTGTAACCTATTTGTTCAGTTTTTTGGAACATATGCCATTTGTAGATTACACATTTCCTGGAATAACATTTCCCTAATCATGGATGAAACTACAAAGCTAATAATACTCCGTCCTCGAAAATTTATCACACTTATAATCCTGCCCCCTCTGTAAGGAATTTCTTATTGTTGCTATTTTCTGTAACGCGTACCAAGTGATAGCCAGTTCCATACGTGTTATGCTAGTCAAGATTTCTCAACAGATACAACTGGATCAACTCTCCTTACGAACAATTTTCAGTGTGTGAATTGTTAAATGAGGTGATTAAAAAATGGCCTTTCTTATAAAATTTAGGGTTAATAACACTTTGCCCCCTTGAACTTAGTGGGTAGTCACACTTTGCCCCCCTCAACTTTAAATATATACACTTTGCCCCCCAAAGGCTAGTCAAAGTTAATAATTCAAAAAAAAAAGAGTGTTATGACATTATTACCCTTATATTAATTAATATATTTATAACTTTATATCATTTCTTTTTATTTTTAAAAGATTTATTTCTTCACTATCATATAAATTATATAAAAATATCAAACTAAAAAATTTAAAGAAAGTTAATATTTAATTTACATCTTTAAAATTTTTTCTCTTGTATCAATATTTACTTCTATATATGTTATTTTTAATTTATTAGACTTTAAGTTAAATAGAATTGATAAAAAGCACAACAATAAAAGATAAATTCAGTTACCAAAATTTATATAAAAAGGTAATACCAAACTCATTTATTTAAAGTAATTTTCTATCATTTTAATTTATTTAAACTTTTAGACTAATATTATTGTCATTTTTATATTTATCAAATTATTCCAATATGAAATTCTTAATTAAAGAATTTCTTATTATTTATTGTTTTGGACTAAATGTTATATTTTTTGTTTGACTTATTTATTCTTGTTTGCCCTAGTATTGCATAATGGGCTAACTCTTCTTTTTTCCCAAAATATTTTTTGATTAAAAATTTCATATTGGACTAATTTGATAAATATAAAAATGACTATGATATTAGTCCAAAAGTTTAAATAATTTAAAATAATAAAAATTTAGTTTAAATAAATGAGTTTGGTATTACCATTTTTATACAAAATTTGACAATTAAATTTATTTTAGTGTCGTGTTATTTATCGGTTTTGTTTGACTTAAAGTATAATAAATTAAACAAAACATATATAGAAGTAAATATTAATCTAAGAGGAAAATTTTCAAAGATATAAACTAAATATTAACTTTCTTTAAATTTTTTAGTTTGATATTTTTATATAATTAATACAATAGAGAAGATATAAATCTTTTAAAAATGAAAAGAAATGATATTAAGTTATAAATGTATTCATTAATAAAAGGGCAATAATGTCATAGCACTCACTTTTTTTTTAGAATTCTTAACTTTTGACTAGTCTTGAGGGGCAAAGTGTATATATTTAAAGTTGAAGAGGGCAAAGTGTGACTATCCCCTAAGTTCAGAGGGGCAAAGTGTTATTAACCCTAAAATTTACAACATTTTCTTGTTATCTTGTTTAGGGAGGGGCATAATTGATATCGATTGGATTGTGATATGACGTCTAGATATCTAGAAACTTTAATGAGAAAATGTTTCTTCCAAATTGATGGCTGACTCTGGCACGTAGAGATAATAAGGTAGGTGCTAGAAGTTATAGCTTCGTACCATCTAGAAAGTTTTCAACAGGTTCTACAACGAAATTTACCATTGTAAATCACTTGATACAAAATTTGACAAAAAAAAAAAAAATCACTTGATACAAAATGTCAAAAAATGAGAGCTACTGAACGCGTCCTACTTTTCTCATCAGCATGTACAATTTGCAACATTTGATTTTTGGTCAAATCTAGGCCAATTTTTTTTTCAACTGGAGGAAATTTGGAATCACACAACTATTCCCACCAACCCAAGCAAAGCAGGCTCCATCCATGCTTAGAAATATCACGAGTGGGAGTCAAACTACAGTGTACGCATCACGAGTCAAATCTAGGCCATTGGCCATTACAAATTGGACCTGCAACCATTTGTACCATGGTTAACGAAATAATACAAGTCAGTAGACTTGCAAACTCACTAGTGACTACAATTAATGGTATTAACGTTGTCTCATGACAGCCGCTTTGTTTGTTTAGTTGTTGTTTTTTAGATACTTTTAAAAAATAACACTGAGTTGTCATTAAAAAATCTGACACTGAGAATGTATATATATACACGTGTGAAATCTATTGCATCAATCAAATGAGCTGTAACAAGAAGGAACGTCGCTTATTATCACTTGTATGAAATATTTTAATATGAAGAATATTTTATACTATGAAAATTCCTTTAAAAACAGTCATACAATTTTTGGAATGGATTAAAAAGGTAAGAAAGTCATTTAAAAGGTAACATGGCAGAATTTTATTTAATACATACAAAACTATGTGGAACAAAAAAGTTACAAAATAAAACATCTCTAACTCTTTAGCAAAAATCCATGGCACAACAATTGCCTTAACATCTATACTCTAACTCTTCTCAACTTAATATAATATTAAAAGTCCCTATATGTGGCCAATAAGACTTAAATAATAAGAAATATAATTAGAACATGCAATAAAATTTTAAATAAATAAACTACAAAAAAAAATCAACTAAAATATAACTTTTAAAACAAAATAAGCAACTTGTAGCTAACTGATTACAAAGCTTGCAACTCTTTGGAAGTTTGGTTTAACTATATCAACAATGCTACCCAGTAAACTCTTACTTGGAACGGGTCTGACGTCAACACAAACGATGATAATTATTGACTCTTTCACTGCAATCATTAATCGATCTTTTTTTTCAAACCATTGATATGTATTTGACTTTTATCTTTCAAATTCCTAGTCAAGCAATTCACATACCTAAATAAATAATTTTTTATCGTTCAACAAGCCCAAGTGTCTTTTGCTGACAACTTGACCAAAACTTGCGATCACTTTTAACAATTTTAACAAGACCTCATCTTTATCTCCTGAGCTATCTTCAAAAGTTAACAATTTCAGTAGGATAACTTATTATTATTTTTTTATCTTTACTCAATTAGTACCAGTTTTTGACGTAATCTTCAATCAGTATCCCAAGTCCAAACAAGGGTATCCGATTCCCGTGCCAGTTGTAAGTACACAAAAAAAAGAAAAAAGCAAAATTTTACTTAACATATATAAAAATATGTAGAAAAAGAGAAGTTATAAAATAAAAGCACATCTAACTCTCGTATTGAGACTGGCAAAAGTTTACAATACAATTGTCTTAATCTCATTGAGCATTTCTCTAGATTTTCAACTCTGTCCAACTTAATACAATAGTAAAATTCTCTATATATATAGCCCACAAGACTTCAATAATGAGAAATCTGTTTGTTTTTTTCTATTTTTTAGAAACATATTATTTAAAAACCACAAACATATTTTTCAACTAACTTTTTTATCTCAAAAATACATTTATCGAAAAAATCCTTGAAGCTATTATAGTAATATTTTTTAAAAATCACATAAAAAATAATCATCCAAACGAAACCTCAATGGAAATAGATAATACAATTTGAATATGAAACTACCAACTACTGCTCAACTCCTTAAAAAAATAAACTATAAAAAAACTCAACACAATATAATTTCTAAAACTAATCAAGAAACTTGTAACTTAGGAAACTTGCAACTATTAATTATACCTAAACTTCCTCATAATTTTGTCCAACATTGGCAAGGTTAAACAAATTCATAGTAAAAAATTTGTTGCACCGTCAATGAACCTTTAGAAACAACGAACGTAGACAAATATGTGCTAATTGTGGACAAATTTGAAGTTTTAACAATAGTCATAACGTATTTTGGAAATCTAGAGCAGTGCAAATTGCAAACTGCCTCGATTCAAGTTGACGCAACTTGCATTTCGACGTGGACAAACGTGCATTGAAAATATTTTTCGTAAGCGAATATGCATTGAATGTCATTCGAAAATGTCACCTCAAGACAAGCTAAATGGACCCGAAACTGAAATGAAGAATTACATTCAGGCCTCATTTGAAATGACAAATATATCTTATCTTGAAAAAACAAATCACTAAGTATGGAGTTTCGATAGAACAGTGACCATAAATTATCCACAATGACGATTTGAAGGAGTCGAAACTATTCATATACGGACTGGAGAGTAGTTGTAATTTGAAGTTGTATAAAATTCTTCTGACTTTTAATCATCCAGCGAAGAATATTTCCTTGTATATTACTCATTTGGACGAAATTTGTTGTGGAGACTCTCACCTTTTCATGTTACCTATGAGTACTAATCATTAGACTTATAAATTTCTCAAAGGGATTGTTGACTCTTGCCTTTCCAAAAGGAATTACTGGCTCTGGTTGGTTAATTATGTATTTTAAAAACATGTTTTTTAAAAATGTTAAACATATTTTTTAATTACGTTTTTATTTCAAATACACATTTATCAAGCAAAATCTTTAAAATTGTTACAATAATATTTTTTTAAAAATACTAATCCTTTAGTTGTGAATAACTAATACTTTAGAAGCAGATGAAAGATTTGGAAATTAATTCAAAATGCATTGAATCTATGCTCTACCTAAACTTCATACTTAAATACCATTGTGCACTATAGATCACTGAGTCATGACAAAGAGTGGAGCAGGTACTCAAGTTGGATCAAGCTTGAATTTGATCTTTCTATCTAGACATCACTGAGAGAAAAAAAAAAATATTTTTGTAGCACAAGCAAAGGTAATTTTGCTCTAAATTTGTGGAAATGATCCTAAAAAAATATCTTCATATGTTTATCACAGTCCTTTTCAATTGAGAAAAGCTGTTCTACACGCTTCTGAGTGTTTACTGTCCTCATCTTACAGATAAAGAGGTTTTATGTCATGAATTCTTTCTTGGCCTACGTTGTTCTCGCTTCTCCTCCAGCTTCCTTACTTCTTTATTAACCTTCTCTATTTCTTGGTTTAGCTCCTTGGCTCTTATGTTTAAATCCTCTAATCTTTTAGCCAATTCCGTTGAATGATCGCGGAGTGTGCTTATCTCCTTATCGATT
This sequence comes from Mitragyna speciosa, assembly GCA_024721245.1. Classification (NCBI taxonomy): domain Eukaryota; kingdom Viridiplantae; phylum Streptophyta; class Magnoliopsida; order Gentianales; family Rubiaceae; genus Mitragyna; species Mitragyna speciosa. The sequence continues at coordinate 32,084,373 of CM045553.1, read as the reverse complement.
TCATCAAGAACAGGATCGTCTAAAGTATCCTCACAGTCTGAACATTCACTCCCGTTTCCATTGTTAATAATGATGGTTGGTAAGATCTGATAAACAGAAAAAAGTTCATAATTGATCAAGAACCTGAGGAAATAAACATCAAACTGAGAAAATCTGTTGATAATGGGTTAGGAATTTGAGCTGTACCTCTTTGATAACACAATAAAGATCAGCAACGTAATCGCATTCCTCGCAACTATAGACAAGCTGTTTGGGAGTTCTCAGTTTCTCACACAAATCACAATACAGATCCTCTGTGCTTTCTTCAATGAGACAATCGTTTAGAAAAAGGCGATGTCCATGGTGAAGTTTGATGGTCTGGGGCAACTCTGCAATGCATCGAGGGTGGACCGTGAAATCACAAGGCACACAATGGAGGACTGATTCACCATTGCAGCAAGATGAATTACAAAATCCACAATATGTGTGGCCATGGTAGGCCTTGATAACCGCGAGCCGGTGCTCATGTCCTTTCCATTTCAGATCAGGCATAGTGAGAATACAATCAATACAGAGGTAAAAAGCACATTCTTTACACTCGTATGCGGAACATCTTCCTGTGAAAGACTTGCAACAGGCTGCACACCAATCTTCTGGTGATGAATCGGGACGCAAAATAAGAGGATGTTGAGGATGAAAGGGATGCTGCAGATTTTGCTGCAATTCAGCACATGATTTGTGAAGAAAATATTTGCACTGGGTGCAGCCATACGGTGGCAGCTGGGTGATTCCTTGGATGCACACATTGCAGCAAGGTGTGGTTTCAAGCTTGCAAGGAACAAGAGGATGGGGGTGATTGCAAAACTCGATTTGCATCTCTCTCTTATTCTTTTTGTATCTGCAAAAAATATTAATGGAAGATAAAGAAAAGAATTCAGAACGGAAAAGAAAATTTTCATCGAAAAATGTTTTCATATTCCCAATGGGTCATCAAGTCAATGCTGAAGATATTCTTTAAAATTAACTAAGTATATTTTTTTAGATCTATTTTTATTTTTGATCCTTCACAAATAACAGTGACAGATTATTATAGTATGACACATGTAGTTCAGATTCAAATATAATAAAATTAACCAAATAGACCTGTCTTTTCTGTCTCTTTCAGCATTGTTGGCCGCCAACCTGTGGGTCACCAATAGAAATAGCCAACTTTGAGAGGGTCACAATTATAAAATTTGTAGGACTTGAGAAGGAACCCCGTGGTAGGCTGGTAGCTTTCACTTTCTAATTTCAAATTGAGTGGACAAATACAGATTGAGTAGTTAGAAATTTCCGATTTTATTTTAGAGATTAAAAATTTGAATTTCACTAAGTACTATTCTCCTTCTCTCCCATTTATAATGGTATAAGATTGATAAAAAAAATTAAAATTAACGCAGCCATCACATACCATTGTGAATTCACCTTGAGCTGGTGAGCTCACGTTCCTAACAAATGACCGAGTTCAGGAAAGCTGGCTAGACTTCGCATTGCGCAAATGCGATTTGTTGAGTGCAAACACCCTCGCCAAAACCACGAACTAAAAGCACCCCTTGTTTAGAATAATTTCACAATCAATTACAATTGAGGAAATTACTCTGATGTTAAGTGCTGGTAATACGAACTTTAAACTTTTAAATTATTTTTTAATATTTTATTCATAGTAAAAGGTAGTAATCCTCTATAATCTCTCCATGGCCTTAAATTTTAATTAACAGAATAGTGGGCTCACATGTCTACACAAGCAAATCGGTAGCAACAGATGTCATTTTTTTTTTGGGTTAATTACACTTTGCTCCCTTGAAAGTGAGGTTAACCAATACTTTGTTCTTCTGAATGTTTAAAAAATACTCTTTTCTTGAAAATTTTGACTTTGAGTTTTTTTTATTACCTTCATTTTGTATAAATTACTAAAAGATTAAATTACACTTATAAATACATGTCTATTGACAAACATACACATATAGATACTAAAAATAATTTATTTTTTTATATTTTATAGCATGCATGTATATCATGTTCGTTTAATATGCATGTACATAGTAAATAGGAAATAGCATTATTACATGCCACAAAAATTTTTCAGCTCAAAAATTTTTTACACCACTTATTGACCACTTTACACCAGTCATTTTATAATAACTGTTAGAACTATTAACTTTAACAACTTGTAAGGTCCAAATTCAAGAAGCAGTCTGGCACCGCTGACAGAGAGCCACATTTAGTTGACTCGGTTGTGAACAAACCCCTGCTTCTAAATTGACTTGAGCAATAAAAGAAGGGGAAATGCTACTGGAAATAGATTTAATAATCTCATATATATTGTTCGTGTAACTATTTATTTATAGGACCATGTCTAAATTTTCACCGCATAACGTACAAGAATTTGTCAAACATTTAAGCCATTTTATGTTAAAAAAGTTAACAGTATATATGATTAATCCTGCACTCAATGCTTCAAAGTGTCATGATAGCTGACCACCCGGTTTAAGCCAACAAAATAAATACCCCTTTGCTTCCAAATCTCAGTTAACTGAAAAGGTCGGAAAGTAGATATGGAAATCAAATTATCAGGTAATCAAGTACTGTTCTGTTTAAGCTGTCATATAATTTTTCACAAATATATATAATTCAATTGTTGAACACCTCCGTCATGGTGGATTATTTTTCTAACAACGTGATGTGATTGAACTCATGCAGGATCGGATCTGGTAGGCGTTTGTTATGGCACAGATGGAGATAATCTCCCACCACCATCAGAAGCTATTGATCTCTGTAAATCATACAACATAACGAAGATGAGAATATACACACCAGATAAGGATGTCCTGTGTGCTCTAAAAGGTTCTGATATTGAAGTCATGATGGGGGTTCTCAACTTTGACATTAAGAACTTGCAGATCCTTCCAATGCAAGAACTTGGGTACAAGACCATGTTGTTGATCATTGGCCAGAGGTTAAATTCCGCTACATTTCAGTCGGAAACGAAATAATGCCATATCCTCGTGAATCAGAAACTGCCTCAATAGCGCCATATGTCCTGCCTGCCATGAAAAACATCTATGATGCTATTTCAGCTCACGGAATAGAGAATCAGGTGAAGGTTTCAACTGCAACAGACTTGGGGCTTGTTGGGCTCTACCATCCTCCATCAGCTGGTGCTTTTCGACCAGAAGTATTATCCTTTATATCTCCAATTATCGAATTTCTCAAGGAAACTGGAGCACCTCTCCTGGTTAGTGTGTATCCTTACTGGTCTTATTTGAGTACCCTGGTGGATGATACTTCTATATCTTATGCGTTGTTTACATCCTCCTCTCCTTCGATGCAAGACCGTCAATTCAAGTATCGGAATGTTTTCGATGCAAATTTGGATTCAATGTTTTGGGCTCTTGAAAAATCAGGCGCCCCTAATTTGGAGATTGTTGTGTGCGAAACAGGATGGCCATCAGAGGGCAGTGAGCGAGGAGCAGCACTTACTCACGCACAAACATTTTACTCAAATTTGGTTGAACATGTTAAACTTGGAACTCCTAAAAGGCCCCGGAAACCCATTAAAACGTACTTGTATTCTCTGTTTGATGAGCATGAAACTGGAGACCGCGAATGTGAGAAACATTTTGGCTTGTTCCTTCCGGACAAAACTCCCAAATATCGCATTTCCTAACGGAGAATCCGTCTCCTATCTGTTATGACATGAAACTCCAGCTGAATATCTGCTTCGCCTCTATCCGTTGGTTTTCGTGGTTTTGTGTTTACTGTTTACCAATTCTGTGTATGTTTAGCGAATTGCTCTCACGCTCATTTTTGTATTAAAGTGTCGTAGGGTGCAGTAATGGTAAAATAAAAGGAAATGGGCTGGAACATCACCAGAGCTGATCGTTCCTGTCGGTTGTGGCCCTGTACGTAAGTTGTGGCCGAGTGAGGGCCACGAATACAAGCCCCAGAATCTGTTAAAATGAAAATTCAAACACAAGGTTGAGAAGGGCAGTGTGGCTCACGGTCGGATTTGGATCATGCACCACGCCAAACGATCTCCTCCATTGATTGTTTGTACACGAACTTCATCATGAAGTGTATTCTAAGATTTTCCTTGTCCTTCCTCATCCTAGGAATAAGTGCGTTAGAAAAAAGTCTATAAAAATGCTGTTTTCGAGAACTTCACTTCCTTGTTGTTTAATCTGCCCAATAGATTCTATGCAGATCCTTGCACAATAATAAAATCCTCACATGTATTGCACAAGCTATCTTGAAAAATCTTCAGTTTTTCAAGCTGTTATTGCTAGAAATGTCAAACCTTTCTCCCTTGATGCTCAATTTAATTGTAATCTCTCTCTCTCTCTCTCTCTCTCTCTCTCTCTCTCCTAGCTTTCAATGTTTCTTAACCTGCGAATCAAGATAAAGATTTTTTGTTTCAATACTTTTTTCCGTTATACAGATTTACTACTATTTTGGGATGTCAGGAGCTCCTAGTGAATAGCGAGCATCTGTCTTGTTCATTTATATATTCGTTGTAAATTTTTTGCGCTCTCTATCATTTGTACAAACTTTTATATTCAGATACACAAAGTGGTTAACATTTTTTTCCCACAAATCTGTAACCTAGTTGTTCAGTTTTTTGGAACATATGTCATTTGTAGATCACACATTTCCTAGAATAACATTTCTCTAATCATGGCTGACACTACACTGCGAATAATACTCTGTCCTCGAAAATTTATCACACTCATAATCTTGCCCCCTCTATAAGGAATTGTTTATCGTTGCTATTATCTGTAACGCGTACCAAGTGATTGTCAGTTCCAAACGTGTCATGCCATATAAGCAAGTGGTAGTCAGATTTTTCAACAGATACAACTAGGTCAACTCTCCTTTCGAACAATTTTCAGTGTGTGAATTGTCAAATGAGATGATAAAAAATGGCCTTTATTACAAAATTTACAACATTTTCTTGTTATCTTGTTTAGACAAGGGCATAATTGATATCGATTGGATTGTTATACCGTCACTAGTATAGGATGTATAGATATCCATAAACTTTAATGAGAAAATGTTTCTTCCAAATTGATGGCTGACTCTGGCACGTAGATATAGTAAGATAGGTGCTAGAAGTTATAGTTTTTTTTTTTTCGAAGAATTTTATTTTATTACAAGGCGAGGTTTTAATGTAAAAAGTCTTCAACAGTTTCTACAACTAAATTTACCATTGTAAATCACTTGATGCAAAACGTCAAAAAATGAGCGCTATGAACGGGTCCTACTTGTCTCATCAGCATGTACAATTTGCAACATTTGATTTTTGGTCAAATCTAGGCCATTGGCCATTCCGGATTGGACCTGCAACCATTTGTACCATGGTTCACGAAACAATACAAGTCAATAGACTTGCAAACTCACTTGTGACTACAATTAATGGTACTAACGTTGTCTCATGGCAATCGCTTCGTTTGTTTGGTTGTTATTTTTTAAATGCTTTTATAAAATGGCACTGACACTAGACTAGCACTAAAAATTTTGACACTGAGGATGTATGCATGTATATATGTGTGTGTATGAAGTCTATTACATCAGTCAAATGAGATGTAACAAGATAAAAGGGAATGTGCGGGCTTATTATCACTTGTATGAAATATTTGAATCTGAAGAATATTTTGTACTTTGAAAATTCCTTTAAAGGAAGTCATGCTATTTTTGGAATGGATTAAAAAGGTTAAAAAGTCACTTAAAAGGTAACATAGCAGAATTTTATTTAATACATAAAAAATTATGTGGGACAAAAAAGTTACAAAATAAAACATCTCTAACTCTCTACTGAGATTAGCAAAAATCCATGGCACAACAATTGCCTTAACATCTATACTCTTAACTCCTCTCAAACATAATATAATATTAAAAAGGGTTAATAACATTTTGCCCTTTTAACCTTTAAATATATACATTTTGCCCCCTCAATCAATTAGGTGAGAGAAAAATTGGTTAAAATAAATAGTTAAATGACACAAATACCCTTAACTAGGCTAAGAGGAAAATTTTCGAAAATAGAACTCAGGCGTTGCAATATTTTATAAAAATATTTATGAAAAACTTTCAAATAAAGTAAACCACTGAATTTTAAATTAATTAAATATAAAAAATAGTTAACAAGAAATGTGACAATGATATCATACAAGATTATACTTCTTGTACTATTAGAGAGGACCTTTACTAATACTTACCAAATAAAGATTGTACTGTTATGAATGCAAAGTTAAAATTGAGATTTTTTTTTGTAAATTAAGAATTTTCCTTAAATCAAGAAAAAAAATCAAAAGTTTCAATTTTAGCTTTGCATTCATAACATTGCAATTTTTATTTAGTAAAAAATTAGTAAAGATTCTCTTTAACAGTACAAAAAAGTATAATTTTTTATGATAACATAATCACATTTTTTGTTAGCTATTTTTTATATTTAATTCATCTAAAATTCAGTAGTTATTTTATTTGAAAGTTTGTAGAAATATTTTAAAAAAATATTGTAACGGTTGAGTTTTTTTTTTTACTAAATTTTTTTTCTCTACCAAATCAAGGATATTTGTGTCATTTGACTATTTATTTGAACTAAATTTTCTCTTACCTACTTGACTAGGGGGCAAAATGTATATATTTAAAGGTTAGGGGGGCAAAGTGTGACTCCCTATACCTTTAGGGGGGCAAAGTGTTATTAACCCTAGAATTAACCAAAAAGACCTGTTTTTTTTCTGTCTCTTTCAGTTTCCTTGGCCGCCAACCAGCAGGTCACCAATAGAAATAGCCAACTTTGAGAGGGTCACAATTATAACTTTCAAAAACTCAAGAAGGGAACCCGTGGTAGGTTGGTAGCTTTCACTTTCTGATTTTAAATTGACACGGCCATCACATACAATTGCGAACTCACCTTGAGTTGATGAGCTCACATCCCTAACAAATGAGCAAATACGATTTGTTGACTGCAAACACCCTCGCCAAAACCACGAACTAAAAGCACCCCTTGTTTAGAATAATTTCACAGTCAATCACAGTATAAGAAATTACTCTGATATTAAGTGCTGGTAATAGGAACTTTAAACTTTTAAATTATTTTTTAATACTTTATTCATAGTAGAAGGTAGTAATCCTATATAATCTCTCCATAACCGTAAATTTTAATTAACAGAATAGTGGGCTCATATGTCTAAACAAGCAAATCAATGGCAACAGATGTCATTTTTTTTTAATTACAATTTTCCCCCTGAAAGTGGGGTAACCAACACTTTGTCCCTTTGAATTTAAAAAATATACACTTTCCATCGAAAATTTTGGCTTGAATTATTTTTTATTACCTTCATTTTGTATAAATTGCTAAAAGACTAAATTGCACTTATAAATATATGTCTATCGACAAATGTACACATAGGCACTAAACTATTTGTTTTTTTCTATTTTATCACATACATGTCTATCATGTTCGTTTAATATAGAAATACATATAATATTTTTATAAATATGTTTACATACACTTTAACTAACAATACAAAATACATAAAAAAATCTTGTGATATTATATTTCACAAATAATATTTCAATTTGTACAAAATTTTAAAATTTGTATAATAGCAGTGACATGTTTTTCGCATTATATGCAAAACATTAAAGATTTATATCCAAATTTTTATACATGTATACATGCAAAACTAATAGCATGATAAAGTTTTAATTAATGTGATATCTCATACACAAATGAAAAAGTTAAAATTGATATTAATGTAACATAATATATTAGGTATATTACATAAATTAAAGTTCTATCATCATGTTTTATATATATATATACATACAAATGTATAAAAATTTGGACATAAATCTTTATTTTTTGTATATAATGTGATAGATATGTATTACTTCGATGCAAATTTTAAAAATTTTCATAAATTAAAATATTATTCGTAAATATCTTATGAAATTTTTTTTATATATTTTGTATGGCCAGTTAAATGGTATGTACATATATTTTTCAAAATATACATTTTTTAAATTTACATGTATAAACATATATACAAGGATGATAGACATGCATGGAACAAAATGGGAAAAAGAAGTTATTTTTAGTGTCTATAGGCATATTTGTCAATGGACATGTATTTATAGGAGCAATTTAGTCTTTTAGCATATTGTACAAAATGAAGACAATAAAAATATTCAAAGCCAAAATTTTTGGTGGAAAGTATATGTTTTTGCATTTAAGGGGGCAAAGTGCTTGTTACCCAACTTTCAAGGGGCAAAGTGTAATTAAATCTTTCTTAAATAATTTTTTGATTACTGGATTTTAAAAGTTAGATTAAGATTTTGGGCCCTCTGTGGGACGACGAAATGGAAAGAATAGGCCATAGAGAACTGAAGAAAACGTGGGCCAGGCCCACTTAAAGCCAGCATTACAAATTTCCTATTTTTATTAAAAGTATTTCACTGTGACTAGCCATTTCTTTTTCTGTCAATTTATTTGCAAGTGAGGGAGTATGTTTTATCCAAAAATAAATTCCTTTTGTAACAAGTTATTATTTTATTAGAGATGAAGATCCTGTGCGTATGTTAAAAAAAGAAAACTTTTAACAATTTAAGTCAATCGTTGCTCTTCATAATACATTTATTGTGAGGTTTTCTTTATGCGTTTATCTTAGTTTTAGGAATAATTCAATTTAGTTTATCAATCGGAAAATTTTTCAAAGCCCTTTAAAATTACAAAATATCTCAATTTGGTTGCTTCAATTGTAAAAATTTCATTTTGCTAGTCAAAGTAGCGCAAAATATCAATTTGGTCCTAAAAATTAAAATAGTTGTTCCAAGTTTTCCTTCACGCCCTTCTAGTCTAGCGATTGATTGGTTGTGAAAAGATTTAACTGCCAAAACGAGGAAAATTCGGCAAAGTTGTTTAGTTGTCAACAAGAAGTTTTCCCACGTTAGTTTCTTTGATGATAAAGATATCACATGTTATTTGTTACTTGTGATTGTAATATATAACAATTTGATAGTCTCCTCAAAGAAGAAAGCGTACTAATTTAACTAAGCAAAAGTTTGATCCTTTGCTTAGTATTCGTCTTTCAAAGTTTGATCCTTCCATTATTATTCAACCGTTAATGAAATTGGCTTGGAGGTAATGATGTAGTAATTATTTAATAATCTCAATTTAATTTCCAAATTGGCTTGGAGGTAATGATGTAGCAATTATTTAATTTGGAAATTAAATTGAGATTTTTCAATTGGAGGGATTTTTCGCTAATTTGGAGGACCAAAATAAAATTTTCTCAATTTGAGGGACCAAATTAGAGATGGTTTGCCACTTTGGAGGAACAAATTGAGATATTTTCCTACTTTAGAAGGACCAAATTGAGATTTTTCAGCTTGAGGCGAATTCAGAATTTGAACCACTTGGAAGGACCAATATGAAATCAACCCACAGTTTTATACAGCCAGTCCAGGGGCTTTTCTAGGCCCACCAGATATCGCAAAGAAAGCCTTTGTTGGCTGCGCGTACAGTCGGTGACAAATTTTACAGATGTAGATCAATTCAGTCAGATTGCTCCTGTAACTAGCCCAAATTTTTGGACCAAGATGTGAAGCCCAAGAATCATAGCCGAGTTACATATTGTGAGATCATATTCGGCCTTACAAATGACAAAGAAATAGCTTGAAGGGTTTCTTAACCTATTAATTACACTAGTATCACTTAAGACCATCACAATTCAGAAAATACTTATATGCTATTTTTATTTTCCTTCCTTGGTTTGTCTTTAAAATTTTCATTTCACATTTTAACTAATTAACTGAATTTAGAAGAACTTAATTTCATTGAAATATTTCTTCGTAAAATTTAAATCATGGATTAGTAATTTTGTTAGAAAACTTCATACACGAAGCGCAATTTTAGAATAGTGAGGTAAAGTAAAACCAAGAAATATTTGGGGGAGGGGTAGGGAGGGAAATCGCTCCATCAACGATTTCAAAATTTTATTTAGTCCCCAAAATTTTAGTAGTGACTTTTAATCTAATAATTCTTGCTCCCCTAATTTTTTTTAAAAAACTTTTTCTATCCTCCCCTTACTTTGTACATGTTATTTAATTATATAAGTACTTGTGTACCTAAATACTTATGTATGTCCTAAATTTGCCTTCCTTAAATGCGCTAGCATATCGTGAAGTTAGGATTGGGAGTTATTGAAATCTATTTGTAAATAATTAGTAGATCTGTTCACAAGTAAGTGTTCATTTCATGGTCATATATTAGACATAATTAAAACAATATCTCCACTCGTAAAAAAGAATTAAATATCATCGAGTGAATGTGCAGAGTTTGAATATACAATTAAAAAAATATAATCAAATTAAATATTTAGGCTTTAAAATAAGCACATGTGCGCGCATGCATATTTTGATGTTTGAATACACTCGTGTGTGTGCATATTTTAATTTGAATATATAACTTGATTATATATTTTGATGATATACGTTATTTTTTATCATTATATATTAAATATCATTTAGGATAATATTTTGTATATAATATATTTTTATAATTATTTAAAATTTACCTTGAAATAAAATTTTTATTTTAACACTACAATTATATCAATATTGTCTCCAATCCGTCCCTGAGTAATACCTAGAAAGAATATCAATTAGAGATAATTAGAATGAAAATTAATTTGGAGGATCCTAATCCATACATTACTCAAGTCACCAACATTGATCCTATATTTTATGAGCTTTGGCATTTGTTTTGTATCGAACTTTTGAGTTCTATTATTTATTGTATAATAACCTCCTGCAAATTAAAATCCCTAGAAGAAACAAAGCTGTTCCCACCATTTTCTAATGTTCTTATTCTATCATTATTATTTTATTTTTTGGTGCCAATATCAATCTTGGTTGCGGCTTATATGTTTGCTTATCTCTTCATAAATTATGCTAATAAGGTTAATTTATTTACTCATAAAAGCACAAAATTGAATTTATTTTTATATTGAATTTTTATTTCATTGTTAACATTTGAGTGCACACACAGATGCTAGTGCATGTCCCCTCCCCTAGACATATATATGTGTGTGTTTGTATATGTATGTATACGTGTGCATGCATGATATATATGTATATGTATGTGTATATGTATAGATCAATCGCACTTACTTGTTTCTGTGGCTTAAAGAATTTTAAAGATTTTTTAGCATGGCTACAAAATTTTAATTTGGTTATTTAACTTTTCAATAATGTTTGATTAATGAAAATTTTAAAGCTTTTGTAACCAAATATTATGAATTATAATAATCAAATTATATTGGGGTTACTTGTGGGACATTGTTAGATTGGATTTAAAAAATGATGAACAAAACAATCATCAAGTTTTTTTTTTTAATTCAAGAAAGATGTCAAGTAGAGGCATCTTTATCCAATGATGATTTTCTTACTCATTTTTACCACATCTACCGAATAAGGAGTGAGAAATTGATGTAGAATGCATCATATATCTGTTCTACTAATTGAAAAAGTCCCTATCATTTAGTACGAAAAAATCAAAAAAACCAAAAAGCTAAGAAAATCAGTATATCATGAATTAAAAAATGTGGTGAATTAATATAGATTTTGAAAGCGATTAAATTAGTCGATCTTCATTTATAAAAATATTTTTAGTCATAGGTATTGATTTTAAAATTATGGTTAACAAAACCGAGTCCATATATATGTTCTAAAATATTTGTAAATAATATAGAGTAATTGATAACTATTAGAGCGTAGCATACTCATGTCCAGCATTGGAGATACACACAATACAAGTATTTTCTTATTTATGTTGTAAAAATTTTTAATTTTTTTAATTGTTAATAAAAAACAAGTGCAAGCGTTTTAATTTTTCAATATGTTACTAATGTTGCAAAGTATTTGGAACTTTACAAGTGAATCTTCTTTAATTTGAACATGTGTATCTATTTATAATGCTATCTTCACGTGCTACATTCATCCTTCCTGTCTAGTATGAAAATTTTACTTAATATAATATGGTCTTAAATTACTTATATATGAGAACTGTCCCCTTTTTAACTTGGTAATCAATTACTGAGTTAATGAAGGTCATATGCGGCAAGCAAATTAGGTGGCAAGTTGAGCATCCACAATGAGGTATAATGGAGGATGTAATACCCTCAATTACACCCATATATTAAATCTACTACCATTGTGATAGTTTCATCCATATTATACGTATTATATCCACTACACGCATAATGAAAGTAGAAAAGGTGATGAGTGGGTCTCCCACTCCATCATTTATCCAATTCTATTTATTTCTCCTACTATATTTATTTTCTTCAATCTCCTACTCCATCACTTCTTCTACTGCATCATTTCTCCTACTCCACCTTATCATTTTCAATCTCTTATCCAATCTTCTAAAGTCTCAATATTTTTTCATTATGGATGAGGATTTTAATAGTTTAAAAAAACTTATAGAATATTCATCCTCTACACAAAATCAAAACCACCAAAATTATCCAAATTATTTTTGAGGCTTAGGGAAAAAATATATTATTGAAAGCAAAAAAATTAATAATAATATTTTTTAAAAAAATAAAAAAATTAGAAAGTGTGTACTTCAATTAAAGCCCATAAATTATTTTCCACAAATAATGAAATTATTTTTTAACAAAATTTTATTTATTTATGGGATATATATTGTGAATTATTAAAGTAAATATGCAATTATGGGTCCATGTTATTATACTGTACATGGTATAATCTATTGATGACTGATGGTATAATGAAAGTGGGTCTAGTAGATTTATGATGTGGCATATGGATTACACTCTAAAGAGTATAATCCATTGTGGATGCCCTTAATATAGTAGGTTTGAAAAATGAATTGGTACACATCACTCTAATATTTAGAATGCTATATTTTGATAAAATAAGAAAATAGATAGATGACTTTGTCATGTTTTTTACTATTCATTTTCTTATAGACCTGAAAGTTTTTATATATATTATTATGTCAATGAAAACATGTTGTTTCACATCAAATACAACTTTAATTACATAAATTTCTAAGTCATGTTCTAGGCATCATATGTCGCCTTGGTCCAAATTCGTAAGATTGCCATTCCTGAAACAGGATATGGGAACCAAACGGTGGAAAATATCTACTAATTGTTCAAATTCGAGATCCACTTTAATTGAAAGCTCAATGATTCTGTATAAACAAAGGATCAAATTGTGTAGATTTCCATATTAATAAGAATAATGTTTTGAGTAAATGTCGTATAAATATCATACTGAAAGCATGTTTTTGGATCATGTGATAGAGAGATTGATATGAAATATAAATCAGCACATGCTCATATTTGCATAAAGAATTTTACTAAAGAAGAAAACAATAATCAGCTGTACAAAATATGATTTTTTAATCATTCAACACCCTCTGGAAGATTTTGATACGATAATGGACATCTCTAGAGCTGGCTAGAAACAATGTGGTGACAAGTGAAAGGAGTACTGTATACGACTTGCATTAAATGGCACGCAGTAATTCTTGGAAAACGAATATAAGATTATAAAGAAGCCAAAGAAGTGCATTAGGAAATTCAACCTGTTAGACAACTGTAAATAAGTGACACGGGAACATTCTTGTATGGACTAGGCCTGTGAATGGGACTGCATATCTTATGGTCCAGAATAAGTCATTTTACCTGTGGTTCACGTAGAACTCACATTATGGCCTATCTAACTGATGAAGTGACTTTTTCTGTACCAGAGGATTCGTGTCCTACCTGTAGATTCGATCCATATAAGCGTCTCTTAGTGACACCTCCAACTTCTGTTCATATGAACGAATTAAAACTAGGATAAGGTGCCTTATATTTACTCCATGGTAGTAATAGAAGCATCATAAATGTTTGTATTACATATGCACGTTCTACATTTACACGAGTGTTAGTGTTTTGTCAAAATTTAAGTTAATTAAGGAGACATGTTTTATTTTATATAGTTGTGTGGTGGAAATTGGACTGTAATATTTCTATTTTCCTTGCTCCATACTGTCTTCTTTCCATTTGGAACAAAAAACATATTGGAGTAAAAGTAAGAATACACGAATCCGAAAGCATATGGATCAAGAATGAATGAAGAAAATGTTATTTAGGCTACTTTTTTTTTGACAAGTTGAGGAAAAGGGGATGGGGAACTGACTTTATTCAACCCAACCTGAAAGCAGGAATGGGAAGAGTCCCTAACTTATACCGTACAAACCCACTCCAAAAACTATGCTAACTTTTAGAGAGGTGTAGGAGCTTAACTACTGCAACGTTATTTAGGCTACTTTGCACCTATAAACTTGTCAGGCAATCGTCCACTTGCTTTATATATTATATGTTTGTTCAGCCCCTTATCTACAGTGAACTTTCATCTCGTAGTATAACTGTCATTTGAAGAGTTTTGCCTGGGTTTTTTTGTCAATATGTGGTCTTCTTTGCGTGGCGTTGTTTCACTGTTGTCCGTGCCGTTTAAGGGTTATGGGTTTCTTGATTGTTTTTCCCTTCAATTTCAATTGTGCCCTTCTGTTGTACATTGATTGGCATTTTGTGTGTGTGTGTGTGTGTTTTTCTGCAATCTTTTTCAATTGCCAATGTGCTGTCCTAGATGGCAGTATATCCCTTATAAACCTTGTCTGAACTGTGGCCATCTATTATTTCTTTACAAGCTAATCACTGTGTATATAAGGCAGAACTTGTGAATATCTATGCATGCGGAGGGGTTGCTGTCGGTACTGCTCTTTTGTCAAATTTGTTTCTGGTTAGTTGCTCCATTTTTGAGGCAATCATAGTTCGTGCTAATTCTGCTATTGTCGTTTCTTTGTACTTTGCTTCAATTGGTGCTCATTAGAGTTAACTTTGTCCACTTTTTCTTAGGTTTTTCTCTGTAGTCCTGATTGACCTAATTTGTGTTCGGAGTCCAAATTGTACCGTTGATCGAGGTCAGATTCCATTTTCGATCATTTTCCTTAAAGCCCCTTTCGTCCATTTAATATCATATCTCCCCTCAATGAATATTCCGATTTCTATCCCTTTATTCAATGTGAAAAATAACACAAAAAGGGTAAAGAGATTCCCATTTCAATTGATTATGTTTTTAGAGAAAGCTTCTCTTCACATGCTTCTACAACACATGCCGCTGTAGTTCAGCTACCATAAACTTATTTAAACGTCTACAGGAAGTTTTACAACAAGATTAATACACATATGGAACACCAATCAGCTCTGACAAATGTTATATACCTTCAAGATCAGCTCATGGCACTCTCAATCATACTAGGAATTATAACTAGCCATTGCAAACAAAGAATATAACAATTTTTGTTTCGTGCCGATGGTATGGGATTTCCTCATGATTTTCGACCACTCGGATTTTATGCAAATTTTATTCTGCCCTTTATGTATCATATCAAGAGTGACTATATTAATGGCCCGTTTGGGTTTATTTTTTGAGTATTATTTTGAAAATTTGTCACTATTCATGTTTGGATTGTTTGGAAAAATTTTCAACTTTTTTTGAAGTTGGTTTGACTAAAAATTTTTTTCCACTTTTTCAAAATCAGTGGTTCAAAATTTTCCACCAAATGTTTAATTCAAATATTTTCTACTTTTTTATCACCACCGGGTTATTGTAATGAGCATCTAGTATTCCATTTCTCCTGTATATGCTTTCAAAGTGAGCATTGACATGGACACTAGCAGAAAACATTTTTTCAAAAAAAAATTATAAACTATCCAAACAAGTTTTTCAAAAAATTTTCAAAATTCAAATGCTTCCCCACATTTTCGAAAGGTCAACAAAAATTTTCAAATAATTATTTAGAATAATTATTCAAATAATACATATCTAAACAGAGCCATAGTCACCCTTCATATAGCATTATTTTATTCCATAAACAAGATATTAATTCGATTGAATGCAATGCGGCCCCTTTTTAAACAATAATCAAACATTAAGATAACATAGATTTAGTAATGAACAATAGTAGCGTCACAGACGCTGTGATACTTAATGTTACAGACATTTAACGTAATCTATTATCATTGGTTAATATTAACTTAACCTAATTTCAAAAGAGTTCTATATTATCCCAAACTTACTAAAAAATATTCTTTTAAATTAATACTAATCTAACTTAATTTTTAAAGAGTCTTATAATATCCTAACTTACTAAAAAGTAAAAGTCTAAAATAGTTCTTAAGATATAAAAAGTTAATCATAATTTTCTTTAACAAATAAAAACTATAGTTACTATTATTTTCTTAATCTAATTAAAATCCTAAATTCTAAAATCATAAACCCTACACCCTAAATCCTAACTCCTAAACCCTAATTCAAAAGTAAATATAAAATCTAGTAATGAAAATGTCAGCAAAATTTTTTTCCCTAAGATGCAATAAAAAAAAAAAACTGAATGATACTTACGTAATAATAGACCAGTAAAACAAGTTACAAGTTAGATAAAGATAAGAGTTTGTAATTAACAATGACTCTTATACGGTCAAGATGTGTCTGTAACTAAAAATCTAGTTACATTATTTGATAATGCTATTTTTCATTTAGTAATATATTACAGAAATTTCCGAAACTGCTAACAGCTTGTTCAAAACCATTATAGCAAATATGTCGCTCAGCAAAAATTTCACTTCAAACCAGAGCCAAAAATCCTGGGCAGCCCTCATAAGAGATCGCGGCCTCTATCTTTTTTATTTCCCTGATATTCAATGTTGTGTTTTTAAGGTTCCTAAAGAGTTGTCAGACACAAAACCGGAAGCCTATACTGCTAAAAACGTCGGCCTTGGACCCTATTATCATCTTCGCTCAGATCTAAAGGTAACGACAAACCAAAAGCTCGCGGCACTCAAGAATCATTTGGAACTCCAGGATGTGAGTAATTTCATTGGTCAGATCGAAGGTTTTCCGATGTATTTTGAACAGATGACTCGTTCATATTATAACGCGCATCTTGATCTGGACGGGGAGAGTTTAGCATGGATTTTGGTTATCGACTCAATATTCTTGCTGCATTTCTTTCGATCCAACTCCCATGAACAGGAGCATTTTGAACATCATGATGCTGCTGTCCAAGATTTGCTCATGTTGGAGAACCAAATTCCAACTCGTTTGATACGGGAAATGGGAACGAAGTTTCTCAACGGATATGATATATCTATCCCTTCTGACAAAATTGTGGATTTCTGTCGCCAACATTCCCCTTTTCCAAGGACAACGGATGGATATTCAGCGGATGAGGTCTTTGATATGAGTAACCATTTGTTGGATATTATGTACCGGCTGATTTTAGGACGTGGGACAGATGAACTAAGTAAAGGGCTGGAAAGTGAAGAAGGGCAACGCTTTGAGTTGGATCTTGTTGCCAAGATAAATTATCTAAAGCACCTGCGTGGACTCGAGCAATATGCAGTATCCAAGGGCAAAGAGCTTAAAAACATGACAATAGATAAAATAGTGGAAATATATAAGGCTAGGAAAACGGAGCATGCATCAGGAATATTAGGCAGGCTTTCTGAGATTGGGGAGAGTTTGAAGAGAAGTTCTGATGTAAAGAAATTTCCTTCGGTGGCACGACTGACACAAGTTGCTCAGATAAACTTCGCTCCTCTTCCACCTGGATTCGGTCTTAGAGCGGTTACATTTGAAGAAAGTAAAAATATGTTGTACCTCCCAGCCATGAAAATTTGTGCAAATTCAGAAGTCATTCTAAGAAATTTGATGGCATATGAAGCGCAATCATCTGAGCTAGGATCAGAAGTAATAGATTTTGTGGAGTTCATGTGTAACATTATAAAAGATCAAAATGACGTGACGAATTTGCCAGCTCATATCATAGAAGGGGAACCCGACAAAATAGTTATCCTTTTCAAGAATTTGAAGAAAGCCGTCAAGAAAACAGATCGAAAGATTCTAAGTCGACTACTGCCGATAAACTGATTGAGGCATTCAAAAATGAACGACTAGTTAAAGCCTCTGATCGGATAACCAATTTCATTGTTGCTTTCTTTAAATTTCTGACGCCGCTGTTCCCTATATTTGTGGTGCTGCTACTTTTCTTCCAGTCATTCTGCGAAATCTACGACTGCCGCCGGGGGCGGCTTTCTTCTGTGCCATTTGTGGTAGTAGGAGGACCTGGGGATGGTCATCCTTCTGGAAAGCAACGGTTCTGAGCTTGGAGACACACGAGGAACTATGGCAAGCGCGGAAACTTCTGCGCTATTGATTAAGTAGAGTGAAGAACTACCCTTCCAGACGGTTCTGAATCCGGAAAATTTTTTTTTTTTTGGTTACTGTTGCCTTTTCATGTTTGGGACGCTTCTGGTAAATTTTGAATAAGATACATAGTTTCTCTGTCACGTAAAATTATCCTTAAGTCATGTAATGTTCTTATTAAAGTCGTCTTGAGCTATGTTGTTATGTACTGCTGCTAGGAGAGGCTTATGCCACTCGTTGTATTTTTATTTTATGTTGTAATAAACAATCTGGGTTACTGTCAAATTCCCTGCCGTGGCATGTTGACTTTGTCTCGCCATATATGTATGTGCGTACGTTCTGCGTGGAGACGATTATGCCACTCATTGTACTTTTATTTTATGTTGTAATTATCAATCTGGGTTACTGTTAAATTCATTTACATGGCATGATGACTTTTTATCGCTACATATATATACACATAATATGTGTGTGTGTGTATGTGTATGTATATATGTATATGTATATAGCAAAGTGACGAGTTTAGCATTGACCCATACAGAAGTATGGCATGTACACAAAAAATATAGTATACTAATTTATATTGTTTTCATTTTTTAATTACTCCGAGGCATAGTAATACTGTCAGTGTGAAAATAAAAGGACTGGCACTATCCAAAAACTACGTGTAATTAACATAAACGTTTTATGAATCCTCAAATTACCTCAAGTTGGTATATGTTTGTAAAATTCTCATACATAAAAGATACTGATGTTAGAACTCTATACAAATTGTAAATAATAGAGAAAATTATGTTTGTACATTTCCAAGAAAAAGCATGTGCTGCCATAAAAAATCCAAAGTTCCAGAAGTACCTACCCAAGACACGGAACCATACTAAAACGCTTGAAACATTCCTGCTTATTTAGTCTATTTTTTTCGCAGAGTTAACTACATAATATTTTTCCTCAAAAAAAAAAAAAAAACTACATAATATTTTATTGTTATTAAATTGGCCCTTTGAATGTGGTAGTCTTGGACAATTCATCAGATTCTCTAACATTCATAAATATATATATTTTTAATTTGAGATGCTTTGAGTTTGAAATGACTTTTGTATGGCATTGGTAGCATACCTTTGTTTGAATAATTTATATTCATTTGGTTATGGTATATCTATTGATATTAATTGAAAACAACATAAATCTATATCTTATAAATATTTGCTTGTACAAGTTGCATCCTCTTGAAGATGTAATTAATAACATAGAGCTTTGAATTGCTTAAATTTTCTTATATTTAAGTTGATATTTTATATGCTTCCCAATAATTAAGTGTCTATTAAGTAAGTCTCCATATTACAAGTCCCTTCGGGGACAGGGAACGATACGGGGAAGTCTCCATACTACAAATTTTTCCACAATTTGATTTCTTTCTTAAATTTATTTTTTTCTTTTTCGCATTTTGATGTTAGGATTATTGGTTACGTAGGAAAGAAGTAACTTAAGATTATTGTTAAGATTGTAGTTTAAAAAGAACTATAAAAACCTGGATCTGCTGTCTTATCAAGAACTCTTACTGCGATAGGAGATCCCAAAAAATAAAAGTTAGGCAAAAGTTGTATATACACAGTTTTGAAAAAAAAAATGAAAAAAAAATCAAAATAAGCACTTTTAGATATTGTAAAGTTGAAGTATTCTAATGTTGGTGGTGTTAATTTTTTTCATATTTCTTAAGCAATAACTTACTGTACAAAATGATAAATATAGCTTGATTTAATATGATCAATGGCTCAATGGAGAGGATATCTAAAAGGCATATTGAACTTTATTATCTTTTATCATATTATACGTCTAAATAATATCACAATTAAAATAATGTAATAAAGAATTTATGTTCCCTTTTTGAAGTAGTAAACAATTGAAAAGAAAAATAACTAATGCCAGTGTGTGTGTGCGTCAATACATATGGATATCTGTGTCTCTATCTGTTATATAGGTATGCACTTCGAAAAATACAGTAAACCGAAATAAATGATCATTTCTGTCCGCATGATTTATGAGGCTTTACATAGAAAAGAAAATCAAACAATTTCAATTAGTATATAAAGTAAAACTCAAATGGGTACTACGGAGATTATCCACCATAAAAAACTTTCACTAGTGGAAAAAATTGTTTATTTTTATGATGAGAAATCAATGTATGTCTTGACATATTTTGAGGAAAATGAAGACAACGATTGTTTAACAAAATGAAAAAAAATTAAGAGGTAAATCAAAAGTTAAACAACAAAAACTGAGAGTCTGCATGATATTTTATTATTTCTTAATTCTAATTACTTCATTATATTACTTCTGAAATCTAAATAGTTTGAAGACAAAAATCAAAAAGTTAATTGAAAGATCCAAAAAAGAATTAAAATAAATAGTAATAAAATTACTTTTATGTTTGTGAATGATGAATGGTTTGCGAATCTTGTATAATTGACTTATTATATGAACTATAAAGATTTAAAATCTTAAATACTTTTACGTTTGAGCTCACCAAAACACATGCAACGCACGTAATTCTTCCGAGTATATATACACGCACATGCGTGCATGTGCGTGTGTGTTTGCATTGCGCGCACACAATCAACCTAAATTGGCTATTTGTGCGATCCTTATGATAATAATTTATTTTCCAATGGTGGATCTTACAAAACTTTAACTTTACAAAAACTTATCAAGTGGTGTAATGCTACGTATATTTATCCACTAGATGTAAGTGGACTTTGCCTCTTTAATACGCTTAAAATGCAGACAAAAGGATAGTTTTGCAGTCTTTATTTTTATGAATGTAGTTAAACCTATTTGTCCGCTACGACTGCCAGATTTCTTGAATCATGTTGTTTACTAGCCACATATATATTAACATTAAGAAAAGTGAATGTAACAATAATTTAGTCATTAGTAGGAAGTCGTGAAAAACTCTCAGTCTCTACGTTGATGTATTGATGTGTTGTCTTTTTTTTGGTTGGATATCCTTAATTACTATTTGAAGTAAAAGAAAGTAATGGTACCTAAACTTATCATTGAGTGTCACATCAATACCTCAACTTTTAATTGCATCAATTATATATCCAAACTATGTTTTTTGTATCAAATTGGTATCACACTCGGTTTTTTGATAAAATTCTGACATTTATCCTTTCCCTCATCGAACTTTCACTGGAAAATCGAGTGTAACAACAATTCAACAAAAAATATATAGTTTGGATACCTAATTAACATAATTAAAAGTTGGGGTATTAATGTGACACACAGTGATAAGTTTAGGTACCGTTAGTGCCTTTTACTTTTACTGTTTTTTAGTATGTGATTTAAAACCTGTCAATGATACTAATGATTGTTTTCCACTAGGGTGGCCTGTTTTTCATAGTCCCGACAAAGAATACATACAAAAACTCAAAATGGTTCAAATGGTTTGAAGTGCACTTCAGACAAAAAAAAAAAGAAAAGGAACTGATATAATTAAATTCAACACAACCATCATTTTGAAAAAGCTAAGTCATATTTTTTCTTTGTTTTTACTAGTTTGATAGTAGGTGCAAATTTTTATTACTTCGAGAATGCGCACATTACATGTTATATTTGTTATTATTTATAAAAAGACTAGGATAGCAGAACCTGCATTGCACGTTGTATGTATTTCTTTTGAGATACTTAATCAAATAATATACAATTTTAGGTTAATTAAAAGAGAAAAAAAGTTCTAATTATGCAAATCAATTTATTGCTCTATTACAATTAATAAAAAAATAAAGTCTACTTTAATTAAAAAAAATCTATTTGGAGCATTCTACTTCTTCTCCAACAAAACATATATAAAACATTTTCAAGTTATCTTTATTTTGTATCTTAGTGAAATTTAAAAAAATGAATGAAATGCAAAAAAAGGAAAAGGACAGTGAGGCCCTAACGAAAATTAAAAATTAACAACATTTCTTTGATCTCAAACATTTTTTGTTAATAATATAATACTTTTTTCGTAAAAGAATGATTTACTTTCCATCCTATTTTATAATAGATAGCATATATAATTGATCAGAAAGTTTATTTGAAAAAAGGTAAGAAGTTGTTTATAAAAATAGTAACTAATAACAATTTTATTTAGGGAAAGTGTAAAACATCTCCACAACTTGTGTCCTTGAAAATTCTTTTTTTAGTTATCCAAGCAATGGTGATTTTTCTTTGTGGTGATAGAGTAATTGAGAACTATTAGATCATAGCATACTCATGTCCAGCATTGGAGATACACACAATACAAGTATTTTTCTTATTTATGTTGTAACAATTTCTAATTTTTTTTAATTGTTAATCAAAAACAAATGCAAGCGTTTTAATTTTTCAATACGTTACTAATGTTGCAAAGTATTTGGAACTTTACAAGTGAATCTTCTTTAATTTGAACAGGTGTATCTATTTATAATGCTATCTTTACGTGCTACATTCATCCTTCCTGTCTAGTATGAAAAATTTACTTAGTACTATACGTCTTGATTACCTATGAGAACTGTCCCCTTTTTCGCTTGGTAATCGATTACATGCTTACTGAGTTAATGAAGGTCGTATGCGGCCAGCAACTTAGGTGGCAAGTTGTGATTAGTATAGTCGGTTTGAGAGATGAATTGGTACACACCACTTAATATTTAGAATGCCATATTTTGATAAAACAAGAAAATAGATAGATGACTTTATCACATTTTTTACTATTCATTTTCTTATAGACCTGAAAGTTTTTACATATTCTTAAGTATGATGAAAATATGTTGTTTCACATCAAATACAACTTTAATTACATAAATTTCTAAGTAATATACCATGCATCATATGTTGCCCTTTGGTCCGAATTCGTAAGACTGCCATTCCTGAAACGGGATATGGGAACAAAACGATGGAAAATATCTACTAATTTGCTCAAATTCGAGTTCCACTTTAATTGAAAGCTCAATGATTCTGTCTAAACAAAGGATGAAATTGTATACATTTCCCTATTAATAAGAAAAACTGTTTGAGTAAACGTTGTATAAAGTATCATAATGAAAGCAAGTTTTTGGATCATGTGATACAGAGATTGATGTGAAATAAGTATAAATCAACACTTGTTTTAGGAAATCAACATGCCAAATAACAATTTGACGCAGTGAAATTTAAAATTGATTTTTAATCGGGATCATTGATTATCTATATAAAACAAGAACGTACCTTTTGATGTCGTAATTAAACGAATTAACCTGATTAAAGATACACGATATCAACCACAACCGCACACATGTTCGGCCTCTAAGGTATCCACACGAACACCTACTTGGGATGCTTATCAGGATTGATCAATACCAAGTGAATATGCTAGATCCACTTGACACGTCCCCAATGTGAAGAAAATTGTATAAATGAAAAAAACTATTTTTTCTCTCTAATTTTCTACCTTTATATTGTATATCGTATCAAATCTTGGTGTTTAGAACTTATTTATAGAATAATAATTTAGATATCTTATCCAATAACAATTCGGTAATAGATAACAATTACCCATTAGGACATCTTACCAAATAAGATATTCAATTGGTTTTAATTCCCTTCAAAAGGAAATTATTTCACCACTATAATTTCTCTATTTATCAATAAGTCCTTAAGATTAATTATCTTACAAATTAATCCCATAGTTATCATATAATTATTTAAATCAATTGAACCCAAACAATTAGTTCTTTTGTGTTTGATCTTTTTAGGTTCCTAATCACTTGACAATAAATATAAACTATAATCTTAGAATTAATTGGCTTTAGTACAAAACCAACAACTTACTCATATTTGCATAGAGAATTTTACTAAAGAAGAAAACAATCAACAGTACAAAATATGATTTTTCAATCATTCAATACCGTCTGGAAGATTATGATACGATCATGGACATCTCTAAAGCTGGCTAGAAACAATGTGGTGACAAGTGAAAGGAGTACAGTATGCTACTTGCATAAAATGGCATGCATTAATTCGTGGAAAACGAATATAGGATTATGAAGAATCCAAAGAAGTGCATTTGGAAGTTCAACCTGTTAGATAACTGTAAATAAATGACACCTGCAACTTTTGTTCATATGAACGAATTAAAAATAGGATAATAAGGTGCCTTATATTTACTCCATGCTAGTAATAGAAGCATCACAAATGTTTGTATTACAGATGCAGGTTGTACCTTTATACGAGTGTTAGTTTTTTGTCAAAATTTAAGTCAATTAGGGGACATATTTTATCTTATATAGTTGTATGGTAGAAATTAGACTGTAATACTTCTATTTTCCTTACTCCATACAGTCTTCTTTCCATTTGGAACAAAAAACATATTGGAGTAAAAGTAAGAATGCACGAATCCGAAAGCATATGGATCAAGAATGAACGAAGAAAATGTTATTTAGGCTACTTTGCACCGATAAACTTGTCAGGCAATCGTCCACTTGCTTTATGTATTATTGTCTTTCCACAGCTAGTGAACAAAATCTATATATTGTAATTTTGTTCAGCCCCTTATCTACCGTGAACTTTCATCTCGCACTATAACTGTCATTTGAAGAGTTTTGCCTGGGTTTTTGGTCAATATGTAATCTTCTCTGCGTGGCGATGTTTCACGCTATTGTCCGTGCCATTTAAGGGTTATGGGTTTCTTGATTGTTTTTCCCTTTAATTTCAATTGTGCCCTTCTGTTCCTTAAGAAACCGGCCGTACATTGATTGGCATTTTATTTTAATTTTTTGTGTGTGTATGTGTGTTTGTTTTTTTGGTAATCTTTTTCAATTGCCAATGTGCTCTCCTAGCTGGCAGTATATCCCTTATAAACCTTGTCTGAACTGTGGCCATCTATTACATCATTCCAAGCTAATCACTGTGTATATAAGGCAGAACTTTTGAATATTTATGCGTGCAGAGGGGTTGCTGACGGTACTGCTCTTTTGTCAAATTTGTTGCTGGTTAGTGTAAGAAAATCAATCTGCCAATAACAATTTGACTCAGCGGAATTTAAAATTGATTTCTAAACAGGATCATTGATTATCTATACAAAAACGAGAACGTACCTTTTGGTGACGTAATTAAACGAATTAACCTGATTAAAGATACGCGATGTCAACCACAGCCGCACATGTGTCCGGCCTCTAAGGTATCCACAGGAACACCTCCTTTGGATCCTCGTCAGGATTGATCAACACCAAGTGAATATGCTAGATCGATTTGACACGTCTCTAACATGAAGAAAATTGTATAAAGAAAAACTATTTTTCTCTCTCTATTTTCTAACGTTAAATTGTATGTCGTCGTGTCAAATCTTGGTGTTTAAGACTTATTTATAGAGCAATAATTCAGTTATCTTGTCCAACAAGAATTCGGTTATAAGTAACCCTTACATATTAAGATATCTTACCAAATAAGATATTTAGTAGGTTTTAATTTCCTTCAAAAGGAAATTCTTCTACTACTATAATTCCTCTATTTATTAATAAGTCCTTAGGATTAATTATCTCACAAATTAATCCCATAATTATCACATAATTATTTAAATTAATTTAACCCAGGAATTAGTTCTATTGTGTGTGAGCCTTTAGGTTCTTAATCACTTGGTAATAAATATAAATTATAATCTTAGAATTAATTGACTTTAGTACAAAACCAATAGTTAGTCGCTCCATTTTTGGAGCAATCATAGTTCGTGCTAATTCTGCTATTGTCTTTTCTTCGTACTTTGCTTCAATTGGTGCTTACTAGAGTTTTACTTTGTCCACCTTTTCTTGGGTTTTTCTCTGTAGTTCTTTTTTTTTTTTGAAATAGTCGACACAAGGTCAACAAAGGGATAGGGGAAGGGGAACCTAAACCAATTCCACAGAACCATCCCAAAAAGCAATTGCTGACTTAAGGGATAGTCCATGGGGCTTAAGTATTCAAACTCTAAAGCTCAGTCTGTCCTGATTGATCTAATTTGTGTTTGGAGTCCAAGTTGTACCGCGGATCGAGGTCAGATTCCATTTTTGATCATTTTCCTAAAATCCCCTTTCGTCCATCTAATATCATACCTCCCCTCAATGAATTTTCTGACTTCCATCCCTTTATGCAATATGAAAGAAATATCATAAAAAGGGTAAAGAGATTCCCATTTCAATTGATTATGCTTTTAGAGAAAGCTTTCAATTTTCACTTCCCATGCTTCTACAACACATGCCGCTGTAATTCAGCTACCATAAACTTATTTAAACCTCTACAGGAAGTTTTACAACAAGATTAATACATATATGGAACACCAATCAGCTCTGAACAAATATTCTATACCTTCGAGATCAGCTCGTGGCACTCTCAATCATTGCGGTAGGCATCTATCTAGTTTACTATTATATTGCAACTGGTAGACACTTTGTGATTGTGCAACATTAATCTTGGTTAGTAAACTGTCTATTCTTAAGACCTGCTATTTTGCTGCTTAACCATATCCAAGGAAGTAAATAATCTTAAAAAGCATTGTGCACGTTTTAGTCGAGCAGGATCCGTAGTTTGACAGATTATACATGATAAGTTAAAAAAAGCAAGCAGTTCTTCCTTTCCTTTTGCACCGCACAAAATTCTGATTATTTTGTGAGGATTTTCTAGCAGATGGCACAAGGCATTCATTATTAATCATATCTTACCATTTTAAAATCATGTATACATATCTCATTCAATTTTCTGACTATTATATATCTTCAGCATTTCTGAATGGTTCGGCCCCAAGGGATAAGATGAACTATGGTTCAAGGCTAAGATTTTGAGGGCAACAGAACGAAGTGTACACACCAGCAGACAAGGACAGGCACTCAGGAATTATGAATCTTCGTCTGGATCGTCATGAATCACGGGAGAGTGGAGTCTGAAGAGTTCTACATTGTACGTTCTAGTTTAAAATATGCACTTGCGTGCGCACATTTTAATGTTTATGTGTATATGTAAGTGCACGTTTTAAATTTTGAGTATCTATTTGAGTATGTAATTTGATTATATATTTTGATAATATACGGTAGTTTTATTATCATGATTTAAATATCGTTTAGAATAATGTTTTGCATATAATATCTTTTTATACTTATTTAAAAGTTATCCTTCAAATATTTTTTTAACTCTACATATGTATCCTCAATGTCATCCCCCAAATCTAAATTTCTGTTTCCGTCCGAGTAAAATTTTAGAAAGAATATCAATGGATAGGTAATTAGAGAGAAAAACAATTGAGAGTAACCTATAGCGCTTTGCTCAGAGTCACCAATAGACCGTATCTATTTAGAAGCTTTGCATTTTGGTTTGCGTCGAACTTTTAAGTCCCGTTATTTCTTGCATAATATCCGTCCCTCTAATCAAAATTTTTAGAATGAACAAACTTGTTCCCGGTTTTTTAATCTTCTCATTATATCATTATTATTTTATTTTTGGTGCCAATATTGCCAATGTCAACTTGGTTATGGATTTTAAGTTTGCTTATCTCTTCATAAGTTATGCAAATGAGGTTAATCTATCGACTTAAATAAGCACAAAATTGAATTTTATATCTATATCTATCTATATCTATATCTATATATATATAAAAGCATGTAGGACCTTAAGTGATTTAACAATTAATGTATTTCCTAAAATATCCTTACATGTTAAGTTATGGTCGCATTAAAAAAGAAGGATATTAATGGAACTCCAAAGAGTAGATTAATTAAATTCTAATCAAACTCAACCTCTTGGTAAAAAGTATTTTGAATCTTTTATAATTATAAATTTAAATTAAATTTTACAAAAATATATATTTATTGGTTAGTATAGAATTTGTATCTTTCTGGTTTTAAAAATATTTTTGAATTAATTTATATATAAATTTAAATTTCATAATCTAAAAAAAATTAAAACCAAAAAAGTCACATTAAAAAAGGATTTCAATTGCATTACAACCCTAAATACAAACCACCAAAAAAATTTCTAACATAATTGAAATCCTATTCATACTACAATTCCTCAACTCGCTAAAAGATGAAACGCAAAGACGTAACAAAAAATCATTCAAGATTCAGATACTTTGCTAGCATTATAATACCACAAGCCCACCCAACCGTGCCCCTAACTGTGCAAAGTTTACCAAACAAAGTCCACTCTTTTTGTTTTTTTTCAAAGTCCACGGCATCATCAGCTCGAAAGAAATTAACCCACGGCATCATCAGCTCGTGATTTTACCGGTCATTGGTTAAGATAAAATGTCATACTCATAAGAGTTATAACGAGGTAAACATATACAAAACAATTATTCTTGATGACAATTCCAACAAAAGATTGATGTGTCTCACATAGCTAAACATAAGCTTGCAACTCAAAATCAGTACAAATTCTTCTCTTGGAGTAGCTTCATTTAAGCATTTCAAAACATTGAATATTTTATATTATCAACAGAGACAAAGCATGTGAAATTCTACAACAAAATGCAGATCGTGTGGTTATATAGAGAAAGATCAATGTGAAGCACCAAGTTGATAAGAGCTATTCAAGTATTGCACTACAGAACGATGTCTTGTATATACTATTTTTCAAGTATATGCTATTCAAGATGATTATCTACGCTCAATTTGGAATCCGACTTATTTTGTCACCCCAGTTATCATACTTACTATTTTTCTTTCTCGCTTTAATTATTAATTGCTTTACTTTTACTTTATTTTAGTACTACTAATCAGTCAAATAGAAATATGAATATCTTTAACAAAACTTTAATTATTCAAGATCAAAAGATCTTTGGACTAACAACTAAAGACCCAATACATAAGTTACAAAGGAACTATATATGAAACACATAATTTCACTTTTTTTAATTATGCAAAACTATTTCTTTAATTCATATTTCAAACCATAAGGAAAGACTTCAAATTTGAACAGACAATTAAGTAAATAAATTAAACAAGGAACTTGGAGCTTTGCTTCGGAGTTTCTTAGTGCAATTGGTAAGGAAACGGGCTAATTGATGTCTCGAATAGTGCATTGCTCATTGTACAACCAGCAACCAATTGGTCCAATCAATTATTAGTCCAATCAATTATTAGTCTAATCAATTACTGCTTTGATAGCAAATATGTACCTACGTAAATGCATTGTGGAAAAATCATTATACATTTCTGTATCATAAACCCACACACAGGTGTTGTTAAGCTACAAGACGTGAGTTCATGTGGAAACTACTCTGGACAAATTAACTCCTGATATTCAACTATTCAGATTTCAACTTAAACTACAGTTGGAATTCCCAAACGTATAAGCTCTTACATTTATCATTTTTTAACAACATGCAAACAGATACTTAATCAGTATACTCAAACATTAATTCGTATCCTATTTTCTAAGATTATAAATTAATCAATAATAGATAAAATTTCACACCTTCACCAAAACAAATACTTCCTCACAAACGAGAACAATTAGAGTAGAAAACTTCTGCAATCTAACACAAATTATACATCTAAACCCAATAGAAAATCACAAATACATCTAAACCTAGTAGAAAAAGAAAATCTAACCCAAATCACAAATACATCTAAACCCAATAGGAAAACAACAAATAAAAACTCAATAAATACATGCAAAACTCACCTTATACAATTAAATCTCTTCTTCACCGATAACCCCTCATCCCACAAACTGCTTGTGCCTCAATATCAGAATTTGGCGTTTGGTTGATAGATCTGAACCAAATCCGTGGTAACAACCTCTCATCTCCACGAATTTCTCGCAGGAACCACAAGGTACTTTTATGGTTTTTTTTTTTTCTTTTGCCCTCGCCTGATGTTTAACTTCTGGTGCTTTAATGCATTTGAAGGAAAAAAAACGTAAAAAGAAAAAAAAAAAGGGGTATTGAATAATATGCTTTAGCTGCTACCTGTTCCTCTTTTCCGATTTAACTGTGCATACATTATGTGGACCAACCCTTTTTAATATACCATGTAAAGGTAACATTTTGTCTCTTGGAAAAACAAAAATAATAATAATACTTTTTTTTAACTTTTTTTTAAACAAATACTTTTTTTTTAACTGGAAAAGAATAATATTACTTAATCAATATTTCCTCTCATGTGCTGTTATGGATGCCAAAAAGCTAATAACATCCAACTCGGTAAATTTGACGTTACGTGTCTTATGAATTCTCACTTTTCTTGACTTGATCAATGCCACTAAACAATCTAAATTTCAAAACCTTATTATTATTGAACTGGACTTGTATGTTATTGTATGACTATTTAATCTTTTCTAATATTAATCTTTTCTAATATTAAATGCAATAACATTTCAGGATGGATACAACAATTCCAATTAGTGCATTGAAAGATAAAAAAGATTCATGGACGATAAGAGTCCTATTATCAAGGAAGAAGAATGTAGAGCCATACAATGACTTCACAAAATCAGGAAATTTACAAAAACTCATCTTTATAGATGACGAGGTAATAGAAAAATTTAAATTTGCTATAAAAATGCATGCTAACAAAAAATATATGGTATTGATGTTTTCATTCTCATTAATGTTTTTATTTTTATTGTAGGGCACAAAAATACAAGCAATCATGTTCGACCAGACAATTAAAATATTTGAGGAAGTGTTCCATTACAATAAGTCTTACACGATCTCAAAAGCTCAAGTGAGGAAAATTGATACAACTTTTGCGAACTGTGAATACTGACATCGAGATTGTTATTCAACAATATACACAGGTTAAAGAGGACCCATCACATGTACCAAGGAGAAAAGTCACATCAAATTTTACCAGTTTCGAAGTTGCAAAAAGTCGAGATTCTCAGTGATAAAACAATTGGTATAAATCTATTAAAATGACCCTTTTAATTATATTCATAATTAGTCATGCTTTCTCCAGTTATATTAATTTTCTAATTATATTATTTTCATTAACAGATGTTCTAGGGATTTGTTACCATAGTTGCTCCAAGTCTTTCATGCTGAAGAAAGATCAAACAACAACTCCAGATGAGAGAGATAATCATCATGGACAAAGAGTAGAAAATATAAAATTCATTAAATTGATATATTATATTGCATCAACTGTCCATTTTTATATTATTTTTAATTGCAGAATGCAGCCAATCAAACACTAATATTATGGGGAGACATGGCTGAAAATGAAGGACAACTTTTACAATAGATTGCATGTCAAAAGGCCAATCGTTGCAGTATTAAATGTCAAATGTTCGGAGTATCAAGGTAGCACTCTAATTTTACATACATAATATTTCTATATATAATATTTCTAAACAAGTATAATAATATATATGTCTACTTGCATATAATATATACGTGATAACTGATCTACTTGCATATAATATATACGTGATACCTGATTAGCTTGGACGTTTGGAGCTTGTTAGAATATCTTACTAAGTTTCAACATTATCATTACGAATTAGACTTTGAATAGTTTTTCTTTTTCTTTTCTTTAAAGTCCTAACCTGTCGGCAACCCTTTTGCTTTCTCATTTTCTTTTTTCGAGTGACAACTCTATTTTTATTTAATTCTTTTGGAAGTTTTAATTTCTCAAGGGACCATGTTACATGTAAGACAGGTTGTATTATTTACTGCAATGTCAGAGACTCAGATCAAATGGTTAATGAAGAAAAGCATAAGAAAAGTCTATAAATGTAAAGTAATTAGTAAAAGTTGGTCATATGTTGTTGCTTCTATTGGAGTTAAGACCTTTAGGCTCTTTCAAATGCGTAACTTCTATTAAAAAAAAACGAATAGAGATATAATTTAGTCGATCAGGTTATTGAGATTCCAAAACAGTAAAATTAAGAGATGCTAACGGAAAAAGTCATGGTGATGGATGTTTTCATATATATATATATATATATATATATATATATATATATACTATGGACATTATTATAGCTGTACCTTTAGTTAATTATTAACATCTATGATATTTTTTAGGAGAATTTCAACTGTCAAGCACTCCAACATCCATAATCCAACCATATCCTGATTGTGCCCAAGCAGAACAACTAGAAAAATGGTAACAACATAACAACATATTTATTTATAACATTTATTATACCTTATTACACCTAATTGTATTCTACTCCTACAGGCTCAAAACATCAACACGTGCTACAAATGCCGGAGCTGTGTTTAAAAGAAGTAAAATGATCAATGCGTAGGAAATAGAGCTCCATGATATAATACATAATTTTGAGTCATTGACAAAGGTAAATAAAATTTTTTGAAGGGACAATTCTTATCTACAATTCACTAATAAAAATAAACATTATCTTTGCAGGGTATTTTTTACAGGTTTGTGGCTACAATTACAAATATTGAGAACAAAGATCAACCCTACTACACTTCTTGTAAAATATGCAAAAAAGGAATCCAAAATATTGGGGAAGCAACAAATTGTCCAAAATGCAATCGCGATATCTCAGATTCCATCCCAAGGTTATTTATTATTTAATATTGTGTTTGCTTTATAAATAATGCAAATTGCGTGTGATATCCTGGAATTTGCGACGGATAACACGTTATGCTATCTATATCTATTTTGCTATGTTTTTACCAACTTTTCATACAATTAAATTGCGTCTCAATTAAATCATTAAATAATCTATGCGGGATGTTTATAAGTCGAATTGATGAAGGTCCTTCCAAAAAAATTGAATATTTATAAACTATCATCATCATCAAATATAAACTAATCAAACTATATTTAGTCAAGTACAGGGATAGTTTCTCCTCTTTTTTTTTTTCTCTTTTTATTTGATGGAATCTATTCAATCAATTAGACCTAGCTTACACTTTTACCTTCGGATGTTGATAGAGATTGAAAAAGATCTAAAAAAGTGAAATATCTGATGGTCAAAATCGGTAGACATTCTATATAAAAAAATTGTATTTCCATTAAGTAATCATAATTAACATATGCTGCTCAATAAATTGGATTTAGTCAACTGTTAGTGTTAGGGCCATTTTCCTTCTGTTTTCATTCCTTTTCTTGTTGGAGGAATTTATGTAATGGTTAATTTTGTCCTGGGCTTACACTCTTTTACAGTGGGAGTGCAATTATTTGATAGTAGCATGTATGTTTCATTATCAACCTCAAATTTACAGGTTTAAAATAATGCTGGAAGTCATTCAAGGAGAAACTTTTGCAACCGTCATCCTGTTTGAGGAACAAGCACAAGGATTGGTTGGATGTCGAGCACAAGAACATATAGACTCAACTAAAAATAAGGTATCAGTAAACAGTAACTTTTTTAATTACTTAACACTCTTATAATGTTCAATTTATTTGATACTTTTGAAAGCTTACAGGATCAAGAACAATCAGAATTCCATCAGAGAATGATGAGTTATATGCATAAAGAATGCAATTTTTTTGTCAAGTTACAACAGATCTATGAAAACAATGGCAAGCCATCAATGGTAGCACATGATTTTGAAGAAATCCAAAAGGAAAAGTCAACAACAAACAAAAGAAAGAAATTGACAAAGGCTGCAATTAAGGAAACTTCTACAGAATCAAGTAAGATAGCATCGACTGTGGTTCAAGTTTTAGACGATGACAACGACGATGACGACGACGACGCACTTGAGAAGTTGAAGAGGAAGGTGAGTACATCTAAAAAAGAAGTGAAAAGGAGAAAGACGACTACATCCAAACCTAGAAAGGAAGTCAATAAGATCACATTGAAGAAGAAGATTAAGATCGAGAAACCTTAATTTCCTTACATTTGGCAAATTTATTTATTTTCAATTTTATTTTTTGTCAACAAAAAAAATCATACTTTGAACATCAACATTATACATTTTGGCAAATTTATTTACTTTCAATTTGTGTTATTTTATCAACAAAAAATATACCATTTAGAACATCAACATGGTGCTATAGTATTTAAAATATTGTTTAAGATATCAACATTATATAACTTTCTTCTTTACGTTTAAACAGAACCTTGTGAAAAAGGTTTAAGAATGCAAAATTACATGTTTATGTTCCCAAGACACATAAATATAGTTCAAAATGGATTCAAAATATTGTTTAAATTGTAATACTAAAAACTTAACCGTATGAGAAGGTTTTAAAACTCCTTTTACTTTTCTCATGGTACTGCTAAACTTATAAATTATCTTTCAATTGGTTACTTATAGAATCCATGCAAGCAGGATCTATACAAGTCGAAATAACCTATACTATTCAAAGTTAGAGACAACGACAGAAACAACGATAGAAAATAAAAAATAACAAGTCAGCCATATTATCCTCTCCTCGAAAGACGTCAGCCTAAAACAATAAAAAGAGTTAGGTTTTGATAAGTCATTTTATACCAAATAACAAGACATAATGCATTTAAACATGTGCGCATATGAGGCTGGCATGCATTTTAGGAAGCAGATTATGTCTTCAAAATTTCCTTCGAGAAAGAATTAAATAAAAAACAGAAAGAAAATTAGATAAGCATGTGGCAGAGAAATAATTAAATAAAGAACAGAGAGAAAATTAGATAAGCATGTGGTAGAGAAAAAATGATAATCTCCAGAACTACGAAAAGTGCATTTCGATAACATCAATATGGAAAACCAGCTAAAATATAGCAAAGTTCATAAAACATTAATTTGACAAAGAAAATTAGATAGTCAAAACCTTAGAACAAAAAAGAAAAAAGGAAATGGCAAAATGCATTTTCTACTAACACACTTAGGACTTGGACATCCGTATGGACACCTTTCCATTAAGTTAGGTCCCCCTATTTGCATCCATAAATCATTAGTTTCAGAATGCTCCGTCATACCTCAAAATTTTTATTATACAATGTGGAAATGTGTCACCCCTATGCTATGTAGTAAGACCTCTATCAAAATAACATGTAATTATCATATTAGCATGCAAATTAATGCCATGTTATTAGGGCCTTCTAGCTTGTTCTTTCATCACAAGGAAGTCATATCTACATGAATAAAACTAATCAATTTGTTGACCTTTCTTTCTTTAAAGTTAATGCATTTTGTGCTTTCACCAAAAATAAGCAGCATTATTAGTAAATAAAATTTTTAAACGTGCATAACACGTGCCCAATCCCTAGTATATATAAAAGCATGCAGGACCTTAAGTGATTTAACAATTAATTTATTTCCTAAAATGCCCTTATTTTTTAAGTTGTAGTCATGTTACAAAAAAGGATATTAGTGGAACTACAAAAAGTGGATTAATTAAATCCTAATCAAACTCAACCTTTTTAAAAGCCTCTCAAACCTTTTATAAGTACAAATTTAAACTAGATCCTACAAAAATATATACTTATCTGTTAGTATAAAAATTTATTTTTTCTTCTTTAATACTTTTAATAATTTGTATATAAATTTAAATTTCAAAATCTACAACAAAATTTAAACAAAAAAGTCATTTAGCAAAAAGGATTAATTAAATCCTAATCAAACTCAACCTCTTTAAAAGTCTTTCATACTTTTTATAGTACAAATTTAAATT
This sequence comes from Mitragyna speciosa, assembly GCA_024721245.1. Lineage (NCBI taxonomy): Eukaryota > Viridiplantae > Streptophyta > Magnoliopsida > Gentianales > Rubiaceae > Mitragyna > Mitragyna speciosa. The sequence goes on along the minus strand of CM045553.1, from coordinate 32,048,515 downwards.
AGATCCTACAAAAATATATACTTATTTGTTAGTATAAATATTTCAATTTTCTTCTTTAATACTTTTAATTAATTTGTACATAAATTTAAATCTCAAAATCTACACGAAAATTAAAACAAAAAAAGTCATTTAGCAAAAATAAATAAATAAATAACCAAAACATAGAAAGAGAAATCAATTTTTAAATATTTATAATTTTATATTTTTAAATTTAATTTTAACTGCAAATATTTATTTAATTCTAAGTGTTATTGTTATTTTAATATTTAATGTATTTTTAAGAAAGGCCTATTTTTGTAGTCTAATCACATTAAGAAAGAACATCTACGAAAACATAAAAAACTAGATTAATAAGGTTCTACTGAAACTCAACATTCCTTCAATAATTTTTTAAGTCTTTTACAATAAGTTGAATTAGTTTGAAATTAATAAAAAATGAACAACAATATAGAAAAGGAATAAAAGTCCTCCTCACAAATAAAATTAGAAAGTAATTTAATGCAAAATTGGAAAACTTCCTATTTTGCATCAATTTAAAAATCATTACTGTAATAATAAAGCTTTACATTGTCTAAAAGAATATTATATTAGTAATAATTATACCATGGCTGATTCAGAATTTTTAAAAGTTACAGGAATAGGAGCCAACCAGGTATGTAGTGGGCTAGAATGTGAAAACTTTTTTATTTTTTTTTTTTGTGAAGTTATTTTTATGTTTATCTCAATCATTATTTACATGTAAATGACTAAACTTGACACATCTTTGTCTTTAAATTCACACACAAAAACCCAGCTTTTTGTGCGCAAATTAAAAAGAATACAAGCTACATATGGTTAGTATAAAATTAGATAGAGATAACTACACCCTTATTAATCAAAATTAATAAAAAAAATACAAGAAAGGAACATTTAGATATTTCCTATCTAGCTTTTTCTTTTCAATTCAATGGATAATTTCTTAATTACGTGAGACCTATTTAATTTATCTTTCATATTATAATAAAAATAATATTTTAAATTTAAATTTTTTATTCAAAAATTATTCTTGGACATTACATAGTACATTCAATTAAATTATCAGCTTGAACTAATTAGCTCACATATTATTAAAAATGCATGTTCTGTAACTTTACTTTAAAATGTCATGAAAGTATATAGCATAGTAGGAGGGAAAATAAAAAATATTATGTTTAATTCACTACACCAACTTGAAAATCATAATACAAAATTACTTAATCAAAATTCTAAACTTTTGAATCTCACTAGATTTAAATTTAAAAGATGTAGTAGTTAGTAAATTAAATATAAGTCATAAAATTAGAAATAAATCACTCCATCATGCACTAAGCAACATGAGTTTATAGAAAAAAGATTTATTGTCAGAGAAATATAAAATGCCAATCTCATTTTTCTAGATTTTAACTTAAACTGAAATATAAAAAAAATTACACTATTGTATCTTGAATTCATTTAACACTGTTACTTCGTTGCCTATTTTACTATGATTTCGTTTATAGCATTAAAAAATAACAACTTTAACATATTAAATTCAATAAAACTATTATTATACAACCTTGCAAAAATAGTAAAATAACATATACCATGGACCGAGCAACAAGAAAGTTTTTTTTAAAATTAATCTTCATTGAAAAAACCTGGACAATACCTAAGTTGAATACAAAAGATGTGCCCAAAATGGTTAGATTTAGAATTTAGGTGAATTATTTTATTACAATATTTACTATTTGAGAAATTTCCTTATTTTTCTATTTTGTACTCACATTATTGCATTAACATAAAAAATAATCTTAGAAACTTAAACACAAAGTGCCCTAGAAAATTACTTTAAAACCTAAAAGTATTATGAAAAATTAACTAAGCCAAGGCATCAAAGACTTAGAACTAAATTCTAAGAATCTACTTCCATTATAAAGAGTCACCGAAAATTGAAATTTTAAAAATGTAAACCTCATTCTTGCAAAAAGGTCACTGTGCATAATAAGTTTGCATGACATCTTTAATTTTTAAAACTTCTTTATGTAAAAATATATGATTTTTTTCTTTAACATAACCTGAGATTTTGAATGTGCTATTTTGAATCAAATCAATGTTCTTGACAACTCAACTGAAATAGTTGGACAAATATTTATCACTTTTAAATGTGAAATTTAATTAGTGTTCAAACTCTTCTTAATATTAAAATACTTATATTTTGATAATATATAAAGTAATTAATTCATTACAAAATGATTTGACTAAAGAAAAATATATAAGTTTAGCTAATAAATGCGTTAGGGTGGTGGTTAAGCAAGCTCTCAAGCATTACTTATTCAAAAAGTGAAGTTAATTTTAAAAAGTTTCTAAATATAAGAGTGCCATAATATGAGTTTATGCATTACAAAAACTTTTTGTAGTTTTAAAATTTCATATAACACAAAATCAAGTCATATCTTATTTCTTGAACTCTTATAGTAGGGAGAGGAAAAAGGAAAAACCAAACTAATAGAAAATGGAGGTGAGAAGTTCAATACCTACAAATGCATTAATTTTTACACTAGATATAAAATATAAGATTTTGTAAGTCCTTTGAGGTTATAGTTATTAACAAATTTCAAAACTCGTCATTCTCATAATATATGATATTTCAATTGACGCTAAAAATTTATATATTTATTACCAAATTTTTTGATTTTATTGAGAGATTAGTTTGGTCAGTGCCCATAGAAAGGCCAAATATTCAATAATATTAATTCATAAAATTAGAATTCATAAAATCTATATGTCAATTGCTTAAGATCATTAAAATGAGACAAATTTAAGGAAATCATATACTTAAAAGGACTTTATTATAAATATATTGGAAGTGTATCATTCAGAGATATCATACCACATAAATTTCATTATTTATGACAATACAGATGTAAGCTATATCATTAAAAAATATATGTGAAAGAAAGAATTGGATAATTAGCTTTTAATATATATGTAAAAAGTACAAAACAAAATCATATTAATTTTCAAGTGCATGGTATACATTAGAGAGTTTTATTATATAATTATGTTTATTTTGGGTAAAGAAAATAAAACATAATATATATTTTAGAATGTTTAGGTTTACAATTTTTTTATGGGTAAAGTATAGAGGAAGAAGAAGAATATTACCAATTATGCGTAAACAAGATAAAAATTATGATAAAAATATAATTAAAATAGTAAAAAAAAATACCTAACTAAATAAGATAAGTCATTACAAGATTGCAAATGATATGTTCAAAAAATAATTCTACACTTTTATTGCATAATCAAAACAGATGATATAACTTAATTTTGCACAATCGTAGCATTATGTTTGCATGCAACAAGTGCTACCTTTGAAATAATTCATTATTTGAAAATTAGAATCACTAGACTTATAAGTGTCTTTGTAAATTGTACTCATTTGATATGCTCATATGACAAAGTTGTGATCATTGTTATATATATCTTAGATTCGTTAAAAATAGAAATCACAATAGACTAATTTAAAATTAGTAAAAGTATCAAAAAAATTTTAAAATAAGTCATTTAGAAATATTAATTGTGGTACAATTAGAGATATGCAAATTTATTAGTCAGCTTATCAAAAGTTTAGGGATTTCAAGCATAATTACATCTTTTTATACAATAACATGTTACCTTTTATATGATAGCAATTTAAAATTTTTAAAAAATTTCATAATTTCTTTTACAAGGATATTTTAAAGAAACTAACATAATGCCAAATGCTATTAGAGATATTCATATGTTCTACTCAAATTCTTATAAAAAAGAAAATAATACGTGAAGTTAAGAAAAGATAAATGTGAAACTATTAAAGTAAAGTTGGTAGTATTGTAATACTTGAAATGTAAGTTTTTAATAATAGTGGTTATCCTTTATTTAGTTTTTAAAGACATAATTAATTTGATACTTACATAGTTTTAAGACATGACTTTGAAAAATACAAAGACAAAAATTTCTATTTTTTTGGCCTTTTATTATATAATTTATTAAACAACTATTAAACGTGCAAAGCACGTGCCCCATTTCTAGTTTATATAAATTAGTATTCAAAAAGATAAAAATAATTGAAAAATTAGTCAGACATATAAAATTTATAGAATACTACTTTTTAGCATAACATATCTTCTGATTGTTAATTAATGGATTTGTTTTTTCCTATTTATGTTATTGCATTTTTTTTTCATTTTTAGTTGATTCTGATCTTTCCATTTAATTATATAGTTTTACTCGTCATCATTTTTTTTTTGTGTATTTATACAAATATTGATTTCTCATAAAAACCCATAAAAACTCTTTTTTTATTTCATTTAAGCGAATTCCAATAAATAATTTTCATTATCATTTCAAACTTTGTATTTTATGTGCTAATCAAAACAGTTTTTCCTCTTTTTTTTTTTAAATTGCATAAAAATAATGTTCTTTAAAATTATGAATTTTAGCGTATGAAAATGACTATTATAAATCGATGTTTTTAATTGAACTATATAATCAACGTTTATAAATGTATTAATGTAAGACATTCTAACCAATAAGAAATTGTAATATAAACCAAGTGTTCCATATATCCGGTGTATATTCACTACAAAAAAAATAGGTTATGGAGGCGGTTTTGTAGCGGCGGTTTTAAAAACCGCCCCTACAAAATAAAGAATTTTCTTTTCGCCTCTACCTAGAGGTATTTTTATAAACCGCATCAAATTATTTTCATAATTGAGGCGGGTTATTTACAAAACCGCCCTAAATTTGGCAGTAATTTAAAAATTTCCCACTCCATTATTATCTCCCACCTGCGCCTCTCATCCCCTCCACACGACAACCTAGTTTTTCATTCTCTCAAAAACAGAAAACAAAACTCATCTTCCTCTGTGAGTCCATAACCACCCAAATCGCCACCACCTTCCTTGGTTCAGCATCATAATCACAAAATCAACCATCCAAACTCACCAATTTCATCCATCGCCACTCCAAAATAGCCCCTCAATCAGCCACTCAAAATAGCCCTTCAATCTATATAACAATTTCAGACCCTTCGCTCCCTGTGAAGCCATTTGGGGACGGCCCAAAGCCTTTCTTTTCCCTCTCCCTAATTCTTTTTCCTTCGTGTCGGTTTCCTCACAGGTATGTATTTCTTTTTTTTTTTAATTTTATCTCCATTATTTAGTTATTTTTGTTTTTAGTTCTGATTGAATGTATTTATCTACTTGCATTGGCATTTTAGCTTTGAATTCAAGCTACGATTTTCATTGATTAAAAAAAAAAGCTATGATTTTCATTATCCCTATTTTTGTTTTTCCCTTTTCCCCTCTTTTCTACTAAATTTTCTTTCAAAAAACACATTTTTTTTATAATCTATAGTATCTGCATTGCTCTTGAATCTTAAAATTGTCTTTTATTTTTATTTTATTTTGTGGGCTCTTTCTCTGTTAGAGCTCTAGAAGATATAGGATTTATGTGTACTTTTTTGGCAGTGATAATAAATATTTTTTAACTGAATTTTTTAAGAGAATGTTATTAAGCTAGATTTAGTATTAATATAAGAGAATTTTAATGATTAACATATTCATGTAGGTATAGATTTTGTATGTAATAGGTATAACGTGTGCCTGTTTGTACTGGTTAATGCGTGCAATCTCCAATTTAATTTAGTTATCTGTTCTTTTTTTCCTTAAAATTGTTTTTGTTAAGGCTTAGTACAGTAAAAGCAAAAGTTATTTTTTTTCCTTTTCTTCTTGGACTTCTGATTTGGGGGCACTTTATTTATGCGTAGAGGATTCTAGTGGGATTGTTTTCCCGTGGTAAGGGTCAGGTTTGAAATTTCTAACTCCAGTGCAAAATATAAAACTGTTCGAATTTGTTTTCTTCTGCAAATGTGAAGGATCAATCGGATTTTATTCCTTAGTTCCTTGATTTGAACCTTTTCTGGTGAATATGAGATGGAAGAGCTGTGGTGGTTACAGCTTTTGTGCACCATATGTTGCGCAAGCTTCTGTCCCTGTATATAAATGTCACATAGCCAATCAGTTGCTAGTGTAAATAGTGCAAAAACTCTCTTCATTTTTAGGAATAAATAGTATTGGTTTGATGTCCCCGTTGAAGCTGTTGGTTTTTGTGCACTTTTTGGTTTTACCCCCGGCCGAGTATAATATCATCGTTCCCCATTTCAAGGCCTTCATTGGGTAGTCTCCGGCATACGTTGTAATTTTGCAATAATGTAATTTCTTTATAGTAACTACTAGCTTTGAAACTTAAGTGGGCTGCTTGCTTTTCTTTTTGCATATTCAAGGGAGTGGAGATGCATATATTTTTTATACATTTCAAATTTTAACATTGTGGATAACCTTGAATTCCAGCCATTTTATGAGGAAAAGCCTCAAAGTTGCGAAACGGTGTGTGCCTAGTTTACAAATGCATTATTACTTTGGTAATAGTATAAAATCAAATTACACACTTACAATTTAACCAAAAGAAATGAAGAGATTATCGCACAATATTGATTGCAAAGATGCTTTTGAAGGCAAAGAGGGAGCATTTTGTGAACCTGTTACTAAAATCCTGAAGAAACAACCCTTTGTGAGGAATGTGCTACAATATTGATTAGATAATGATTAGTTAGTTTGAGACTGATCTTGAACCGGTCTCTGTCTATTAATTTACTTCATTTTACTTTCTCTTTTATTAATTTTTGTGGCATGTAAATTTTGTTCATTGCCTACGTCCATGGAAAAAATTGTATGCTCTTTGCTCCTCCGTATCTTTTGAGCTTAGGGAATCATCTTTTGATTCATCCTTTACTTTGATCTTCTCATGCAAGCACAAGAAGTCAAGAATTAAAAGAATAAAAAGATTCGTATCAACAAAGTGAAAAGTACTATTTTTGAGTTTTGATTCTCTTTGTTACCTGTTAGTATTTGCTGGATGTTTGATATCTTCAAATTTGCTTGCTTGGTCTTGTTAATCGAGTAACAAATTAGTATAAGTTCAAGCTCATGAAATGCTACTATTGGAATGCATTGTGATAATTATAATATTTTGAATTATATGATTATTACTGGATGCAAAACTTTGGTAACGCTATTATGGCTTTTCTTCGTATAAAAATCCTAAGGTTGATGCACTTTGTGGTCCATAGTGGGTAGACGCATTCATCTATATTTGGTTATCTACAGCTTTGTTATTGAAGCAGAATCAGGGCCTTTGCAAGTAAAAAGTCACAGCTGCAAATGAGGTGTGTTTTATTCTGGTTCCTGTATAATATTCTCCTAGTTATGACTAAGACTACAAGTTAGATTGTGAGTTTTGGCTTATCTATGTCAGAGTTTTTTTTTATCTTTCGGCTGCATTTGGTTTTCTTTATGTTGGACTTTGATCCAAGAACTTGAAAAGAAATAACATTCCCGTTGTATCTTTTGGCTTCTTAACATTAGCTTAGCAATTTGGTTGGTGGATTCTTGAAATTTATTAGCAAAAAGCCATCCAAGTGTTTTCTTGTCTAGGAACATAGCTTGAGAGCTTTATTTTCAAAAAAATTATTGATTTCTATTGTTTCAAGGATAAGTTCAAGTAAGCACGTAAAAATCCCTCTATCCATAATAGACTAAAATTTGTGTGGTGGGAACAAATAAAAGTGGAAATGTGATTCAAGAACCAATTGCAAGGTGCTCGTTATTTTCCAATGCTAATCTTATTGGCCTTTGGTACATTAAATTTAGCTGCAAAATGGTTCCTTTCTGGGAGAATTTTGAGAAATTTTTCATGTATTATGTATGCAGGTATGCTACTGCATTAGAGAGAAATCTAGATGATTATGATGCACTTTATAGTTGGGCTTTAGTACTTCAAGTTTGACTTGGTGCAACTCCTTTCTATTTCTTGATGACTTGTACATCAGGATTTTTTCTATATATCTGTTTTTGGTCTTTTCTTGGGGAAATCCTAGTATTGTAAAGAAACTTGCTGTCTGAATATTGCATTATAGTTGCTGTGAAGTTACATGCACAAACTCAAAATGTTATAGAACAAAGAGCTGTATTGGTCTCATGGAATAGGAGATATTTGTTATATATTCAATGTGCATGGTGCTCTGTGATAATTCATTTTGGTAAGTTAGTGTTTATGCACACAAATGTTAGATGTGAGGTTTCTAATACTTTCAGTTTGTGGTTACAAGCTAATTAAGCCTGGTGTAAATCTTTTTTTTTTTTACATAATTCATTGGATACGTAGAATTGAACTACAGTGTATTGTCCCTCTTCTACTTTTTACAATTTTTGAAATGAGATAAATATGGAATTCCAGTTTCACATATTTCTCTATTCTTCTTAACTGCAGGCAACAAAGAATTATGAAAAGGTTGTTCTCTCAACTGGAATTCCAGTATGTCACTCTTTTTTGTGGCTACTTGTTAACAACTGGGGACTTGCTCTATAGGTGCTCATGTTCTCCTGCAAAAGAATTTCTGCTATTTGTTTTAGGTCTATTCTAGTAGAAGGATGATGAATGGAGCTCTAGTTCTTTGAATTGTGGTCTACCTGATAGATATTCTTGACCTTGATGGGAAACTATTTGATTATGTAATGCAGGAACTCAGTGCAATTGTCCTTGCCTGTGAAAAACAATACGCGTGAAAACCAGAATTAGTAAGGTAATCATTTATGTTATCTAACAAAATCTATTGAAATAATTTGTATCTAATTTGTGTATGAATGCTTTTTACTTGTGTGATCTCTTTTTTTTTTTTTTTTGGTTAATGCAGTTTCGTGCATCATCAATACATTTGCAACAAAGTTGATTTGAAGAACTTTAGGAATAGTGTACCATTTCAATGATGAAGATCTCATCCAAATTGGGCAGTCTTGATATCATATTTTGGCACAATTATTACTTTTAGGATTCATTGCCAATCGGAATTGGTCTCTCTCACGTGGGGAAAAATATCAGCAGTGATGCACAATATTTTTGTTGATGCCATTGACTATTGTTAGTAGACATATTAAGACATATTATTGTAGAAATTTTAATGGTTGATATTACATTATCTTTTTTTAAAGATTTTAATATTGTAATGAAAGTACATTTAAAGTGAATTTGGTATTCTTTTTATACACATACACATGCTTGCATAATTAGTTTTATCATTTATTGATTAAATTTTAAGAACTAGAAGCAACATGCGAAGTTTAGAGGGACTATTTTAAGCACCTCAAAATTAACTTGGTCACACAAATATACAAAGCTGGTTTAAATACTTGCATTTTTTTGGTAGAGCATTGAAAACACCCACAAACAGATCATAGGGGCGGTTTGAACTGCCCCAAAACTTTCTGGCTCTAAAGGCCCCTAGTTCTGGGCAAAACAAACAGTGGGGGCGGTTCTGACCGCTCGTAGGGGCGGTTTTAGACGCTTCTAGTAGGATTATTTATGGTGCACAAAAAGTCAGTAGAGGCGGTTTAAACCGCCCCTACTATGGAAACAAAACCGCCTATACTCTTTAGCTACTACCCCGGCGGTCGATAAAATTGCCTCTATTGGACGGGTGTCAACCGCACAAAAATTAATATTAAAATCCCACTCAACAAAAGATGATTTTTTCGAGTATAGCGATGAGTAGGGTCGTCTCCTCAGGGACTGGGTTGTTTACTTATCTCACAGTCACTAGAATATGGGGGATTTTGCAATAACTAAAATTAATTAAACAAACTAGAGTAAACAAAATTGCAGAGAATAAATTAAAGGAAATCAAGGTTGAGAAAACTCTAGCCAAAGGAATGATATTGGAATTGGTTCATTCAACTGATCATTGATGCAAGGATGAATTCTAACAATTATTGATAAATTGGTTATAGCTGTTGATACAATCGAACAGCCAACTCTTCCTTACCGTTTTGGTAATCAAGGTACAACCGTTAATTACTTCCCTAATTGAGAGACAATCTAGGTACAACCATAGAATTTAATCTCACAATCGCAATAAGAATTAGAAAAGCCCAATTCTAATCAACAAACACCTACAAGGGTTCATTTAAATTAGATTGTAGATCTCTTAAACTAGTTGTCACAAATATCAAAATAGTTAAACAATCAACTATTTTGAATGACAGAGGATTATAAGGTAGAATTAAATACCTGGCCAGTAATATTTAATTTAACACACAATAACCCTAAGCGCTAAAAGCATGAGATATACAAATACCAATAATTGAAAGAAACAATGAAAATAAATTAGATCACACAGCATGTAAAACCAATTCTTCAATATTCCTTTGACTAGAATAGAGGTTTAGTTACACCCCATGGAAGTAGAGAGAGAGAGGTATCGAGAGAAGAAGAAGAAATTTTTAGTTCTCAGTCTTCCTCTCTCCTTTTGAACGATTTACAATCCCCTCCTCATAATACATCTCTCTCTTTCCTACTTAGACTTCTACTACCAAAGGAAGTCTTTCCTTTTAGATAAAAGTTGATTAACTAATAATACTTTTCCCTAAATCTAATTAATTGAAATTGACAAAAGGTAATAATAGACTCCTAAAAATCTGCTAATCTTCCAAATTCTCGCACAAGAGTCGTAGTTTGAGTCACAATAGGAAGTTTCTCCTTTTAATCCCGCTGCTTAGTTTCTCGGCTACAGCGTGCCCACGCCTTACGAACAAAACTCTTCTGGAATTTGTCCTTTTCTGCTCCAAATTGCACCAAATACACCAAAACACCTATAAACGACACAAAACATAAAACTAAGTAAAATCAACTCATAAAAACAATAAAACACTAAAACATAATGGAAAAACAGACAATTAACATTGACTAAATACGCGCTATCAAATACCCCCACACCTAAACAATGCTTGTCCTCAAGCATTCCTCAAACAAGATAAACAAGAATTTCTTAGCACAATCTCTCACATACTAGCATGAATAGCATATTTCCTAAACAATTTCTCAAAACTCAAAATGTAGAAGATTCAACAACTTCCTCCCAGATTTCACTCTATGCACTCAAAAGTATTTCAAGGGACCATTTACTCTCATATCAACACTATGGAATGACATTACCATATGCTTGCTAATATATCACATCTCCACCACTTGAATAGAAATTTAATGCAAAAATCTAAGGGTCTTTGAACAAGGTTGTAATGGGGCTAAGGTCAAAGGGTAGATAAAATGGAAGTTTTAGGTGTACATGAATGTCAAGGCGAATGCCTAATTTTATTGCATGAATTCAACCATCATTTTTCACGTTCTTTATTGCTTCATGTAATACATAACTCGAGCAAACTGGGCAAGTACAAACACATCTAGGCTTTTGCCTATCATCACGAAACAACACGTATATACACATCACTTCACAAATACTTTAATATTTTTTTTTCACTTTTTCTTCTTTTTTTTCAGATTTTTGTTCTTTTCTCTTCTTTTTTTTTTTCAACACAAAATGAAGTAACATCATGATACTTGTTCTTGCCAATATTTGCTTTCTTCAACCAACCATTGCAACAAGGCTTGTAATTTTCATGCAATAGAATCAAGACACTTCTTTGACACAAGATTGAAAGAGAGAGTTAAAACAAAAAGGTTTTGGTTAAATTTTAAGTGACTAGTCAAAGAACAAAAGGTTAAGGCTCAAAAGGGTTCGCTAGTGGTATTATGCAAAGGTAGGTATTTAGAGAGTTAAAAGGGGTTAAACCTAATTGCCCTTGTCATTTTAATGCACCAAATTTCATGAAAATGTGATCTTGACATGCATAACAAAGCAAGTTCTAGAATGTCATATCCATGTGTGATAACCACTCATCAAAAGAAAATAGAGCAAATTTTATGAATGGAATGCTCATAAGGCTCAAAAACTCACAAGTGGTTAACTTTGTGTCAAATCTTGCACATTAAGATTTCAATCCATTGTTTAGAATTCAATGCAATACTCATACTAGCAATGAAAACTATACTAATCATGCTTGTCTCTTATTGAGAAATTAGAAAGACAAGATTAACACAAAAAAGAAAAAAAATTCTACCACAACTAAAGAAAAATAAAAATGACACATAAACTAACTAGACACATTAGCACCAAACATGAAGCAATTGCATAAATCCTTCCCCACACCTAAACTCTACATTGTCCCCAATGTAGGAAAATAATATCATAAGTGAGGAGACGAGTACTTCCCTGAAAAAGCAACTAATCACTGGAAGTAGCTGGCGGAGTGAAACCTGTGAACTCAAAGAAGGCCAACAATTGTTGTGTCAGTTCAGCATTTTGCTGTTCAATGTGAGAAAGACGACCTATCCAACTGCTGCATGCTCGTGCTCAATTGCTGCAGCTGGGACTCCAAAGTGGTCTGGTTGAGCTGGGGTAGATGTAGAAGGCGCTGCTTCATTTGCAAGCTGCTGAAGTACCAGATACACTGCCTAAGAGACTACGTGGAACGGGACGCGTATATACCCCTGGTGGGCAAAATTTAAAAGCCCCATCAACTAATTCAACAATCCCCATAGTTTCTAAACATGCCAAATTCAATGGCTCAGAGAGACATGCCACTATGCATATCTGTTTCCTCGTCCGGGTCAAAGAGTCCATGCTCCACAGCAAGATGAGTGATAATAGACCCTAAAATGATTGGCTTCTTCTTCTTTGCAAGTACAGTTTGGAATTGAGAGGCTAGCCAACACCCAAGATTTACTTTTAGCTTGTTCAACATGGACCAAATGATGAAGAATTCTGCCTTGGAGAAGGTGCCAGATGAGTCCTTTCGTCCGGAGAAATTGTAGGCAAGGAACCGCTGTACATATCTCAAAATAGGATCTTTCAAGTATGAGCTCTTTGATGTACTGGGGTTGTACACTAAAGGGTCCGTGGATATTTCCCTCCAAATGTTAATATAATTAGACGAAAAGGTTTGTACATAATCGCATGCACTTTCCAAGTATTCTTTCAATTCCACATTTGAGGAATCCAAAAATCCCAGTGACAAATTAAATTGGGTGATTGACTGATGAAATTCTTTCCCTAGCAATCTATACTTGATTACCCCAGGAGTGTCTAAGTTCAAGTCATCATGTCTCTCAAAAGCAAAGGTGCTATAAAATTCATATGTAAGTTCCAAATAGGCTGGGTATTTAACCATTGTGAAGTAATTTCTCCAACCAACCGCATCAAATAGATCATGCACTTGAGTTGCAATATTTAACTGATCAAGGGTCGAAGCATCGATGAACTTACACGGGGCAAAGCTTCTGAATCGAAATAGTTCTAGGCGTTGCCTTTGAGCTGGAGTCATGCTTCCTAATTCTCCTCCCAATTGATCAAGGCGCAATGGTAGAATACCAGTATCGATCCCCAGCCGAGATCTTTGCCTGTTTGAAGATTGAGCTTTACGCTTTTGACCAACATTGATGTGTGGCACAGAGGGTTTCTGTAGAAGTCTTAGCCTTCTTTTTCTTGGATTTAATATTAGTGCGCGGCATAATTGAACTGGAGACAAATTAAACCAATGAAAATCAGTAACTGAGCTTTATGAACAAACACTTGAACAATGCTGCTTAGAAAGACTTCAATCGCCCATTACAAAGAATGACCAAGCATTAGCAATATAGAATGATTCAAATTAACGAACGTTGTATCAATGCATAATGCTTCAGACAATCATCTACCCAAATAATCATATATTCAAATAAGCCCATAAAAATCATAGTTCAACAATTGTATATACCAACCGATCAGCACAGTCATTCGGTCATCACCAATACCAAGAAACAAACGAATACCCACGGTTTCAACAACACAATAACTAATCAGGGAAGCAATTAAACACAAGTAACAATGGAATCACAAATTTCAAAAATTAAGGCAAAAATTAATCAATTTAATAAACATAAAAGAAGACAACAATAAAACCAAATAAGCAGAGATGACTAGAGGGTGAGGGAAAAGGGCAATAATCCTGCAAGAGAGTGAAGAAATCGTGGTACCAGTGAGGGAAGTGGGGTGTCGATCGGCAGGGGTTGTGAGAAAAAAAAATGATATGAGAAAGAAAGAAAAGAGTGAGGGAAAGAGAGAGATGGAAGATGAGAGACAATAATGTGAGAATGAAAGAGAGAGAGTAGGCGGGAGGGTTGTTTTTAGGATGAGGTTGCAGAGGGAAAAGGGTTTGCAAGGGAGAAAGAAAGAAAGAAAGAAAGAAAGAAAGAGGGAGAATGGGGAAGGCGGTAGAAAAAGAAAGAAAAAGAAAGAAGAAAAAAAAATGAAAGTAAGAAGAAAGAAAATACGTTGAGAAGGATTTTTTTTTTTTTTTTTTTGCGATTCCAAAAACTTTCTACAGAAGACTTTTAGGTTTAACACGTGGGCACGTTGTATCATAAAAAGTCTTCTGACATTAAACCTTAAACTTCCCTGTGTACAATTTGTAAAACGTGGGCACGTTGTATAAGCAATAGTCTTCTGATTTTTTTTGCACATTCCAGCTCTTTGAGTTTTTCTCATAAGACGTGACCACGCTGTACAGAACGAAGTCTTCTGTCTTTTTCATCAAATTCTCGTTACGAGCCAATTGTACGACGTGGGCACGCCTTAAAAGAAAAAGTCTCCTGATTTCTCCCACTGTGATCCTTCAGAAGCACTAGTCATAAGACGTGGGCACGCCCTATAAATTAAACTCCCCTGTCAAAATCGAAATAATTAGACTTTAACATTTGAACTTAAAACAACCTACGACAACTAAAATAACATAAATTAAACTAATTAATTTGGGTTGCCTCCCAATAGCGCCTTTCTTTAACGTCTTTGGCTAGACGTGATTTAATCTCTTCAAACTCCATATATGGGGTCCTCTAAAAGGATTACTTCCACTTCTGCAATTTTGAATCCTTCGTAATAAGGCTTGAGACGGTGCCCATTCACTACAAATTTCTTGTCATTCTTCAAACTTTTAAGTTCCACTGCACCATGAATGAAAAATATCAGTCACAACAAACGGACCAAACCATCGAGATCTCAACTTACCTGGAAATAACTTGAGCTTGGAGTTATAGAGTAGAACTTTTTGCCCCACTACAAAGGTTTTCCTTGTAATGTTTTGGTCATGAAATGCTTTGCTCTTCTCTTTGTATATTTTAACATTCTCATAAGCCTCATTCCTTAACTCTTCAAGCTCTTGCAGTTGTAACTTTCTCTGCAATCCTGCCTCATTAAAATCCATATTGCACTTTTTGATTGCCCAAAAAGCCTTGTGTTCGAGTTCAACCGGAAGATGGCATGGCTTCCCAAACACCAGCCTGTATGGGGACATACCAATTGGCGTTTTGTATGCCGTCCTGTAAGCCCATAAAGCATCGTCTAGTCTCATGCTCCAGTCTTTTCTATCGGGACGAACCACTTTTTCCAATATAGATTTAATTTCCTTGTTTGATACTTCAGCTTGACCATTTGTTTGAGGATGATAAGACGTGGAGACTTTGTGTATGACATTGTACCTTCGAAATAATGTCTCCATCGTCTTGTTGCAAAAATGAGTTCCTCTGTCACTCACCATAGCTCGTGGAACTCCAAAACGGACAAAAATATTGGACTTAATGAAATCTGCAACCACTTTCGAATCATTATTTCGGGTGGCTTTTGCTTCCACCCACTTTGAGACATAATCTACTGCAAGTAAAATATAGTGAAAACCACAAGAGGGGGGAAAGGGACCCATAAAGTCAATGCCCCAGACGTCAAAAATTTCACAGAAAAGCATTGGTGTTTGAGGCATTTGATTTCTATGGGATATAGTTACCTACTCTTTGGCAATTATCACATGACTTACAGAACATGTATGCATCCTTGAATATGGTTGGCCAGTAGAATCCACTTTCCAAAACTTTTCTAGCTGTTTTCTTGGGTCCAAAATGACCTCCACATGCAAAAGAATGACAAAAAGTTAATATAGAATTAACTTCATTATCATTTACGCACCTTCGTAACAGTTGGTCAGCACAAATCTTCCAAAGATAGGGGTCATCCCAGATATAATATTTAGCTTCGCTTTTTAGCTTATCCCTTCTAGCTGTTGTCCAACCTGCAGGTAGCTTATTAGTAACCAAGTAATTCACAATATCAGCATACCAAGGGGGTGTTGAATTGATAGAGAGTAGTTGCTCATCGGGAAATGTTTCTCTCAACGAGGAGTCCACTTCCGTTCTAACCAAACGACTCAAATGGTCTGCAACTAAATTTTCTGCTCCTTTTTTATCCTTTATCTCCAAGTCAAATTCTTGGAGGAGCAAGATCCACCTGATCAGCCTTGGCTTAGCTTCCTTCTTGGTCAACAAATACTTCAACGCTGCATGATCAGAATAAACTATCACTTTAGCTCCCAATAAATAAGACCTAAATTTTTCTAAAGCAAAAACAACAGATAAAAGTTCTTTTTCAGTAGTTGTATAATTCAATTGAGCTCCACTCAAAGCCTTCGAGGCGTAATAAATTGCATGAGCTGCCTTTCCCACCCTTTGACCTAGCACCGCTCCTACTGCATAGTCACTGGCATCGCACATAATCTCAAAGGGGATAGTCCAATCTGGAGGTTGGATTATAGGCGGTGAAATTAATAATTCCTTTAATTTATCAAATGCCACTTTGCATTCTGCATTGAATTCAAACACCGCTTCCTTCTGCAGGAGTCGGAATAAAGGTGCGCCAATCATAGAGAAATCTTTAATAAACCTTCGATAGAATCCTGCATGACCAAGAAAAGAGCGAACTTCCCGCACATTTACAGGGTAAGGTAAAGCAGACACAAGATCTATCTTAGCTTTATCAACCTCTATTCCTCGTGAAGACACTACATGTCCTAGAACAATACCTTGTTCAACCATAAAGTGACATTTTTCCCAATTGAGCACAAGATTTGTTTCTATGCACCTTTCCAGTATTAGAGCCAAATTATCTAAACACTCATCAAAGCTATTCCCATAAACACTAAAATCATCCATAAAGACCTCAATTATATTCTCCACATATTTAGAGAAAATACTTACCATACACCTTTGAAAGGTGGCAGGAGCATTACATAACCCGAAAGGCATTCTTCGATAAGCAAAAGTACCAAACGGGCATGTAAAAGTAGTCTTCTCTTGATCTTCGGGCGCAATTGCAATTTGCAAATAACCTGAAAAACCATCCAAAAAGCAATAATAAGATTTACCAGATAATCTTTCTAGCATTTGGTCAATAAAAGGTAAAGGAAAATGGTCCTTTTTAGTCACTGCATTTAATTTTCGGTAATCAATGCATTGACGCCATCCGGTAGGCTTACGAACTGAAACTAGTTCACCTTCTTGGTTTGCTTCAACAGTAACTCCTGCTTTCTTTGGGACAACTTGCACTGGACTTACCCATGGACTATCTGAAATAGCAAAAATTATTCCTGCATCTAAGAGCTTAATAATTTCCTTTTTCACTACATCCATCATCAATGGGTTGAGTCTTCGTTGTGCTTGCCTCACAGGTTTAGCGTCTTTCTCAAGCCAAATCTTATGCATACACAAGGAGGGACTTATGCCTTTTATATCAGCAATTGTCCACCCAATTGCCTCCTTATGCTCTTTCACGACTCTGAGTAATTTTTCCTCTTGAATTGATGACAAATTTGCAGAAATAACTATCGGTAAAGTATCATTGTCACCTAGATATGCATACTTCAGATGGTTCGGTAATGGTTTCAATTCCACTTCAGGGGCCTGCACGACAGAAGGAAGTAATTTCTGATGAGGATTTGAAATAAGAATAGGAGCCAAGTCATACCTCTTTTCAGTAGATTCCAACGAATGAAGTGCAGCAACCACATTCTTTAACTCCTCACTCCATTCAATTTCACTATTGGATTCCATCATAAGGGATGCATTGAGCACCACTTCTAATTCATCCTTTCCATTCAGTTCAAAAACTTTCTGCACTAAAGATTCAGTCGTACTAACAACAAAAACATGATGAGAATCATTTGGATATTTCAATGCATCATAAACATTAAAATAAACGACCTCTCCATCAAATTCCATTGTTAAGGTACCCTTACTAACATCTATTTTAGTTTGGGCAGTGCTCAAGAAAGGTCTACCTAAAAGAATAGGTGATGGATTATACGAAGTATGGTCATTCATTTCAAGCACATAAAAATCAGCAGGGAACACCAATCCATTTACTTGGACTAGGACATCTTCAATGAGACCATCAGGATATGCATTTGTACGGTCAGCTAATTGAATGATAATTCCAGTTTCTTTTAAAGGCCCTAAATTTAGGGATGCATAAATAGATTTAGGCATCACATTAATAGATGCACCTAAGTCTATCATGGCACTCCTAATTGTGGTATCTCCGATTTTGCAAGGAATTGTAAATATACCTGGATCTTTACATTTAGGTGGCAACTTCCTTTGCAAAACTGCTGACACGTTCTCTCCAACAACAATCTTCTCATCTCCTCTCAATTTTCTCTTATTGATGCACAAGTCCTTCAAGAATTTGGCATACCTTGGCACTTGTTTGATCGCATCTAAGAGAGGTATATTAATCTCCACTTTACGAAACACCTCCCATACTTCCTTTTCCTTATCTTGCTTCGTTGGCTTGACTAACCTGCTAGGAAAAGGAGGGGGATTAGTTCTAACTTGAACCATCGAATTTGGGCTTACCTTGGCATTAGCATCTTTGCCTTCCTCTTCTAACTCTTTCTCAATTCTATTCTCATCTTTGCTCTTGGGAATGACTAACTTTGGATCTTCAATCTCTTTGCCGCTTCTGAGAGTCATTGCACTCACATTTCTTGGATTTGCCTCTGGTTGAGACGGCAATTTTCCTCCATTTTGAGCTTCTACACGATGGATAGCTGTCGCCAATTGACTTATTTGATTTGCCAAATCTTTCATAGTTGATTCTGCCTTTGTTGAAATTGAGATTGTCCATCTGTCAATTTCTGGATTTGGAGTTGATTATCTGCTACAATTTTAATTACATCCTCCATAGATGTACTTGGGCTCGTATTTGAGGATGAAGGTTGACCCTTAGGGTGGAATTGTAGGTTGAAAACCTTGCTGCCTATTCGGATAAAAATTCTGCTTATTTCCACCGTAGTTGAGATTTGGATGATCTCGCCAACCTGGGTTATAGGTGTTAGAAAAAGGGTCGTACTGCTTACGTAGCCCAGGCACATTTCCAGCCATGTTCACTTGTTCATTGTTTTCATCTTGCAACATCGGGCACATATCTGTAGGGTGATTCGTGTTCGTACAAATTCCACAGACTATCCTTTGTTGCATATTTCCTACAGCAAGTTGACGGACAAGAGAAGTTAGTTCAGATATCTGTTGTTCAACTGAAGGAGTATTTACCTCATTCACTCGGCGAACAGGAACATCTTGTCTAGTTCCAAATTGCTGCGAATTTGCTGCCATATTTGCGATTAAATTCCTCGCCTCTTGAGGTGTCTTGTCCACTAAGGCACCACCACTTGCAGCATCAATAATACTCCTCTCCGTAGTCAGTAGTCCCTCATAAAAATATTGAATAAGAAGTTGCTCGCTTATCTGGTGTTGTGGACAACTAGCACAAAGCTTCTTGAACCTCTCCCAATACTCGTATAGGGACTCTCCAAAATTCTGCTTGATGCCACATATTTCTTTTCTCAATGTAGCAGCCCTAGATGCAGGAAAATATCTCTCCAAAAATGCTTGTTTCATGCCATTCCATGTGGTTATGCTCCCCGGAGGTAGATAATACAACCAATCCTTGGCTGCATCCTTCAAAGAAAATGGGAATGCTCGCATTTTGATTTGGTCTTCATTGATACCAGGTGGCTTCATGCTCGAGCAAACTACGTGAAATTCTTGCAAATGTTTGTGGGGCTCTTCACCTGGAAGACCATGAAAAGAGGGCAAAAGGTGAATTAGTCCAGATTTTAACTCAAAGGTAACATTCTCATCCAAATTAGGAAAAGTAATGCATAGGGGCTGTTGGTTCAAGTCGGGAGCAGCCAACTCCTTTAGAGTCCTGTTATTGGCCATGATTTCTTCTTTTGACTCAGAGTCACTAGAGTAATCTGTCAATTCAATAGCCAAGTTTAGTCCAGGAGATGCAACAGACGACTGCTCTTCTATTCTTTCTCTGGTCTCTTTTCTCAATCTACGTGCAGTCCTTTCTATTTCTGGGATGAATATTAATTCACCTGTACGAGAAGAACGGGACATAAACGAGATAAAAGTACCAGAAAATAACTACTTAAAAATAAATAAAAAGAGATAAATAAACTGAGACGCCAAGTCCCCGGCAACGGCGCCAAAATTTTGGACGGGTGTCAACCGCACAAAAATTAATATTAAAATCCCACTCAACAAAAGATGATTTTTCGAGTATAGCGATGAGTAGGGTCGTCTCCTCAGGGATTGGGTTGTTTACTTATCTCACAAGTCACTAGAATATGGGGGATTTTGGAATAACTAAAATTAACTAAACGAAACTAGAGTAAACAAAATTGCAGAGAATAAATTAAAGGAAATCAAGGTTGAGAAAACTCTAGCCAAAGGAATGATATTGGAATTGGTTCATTCGAACTGATCATTGATGCAAGGATGAATTCTAACAATTATTGATAAATTGGTTATAGCTGTTGATACAATCGAACAGCCAACTCTTCCTTACCGTTTTGGTAATCAAGGTACAACCGTTAATTACTTCCCTAATTGAGAGACAATCTAGGTACAACCATAGAATTTAATCTCACAATCGCAATAAGAATTAGAAAAGCCCAATTCTAATCAACAAACACCTACAAGGGTTCATTTAAATTAGATTGTAGATCTCTTAAACTAGTTGTCACAAATATCAAAATAGTTAAACAATCAACTATTTTGAATGACAGAGGATTATAAGGTAGAATTAAATACCTGGCCAGTAATATTTAATTTAACACACAATAACCCTAAGCGCTAAAAGCATGAGATATACAAATACCAATAATTGAAAGAAACAATGAAAATAAATTAGATCTCACAGCATGTAAAACCAATTCTTCAATCTTCCTTTGACTAGAATAGAGGTTTAGTTACACCCCATGGAAGTAGAGAGAGAGAGGATCGAGAGAAGAAGAAGAAATTTTAGTTCTAAGTCTTCCTCCATCATTTAGAACGATTTACAACCCCTCCTAATAATACATCTCTCTCTTTCCTACTTAGACTTCTACTACCAAAGGAAGTCTTTCCTTTTAGATAAAAGTTGATTAACTAATAATACTTTTCCCTAAATCTAATTAATTGAAATTGACAAAAGGTAATAATAGACTCCTAAAAATCTGCTAATCTTCCAAAATCTCGCACAAGAGTCAGTAGTTTGAGTCACAATAGGAAGTTTCTCCTTTTAATCCCTGCTGCTTAGTTTCTCGGCTACAGCGTGCCCACGCCTTACGAACAAAACTCTTCTGGAATTTTGTCTTTTCTGCTCCAAATTGCACCAAATACACCAAAACACCTATAAACGACACAAAACATAAAACTAAGTAAAATCAACTCATAAAAACAATAAAACACTAAAACATAATGGAAAAACACACAATTAACATTGACTAAATACGCGCTATCATCTATTGTGTAGAGCCAGTCGCAACGGAGGCGGTTTAGATGCGGTTTTTAAAACCGCCCCAAAGCGTTGTAGAGGCGGTTATAACCGCTTCTAGAAGGGATAAAAAATGCCTCCATAGCCTTTTTTTTTTTGTAGTGATTTTTGCGTAAATATGGAGCATGGGGTTTTATTGCCCTTAAATTTATAGTGTTATAATTTTTTGGAGCAAGCCAACTTTCATGGAACCAATTAGTAGGAAGAAAAAGTCAAATACAAAATATTTTTTCTTTTTAGTTAGCATTAGAATTGGTAGGCTTTACTTGAATTCATAACGGGACAATAATTTTATTAGCATCATTTAAAGCATCAATTAAAAAATTTATATTCTCAAAGTCAAATATTTTCACATTGATTTACAAAAGAAATGAATAAAGCGTCCTATTTAATTTTCTACCTTGGTATGTGGGATCTTAGAAGTCACGATCTTTATTCAAGCCCTTCAAGTGGTCATAGTAGTCTAGATTAATGATTTTTTTCGCTTTCTTTTAATCATAGAAAACTAAAGTTAACAGGTATAACGCTTATGCTTACATTTTAGAATTCATGTTTCACTTTCTTTGCAAAATAATAAAATCTGCTTCATTGTACTAATTATAGTTATTATCAGTTTCTAATTTTTAATAGACATGTATAATTTGTTCTCCCATGACTATATTCAGTAAATAGTAAATTTGAGCAAATTATTAGATGCGTTCTATTTAGTGTGTATCAACATTGCAATAATTTTTTGTCTTTATATAAAAATACACTTGTACTCAATCTACCATTGCTAGACAAACACATATACATAAAGAGATATTTTCATATACCTAAATTGAAATAAATGAGAAAGCAAAAATACCTAAAAAGAGCACTAAGTGAAGCATTACTGATATTAGGACTTATTTTAATATTCAATTAATGAACTAAGTTCATTGAAAAAAGGCAATAATTTAAAATTAGAAAGATATGTTCTTACAATAATATCCATAAAAGCACATGGAATATATCTTATTTTGATTTTTGAAAGTCTTATAAGTGTGAATTCTAATTTTTCTATTAATTCATAATTTCATTCATTGATGTTAATTTTTTTTATATTTTCTTTTTTTACGTAGTGCTATATCTTTTGAGTGGTTTATAATATTTATAACAAATTTATTTGTACCATTATTTTAGATTTAAATGTAATTAAAAGCTAGTTGTCTGCTTTAATTTTTTTACTCAATTATACATTTTCTTTTTTATTTAAGCAAAAAAGTAACCCCAAATAATTCATAAGACCAATTGATAAAGATTTTTGTATCCAAATTTACTCAATCTACTATTTTTTGAAATTTTATTGTTGCAAGTATGTTTTAAGATGGTAACTTTATCTTTTTTTCCACTTAACCAAAATTAATGTAAAAAAAGGTCTTAAATATACTTCTCAAAGTATATAAAATTAGATAGTAGCCTTTGAATGTTTAATTTATGTACTTCTACAACTGTAAGGCAAAGTAGCCAAATGAGTCTCTTGATTCCTTTACTTGTTCTATATGTTGCCTTAGTTGGGTTCTTTTTGAAAAATTTTTTGTATTCAATTGAGCAAAGTAAGGGTTTGTCCATGATTCATTTTCCTTTCTATTTTTCTTTCTATTTTGAAGAGTTTATTTTTAATCTCCATTTCTATAAACTTGTTTTCTTTTTATTATTGTCTATTATGTTAATCTCCATTTCTTTTTAGTAATTATACTCATTATTTTTAAAAATAGAAGAATATAAATTCAAAATTATCCATTTGTAGAAATAATTTTCATTAATATATATTGGTTAATGAATTTACATTTAAAATTTTTCTTGGTTAATTGACTGATTGACAATTAATCTAAAATGCTTGGAGCAATTAGACCGATAAAGTTATCAGTTTAAATAAATTGGAATTTTTTACTATTTTTCATTTACTTATGCAAAGAATGATTAACTCTTAATAATAATGACTAAGCATAATCACTTATCATATGGAGTTTTTTTTATCCCACAACAAGTGTACTTTGAATATTTATCTAATTTATATGTTTTTCTCTTCTTAAATATTACTACTTTGTTGGATTTATTCCTATCTTTTTCTAATTAATTTGTAATCAATTATCTTACTTATTCATTATTTTTTGTGCTAACATATAATTTATTGTCGTGTTTCACAATAAAGAATAATTTTCTATTTTTTACATGAGTATCTTTTTTCTCTTACGGTAAATAACTAACTATTATTAATTTTATTTTTGCATAGTCTAATTCTAAACTATTACTCAAATTTTATATCATTCTTCATAAACTAATTCTATTAATATCCTTAGATTCCTCTACCCATATTAATGTTAGAGGAAGTTTTGATTTAAATTCTTATGAAAAGTGGAAGTAATTTGACTCAATAGTGGAGTTAAAAATGTCAAGGATTAACGTCGGTAACTTTGCATGTGTAAAATTAATGGTTTTTCTCCAAATAATTATCCGAATTAGTTTAGATAACCATGTAGAAAACTTTAGCTAGTAATTGCATCAAGATAATTCACATTACTAGACTACCTCGATCTATCTTGATAAATATATAGAAATAAAATGTTGCCATGAATAAGAAAATGCAAAATTTTCAGTTACTTGAGTGTATGCAATACAATTATGATGTTAGATATAAAGTGCTTTTCATAAGTGAAGAAAACTCCTTATTTTAGTATGATACCATGGAAGAAAGACGTTGATTACCACAAAATCACTATTAAGTTTTAAAATATTTTGTTAAAAATGAGTATGGCATTAATAGCTGATTTTAATTGGGAGTTACCTTAGATGAAGTTGAAAACAAACTTAAATGAATATGTAAACGAACTTTGTTGATGGACTTGAATATTAGGTATACATGTGACAACATGATAATGTATTCTAAAAGAAAATTCAGTTTATTAATTGCAAGTTGAAGAACATAGATTAAGCTGATATATATAACACCTGCATATTAATGTTGTTTCTCATTTGACCCCAAAATAACATAATTAATTGATTAATATAGTTTAATGTCATTGGGAATAAAATATATTTTAGTTTATGAAAGTTTCTCGCAAGTGTTATACCATTATTTCTATGCTTACAAGAAACTTTAACATATCTTATTTTAAATTATTGATATTCTTGTTAAACTAGATTGATAGTACTCTCAAATTCATTTTAAAATTTTTATAATCATCAGCAATATAATTAAGAATGTGAAAAAATTAGTAACGAAACCAAACATTTATATTCTCTATTTATTATATTTGCAAATAATTTATAGGAAACTGAAATAAATTTTTATGCATTTTCATAAAAGTTAAAAATTAGTATATTAAACATGTATTATAGAAAAAAGAAAATATTCTATCATATATTGCATTGTTTGTGATTAAAAAAAGTCAATTATTAATTGAAGATGCCAATAACCAAAAATTTTTATAAATTTTGAAAATAAAAAAGTCAATGTATAGGATGATAGAGATGGAGTAAAAATATGTATGGATAAAATTGACTCCTATTATTTTAGACTTTCCAAGTTGAAGTGGGAAAGAGTTTTTCCTAGGATTTATTGAGGAATAGGTATCCCTGTAGGAAAGGGCTTTCTAACCTAAAATGCCCATACCAAATATGAGAATGGAATAGAAAAGCTAGAAAAGACTTTTTACTCCAAACTCATTCTCACGTGTCAAATGTGGAGCTAGTGTTAACCCATTTCTCTGTTAATTAATAAACAATGTTTCATTAGAAAAAAAATAAAGAAAAAAGAAGAAGAAGTCAAGTCAAGGCATCCACTTGTAATTTTAATTTTCTTGCTAATTTTTTTAATCATGGGTATTGAGAAAGCATCGTTTCAGAAATTGATGTATAGATTCCGTGATGTATGCATTCAATTCAATTAAAGACCTTTTGTCACTTCATAGAATACCACATTTTGAAGAAAAAAAAATTGATGGATAAACATATCATGTTTTTAAATAGACCTACAAGTTTCTATATATTTTTATGGAATACGATGATTTATTGTTTCACTTTAAATAATCTCAAATTAAATTTCTACATCATATACAATTATCATATGTAGCCCTCTAGGCTGAATTTTTGAGTCTGCCACTATTAAAAAAAAAAAAAAGTACATGCTGAACAAACGATCAAAAAAAATCTGTTAACAGTTCATATACGAGTTCAAATTAAAATGAAACCTCAAACAAATTCAAATTAACGCTCAAATAATTCTATGGAAATGAATGATTGGACATCTAGGGTACATTTGTTGGTGGGAATCTCATTAATGGAATAAACATCCCGTTCTCATTTCCACTTTTTCGTGCAGTTTGAATCAAAATGAAAAATTGTAGCCGGAGGATCTGGTTCTTCAAGACATGCAATTCCCACTAATAATGGTATCCAAATAACATGTGAACTATGCTTTTCTTGAATTCTTCCACGATACCTTGTATAAACTAAAAAAACAAGCGAGAGAATGGCAAATGATAAATCGTCTTTCCATGGATTCTCCTTAACAACAACGTCTGCTAGTCCTTTAGTCCCATATGTAGAGTTG
This sequence comes from Mitragyna speciosa, assembly GCA_024721245.1. Classification (NCBI taxonomy): domain Eukaryota; kingdom Viridiplantae; phylum Streptophyta; class Magnoliopsida; order Gentianales; family Rubiaceae; genus Mitragyna; species Mitragyna speciosa. The sequence goes on along the minus strand of CM045553.1, from coordinate 32,022,263 downwards.
TTTTTGGGAAATCTATATTTCATTTTAATAGTTATTTTTTGAGTTTTTTTTTTCAAAGACACTGTAACAAATTTAAAATTTTTTTTTGAGAATTGCGTATTCGCCATGTGGAATGAAAAGGTGATTGGAAAATATATTTAAAATTAGAATAAAAAACATAATATTATGAAACTATCCCAAACTTATTGTGAAGTTGTGCAGCCATTGTGTCGAAGTGTTATGGCTTTGAGTGTATTTAGTAATGCAACCCTTCAATTTAAAATATTATTTAGTTTTTTAGTTTGTAAAATATTGCTTTCTTAAACAGAAAAGATGACAAGTTCCTAATATTTTTGTTCGGCCTCCAAAGAATGATCCTTACTTTTGGGAGAATGAAAAAGTGGAAACTTATCATTAACCCTTAGTTATGGCATTGGATGAACGATGGTTCAACCTTGGACTTTGGGTGACAGAATAAAGTGTACCCACAAACAAACAAGGACAAGACGCACATTAATTATTAATCTTCGTGTAAATAATCATGAATCACGGGGGAGTGGAGTTTGCAGAAAAATTCTTATGTGACCAATCCATGACTTTTCACGTAGTCTTTGTATTTCAAAATAAGGTAAAATAAACATCTTTATATTATTTCCTTTTAATTGTATGCATTGCTGTATATACGTGTTATTCTTTTAATTCACAAGTATAATCGTGGACCTATTTCGCCTAAAAATCTCCCCTCATAGGGTTCTATATCCTACTTTCTACTTATAAATAGGAACGAATTTCAAGTTTTCTTCAATCAAAATAGTGATCAAATGTTTAATTTCTTGACTATTTGAATGTTTAACGCGTACTAGTGTTCTTCAATCCTTAATCAAGAACTGCGTGGCATATTAGTCAATCTGGTATAATACTCCCTTTCAATTTACAGTTATTTGAGAAAATGCATAAAAAATAAGTTTTTAGAACATTTTGCGATACTATTGATTACCTGATGAGAAATAGGGAGAGCAGCATCAAAATAGAATCAAATATTTATTGTTTAGCTCCAATCATTTCAAAATTAAGCAAAAGATTTTTCTTTTATTAGAAAGGTCACAAAATAAACTAGCAGAAGTCTTACTTGGTTGTAGTTGCACATACTAAAATTGGAGTTGACTGGTGAGAGAGTGTCAATAGTTTCTATCGATTATCATCTTAAAGTTTTGTAGAAAAATCAAAGAGTATAAAGGTCAATTGAATTAATAGCAAAGTCATCCCTTCCAAGGAAGGCGAGTGAGATTAACTTTAATACTGACTAAATGGGAGTAAAGTGTCACTTGTCCTATACTATTCCGCTGGTTACAACAGTGTGCATGAACTCTCATGTTGGGAGTATGTAATGCTGAGGATAAGATCACACAAATTTCTTTAGCTGAAATAGGGGATTCAACTATGTAGATATTGGGGATTAAATTAAAATTTCACGATACTTTTGAACTGTAGAGATAATTTTCGCATAATGTTGTAATTGAACAGTAACATTTTACCGTTATATAAGTGCAAAGCTGCTAGCGAGTTTTCTCCAAACCCCACAACCATAGCAAAGATGTCGTCCAGTACATTTTTTCCTTCAAAAGAAAGTGAAAAAAATTGGGTTAACTCCATAATAGTAGTTTGCCAAACTGATTCTGAGATCAAAACAAAACCTTGCATTTTTCGACTTTCCAAAGAATTGAAAGACACCAAGGCTGAAGAAGTTTATTATGCCCCTCAGAAAATAGGCCTCGGACCATTTCATCACTGTCATCAAAAGTGGAATACAAACAGCCACAAGATTCCTGCTATCAAAAAGTATCTGAAAATCAACAAACTCCAGCAGATCGTTGATTTTTTCAAGAACCATTCAAAGTCTTTTGAACCGATAATCCGATTATGTTATGGCGCGGACCTTGATCTCGACATAGAGACCTTGTTGTTGATTCTGATTATAGATACCATATACTTGCTTCATCTCATCAACACTTACGTTGGCCTAGAGGAGGGAACGCACGAACTTCGTGATCATGAATGGGTTCGAGATATAATGATGCTCGAGAACCAAATTCCACTCGTTCTGATACAAGAAGTATTGAGGAATCTCAAAAGGCTGTATCCCGAATTGGATATAATCACGGAAGATGATTTGTTTGACAAATACTACAGATTCTGTGGCAAATTATACCCAGTCAGACTGGCAGATGTCAAGGAGTCAATGAGAAATGAATTCAGCAAGACACACCATCTGCTGCATTTTATACATCAGTTAGTCGTGGGAACAACTTTATTGGATGTGTCACCATGCGAATTCTCAAGGCCCCGCCAACAGACAGATGAATCCGTGAGATGTGCATTGAGGGAATCCAAAAAGCTAGCCAAGAAAACAATGGAACAAATAATCGAACTTTTGGAGACGGCGAAGACTGCTGGTGTCAGGGTTCCACCATGGTCCGATAAGATAGAAAATCCTATAAAGGCTTTCAATTTCAATAAGAAGGAACCCGAAGCTGTGGACAAGATTCTTTCAGTATCAGAGCTTCAAAGACGTGCCAACATAAAATTTGGTACCCTTGACGTTGGACAAGGTTTTGGAAGCTTTAAACTTGACCGAGAGAAAAAAATAATCTACCTCCCAATCATGCGAATCGATGAAAATACAGAAGTCATACTCCGAAATTTGTTGGCATATGAAGCAGAAGTAAAGGAGGCTGAAACGCATGAAATGGAAGATGATGTTGGTGTGTCAGAAGTCAAAGATCATATGGGTCTAATGTGTGCCATCACAAAAACTGAAGAAGATGTAAGACTGCTGAAGGAATGCCAGATCATAGAAACAGAAATGAACTATAAAGACGTAGTGGAGATCTTCAAGGGGCTCAAAAGATGCATGGAAAAGCAACATCTCAAGTCCAAGTTCCTCGATGTATATAAGAGACACGTGAAAAAATTCTCTGAGAATGATCCTTTGTTGAAGGCCTTTAGAAAGCTAAATAAATGGATTGAAGCTTTCTTCAAGTTTCTAAAGACAATCTTCCCCATACTCGTGGTGCTGCTGCTTTTCTTCCAATCCTTTTGCGAGATCCACAACTGCCGTCGCCAGCCGTTGTTTGGGAACCCTTCATTTCTAAGCTTGGATTCGCAAGCTGAAATCATGCCACCGCGGAAAGTTCTTAGCTATTCGACTTAAGGACCAACTTCTGCATGATTTTGCTACGTTGCGAGTTAGGTTTTATTAGTTTCTCAAGAAAACTTATCATTCATTACCTAACTCTACGTATGCAATGGGCCTTATAATTAATTACATGTTTATTATGTCCAGTAATTTGCTGCTATGTCTATGTTAGTAATGTCTTTCTCTCCTGAGAATTTGGCAAACAATGTATCTACTTGTCCTTCAAGTTCATCTGAACTACAAATAAACTAATAAATTGTGCCTATTTACACTTTATCTGATGCATTATTTTATGTTCATCACACACTGATAGAGTTTGGCCGTGTAAGACGATTTGCAAAGCATCCTTCGATATACGGTGTTGTCAAGTGAATATATTCTTCTTGAAAATTGTAATATGTTGTAGTCAAATAGAACATGCCACGAGTGCAATCCATCTTCTTCAGTCTCAGCTATCCTTGGTACATGAATAACTAAATTAATCATCTTTTCATTTCTCTTATGAACAATCCAAAGGTATCTTATGCGCATTACTTATCTTTGTACAACCCTTTATCTACTGCTGCACTTAATAAAAAGTAGCTAAAAAAGTGATTCCCGATAGGTGAGCCTGAAAACCTCCTACTCTCGTGATGGTCCGCACTATATATATGAAAAACAAAAAAGACCTGGTATATTAAGACGAAGGTAAGAAGTTTTGAACAAACATATCTTGCTTACTGGTAAGCCAAGTCATTGCAAGCATCTATGGTAATAACAAGAAGGTGAAAAGAATTTGATCAAACATGCATTAGTTTTTCAAACTCTGACTCCCACACCTCAAGAAAGGAATCAAAATGTAGGAACATAAGATATGATAGACATGAAATCTGGTTGTCGAATTTATATATTGAGAGGATGGCTGTTATAATGGTTAACTTGTGCCGAGAGCAACTTTCCTTTTGCTAATCTGTGCAGTTATCTTCCTTCCCATTTGCACAATTTTCTAGCTTAATTAGTTCAATTTTCTTCCTTAATTTTCATTGCTGATTGTGGTGCCATATTGGAATTTCAATTGGTGGTGAACTTTTGTGAAGATATTGAATTTTATTTAAATTTATGGAACTGTAAAATGAGCTGCAGCCTACAAATTTGAGCTGGAAATCAAAAGAAGTATCATGGGCTGGCAAAGAATCTGGAGGAGTTTGATTTTAGATTTGACTCCTGTTCCACAATTATCCCTATGTCCATTTCCCATGTTATCACCAAATGAATGCTGTAGTACTTCAGAGACTGAATAAAAAATGACAAATCCACATGATGCGTATGGATAAAATGTTCTATTTTTCTTATAAAAAGAATAAAATTATCTTATGTTGAGCCTGAAATGATAAAATGACTGTCCATGTAATGCTTGAGAATGTTGCCGAAGGAGCAAACAAATGGAAAACTAGATTGGTAGGCTTTATGCTCGGAAACAACCCTCCATCATGAATAAGTTTGTTGATATTAACTGGAATGAATTTGAGAAAATTGAATTAATCATGTTGAACTCTGATTTTATGTATTTCATTTTAAAAATGATAAGTTGCAAATGAGATTCTGGAAATAGGTCCTTTGCCATTCTTTTGTAAAAGTTCTGTGTCTGAAGGCTTGGACCCTGAATAATGGATCTTAGAAAAGAGGATACGGAGAGTATTCCCTTGTAGAAAAGATTTCCATAACTGCACGTTTAACTGCCTGAAGGTCGTGTTGAAGCAAAAGGTGATTCCAAATTTCCAAAGATCATAACATTCATCAATGAGTTCATAAGGTCATATTGCAAGAAATTTGGTCAAATCAAGAAAAATTGCAAAATCCAAGCTAAAGTGCAAACCGTGTGGAAGCCTTGATTTATAAAAGACAATACCAAGAAAGTTATATTAGGAACAAAATAGAGGACCCTAGGCTCGCAGAACAGCTAAAGCACAGAAGAAAAGTTGAAGCAACAGTAAAAGAAGAAGATATCACGCTAGTCAGGGGTGAGTATAATTAGAAAAAATTGATTTATCAACCGATTTCAAATTAATTTCAAAAATTCAAAATGGGTAAATCAGAATATCGGTCATTATTTCGGAATATACCTTATTGAGAAAGTCGAATTCGGGTCAATATACAAAAAGAGAAATTTTCAAGTCAGTATTATTGATTTCAAATTCAATTTGATAAATTTTTATTTTCTAACATATATTCTTGTGTATCATATATTCTTATATATATCTCATTAATTCAACTCATGTAGCTAAATCTGAAATATAAACTTTATAATTAAAAGATCTAATATAACTAGAACCTTATTAGTAGAATTGAAGAGATTTATTTTATATAATCAAGTATATATTTTAATATATATGTATTCAAATTATTTTAAACTTTAAGAATAAAGGATTATATATAAAAGAACAATAACTTATAGTGATTGTAACATGCACTTGGAAGTGTATATAAGTGTTTATATATTAATAAATTATTTCTATTTATATTTAAGTCTAATATGATATTTACAATATCATCAATTATCAATTGCAACTATTTAATATATATTGAAATTTTTATATAGACATAGGGTATAAAATACTTAAATTTTACATTGATAAATTTTATTTTTTTGGATCATGTTAATCAAGGCCCATTTGTTGAGTAATGACAGTTGACTGGTAAATTATTTGATTGGATAATGCTTATTAGACCTAATACATCTTTTTTCAACATGGAGTATAGTTATTGGGTCAAAATTTTTTTTGAATGCAACAATCTAGCTAAATTTGTGATTTGGTAAATCTGGAATTTGATACTCAATTCGAATTATGAACTCGAATTCAGTAATATTGAATTTGAAATTGAAACGGGTTGGTGTTTTTCTAAACAGCATTATTGAATTTATTTTACCAAATTACCGAATTACCAATCAAATCACACCCTAATACAAGTTCAGAACCCTGAGGAAAATAAAGAACAGAAGTCTAATCTGAACCAAAGCAATCAAGTCAGAAAGAAAAGTACTATACAATTATCAAACTGCTTTGAATCCGTGCAGCAGGAGATGTATGAACGGGAATCACATCATCATGGAAAGTAACTGAAGACTCCTATAGAGAAAGGCAATTCATTGAAGATGGATACTCTGGTGCTCAAAGCAACTTTGCAGAAGTGAAGAGCCATTGGCCAGAGATAACTACAAGGATGGCAAAGAGTATTAGAAATGCGAGAAAGAAACAGTGGGATACGGGAAATGGGGGTGATCTTTACACGCACACACGCATGCAGTTATTATGTATAATAATTATGTTATGCATAAAAATAAATGTAACTAAATAGTTAAATTTATTTGTTTTCCTTGCTATAAGCAACCCCGTTTAAATATAGATCATCTACTTTATTAGTTATTCAGAGTTTACACTTATTTTATTTAGGTAAGTATGAAATGGGGAAGCGTAATTTGAATCCCTCCTAGCCAAGAAGAGTGATATTAACATTAAATCCACGTTCCATTTACGATTCGTTACCATATAATTAGCTTAATATTAGACAAATAAGGGAAAAATAATTAAAATAATGATATACCAAAATTTTACAGATGCTCGAGAATTATATGAGGAATTAAACACGCACTAGTATCACGCAAAATGTACTTTTGTACGAATGGATCGAGTTTTCAGTTATGTATCGGTAAAATCCATCTAAATCAATGATTTGATCAACGCTGGATGCGTTAACACTCAGTCTTCGATTCCGCCAAGGGGCTCACAATTGCCATTTTTCACAATTTCACAGTCAGATTTAAAAGCTAAAAATAGAGAAACAAGATTGGACCAGTAATGCTAAATTTTAAAAGAAAAATGACATCTTTAAGGGTCTGTTTATTTGGATTGAAAATATTTTCCTGAAAAATGTTTTCAAAAGTTTCCTCAATGCCAAACACAAGAAAATATTTTGCTATGTAAAATATTTTCTAATTTTCCTCTCTCTAGCTGAAAACAATTTACCTATTTAATGAGTGTAAGTTATTTTCCTAAGAGTTCAAGAGAAATGTGAAACCTTAAGTGCCTACTTTTCTAACTTCAATTACCAAACTAATTTTTGTTTTTAATTCTTATCAACTAATATTTTTCACTATCTTGGGTTCCATTGTAATATAATTATAGTTATATATATTTTACTATTATATTTTTTTAAAGATTAATTATAAACAAAACAATATATAGTTAACTCTAATTACTTGTCAAACATCCATTACAATCATTATTAGTATTTTTAACTCATATAATAATAAAAAAAGTTCAAAAATATCAAAAAAGGTCTATATTAAAAAAATTTCACTTTGTCATCCAAACACCGAAAAATTATAGGAAAAACAACATTTTTCATGTAAAATTTTTCTTAGGAAAATAATTTCCTAAGAAAAATATTTTACATCTAACCAAACAGACCCTAAAGTAAAAATTAGTTACATCACACTTCAAGAGAGTTACGCCATTATTCAGCATAGTTAGACAATGATTATGCACAGCTACATAGGTTCAAATTGTGAAAAATGAAAAGCGGCAAATTGTGAGACCCATATCCTTTGAACTCATACAAACTTTAGGTCTACCCAACTGGACTTGGGTTAGAACAAATAACCTGTATGAGCAGTGTTTACCTTAAAATTTTAAAGTGGTAACGTGTGCGAAAATGGATAAAATAATTCATCAATTCTTTTCAAAAATATATTTTCTAATCTCACATTTAAAATTCGACAATTTGATCTCCCACCTACATGCACTATATCAATTTATCCCTCAAAACAACATTTTTGGTCATCTAAAATTTAGGCAAAAGTATCACTTATATGTTGTGTATATATATTTTGTGGGGGCAAAAATTTCAGAAGATCATTTGAGTAGTTTTGAACTTCAATAGACAGAGGTACTATTTTTTAGGGAGAAAGATATTCTTTTTACTCTATTATCTTTTTGACTATATTCAGCCATTCTATTAGATGGAGAACTGTAATTTGTTTATCAAATTTAATTTTCACCTATCAAATTTTTGACACGTAATGCAAATATAATATTTTCTACCCAAAAAACCAAAAATAAAATTTTGTATCAAAGTAACAAGTTTAAGTATGCGAAGACTAACTGTTTCATTCAGTGCGAAGAATAAAAAAAATTACAAATGTAAGTGCCCTGGGATAATTTCAAAAACTTCCCATGAGGTTTATGACAATTTCAACTAGCTCCCCTAAAATTTTAAATATTACAAACCTTCCTTATAATTCATGTCTGGGTAATAAAGAGCTAATGTCAACAAAAGTTTTAAATTAAAATCCTAAATTGCCCTTCTTGTAAAAAACTTAAACAAAAAAGAAAACAATTCTTCTGCTCTTGCCCATTACCACCGCACTACCCCACTACCATGCCACCATTGCACCATCACAACAGAAGGGTGATTTTTTCTAGCAAATTAAAAATCTCAACAACCTACTTGAGACCGAACAATTTTAGTATCTCTCTCTCCCTTGGTGAAGACAGATTCAATACCAAAGGGAAGAGACCTCAATCACAACCCAAAAACAACCTTAGGAACACCAGTATCAATACCACTCCAATTAGACTTGCAAGTCACAAATATTCTCAGAAGTCTCTCAATTCCATTTCAAGGCTTGCAAATTGAGAAAACTTATAAAAGTAAGAATTATAATTATGGAGCACATTCAAGATATCATCAACACCAGCTATAAAACAATTCATCTTCTCCAGAGAAGTTTGTTTGTTTGTTTTTTTTTTTCCTCCTCATTCTCTCACTAATAAAGTGACATCAAATGATGGAAAGAAATTGATAAAAAAAAAAGCAAAGAAGAAATAAAGTCCAGCAGCCTTATTTTGGTTTCTTCCATCTGTACCTACAATAAAATAAATTATAAATAAACAAAAAATAAATTAAAAAAATGCACAATTTTTCCTCTCCCTTTGGCTGGACTATGGAGCAAGAAGAAGGGGGAGGGGCCGACATCAAAGGAATGTAGGAAGAGGGTAGAAAAGATGAGGGAATTAGTTGAAAAGTGGGTATGGTGGGCTAAGGGGAAGGGAAGACGGAGTTAGCAGTAGCTCAGTTGAAGGGATAGGGGTTAGCAGCAGGAGAAGGGAGAGGAGGGAGAAGTAGGAAGCAGGAAAAGGGAAGAAAGGGAGGGGGAAACACTGGGAGTTTAGCAGCAGGAAAAAAGGAGGGGGGTGGGGAGAAGGTGATGGAGGGGGGAAGGAAGCAGAAACACAACGGAAAGGAAAAAGGCTATAAGGTTTTTTTTTTTCCTTTTTTTATTTGTATTTGGCTGTAAGGTCACAATGGTATTTTACACAAGGAGGGAAGGTAATTGTAATATTTAAAATCTCAAGGGAACCATGTGTAATTGTTAAAAACCTCAAGGGAGGTTTCTAAAATTATCCCTTTTAATAATTCACTTGTAAAGAAACTATTGTTTGTGCGTGAAATATACTCTTGACTTATTTTTTTTCATTTGTCAATTATGAGGGATAGTTCACTTGGTGTAAAAATATATGGCTAACTTCATCGATGATCCAACAACTTTTTTGTCATATAAAAATTTGTGAAATCCGGATTCAAATTACTTATGTTGTTATATGTTTCATGGCTACCAAAGTTTGAATTGTTTAGAATGTGTTTTATGTGACCATGAAAGCAGTCTAACGTAGTATTTGTAATATTAAATTTATATATGTATATGCCTATATGTATGTTTGTATATATGTGTCATTATTTGTAACTCTGCAAGAGGAATGCATTTAGTTAAACAATTTTGCAACGTCAAAAAATTTTTGTCGGAGAACCATCGAAATTGGCACTATCAATTGCAGTGTGCCATGCATGGCAAATGAGGAATGTTGTAGTGTTCAATGGCGAAAGAAAACTACCTGTTGAAATTTTGAAACCTATTATGCAAGAATCAAGTAAGAACCGTTACTAATTCATGGAAAAGAGTTCATGGAAAAGAGTTCAGGAGAATAGAGACAATTAGCAGTTATAAGTTAAGATTTTTTATTTGTTGCTTATCAGTTGGAATTGTTCTACAATAGTTACAGCTTATAGTAGGTTTGATTGAGTTGTCATGTTGAGATTGAGAGTATTGCTCCATTAAGTCTTGACTTATTTCTCCATCAATTACTCAATATTTGCACTACAAGAAAAAAGATCATTAGTGACGATATTTTTTAGTGACAAAATAATTTTGTCACTAAATATCAATTTTAGTGACAACACAAAACCTTGTTGCAATTGCTATGTATCTTTAGTGACAACAATAAAATGTTGTCAATGATTGCATCCCGCCTTCTGGTGCCAACTTATATTACTGACAAAAGCTAAATGTTGTCACTGAATATAAAGTAATAGTGACAACATTTTTCAGGTTGTCACTGAAAATAGGGCCAACTAATTAATGACAACTTATGTAGTCACTAAAGATATAAACTTTTTTGACAACCACAAACCTTGTCACTAATACTTTTTCATCAATTACTGACAACACTAGTCGTCACTAAAACAATGCCCTATTCTGACAACTAAAACATGTTGTCACTAAATCCAATTTTTTTTTTGACAACTTTTGGAAAGTTGTCATTGAAAATGTGAGTGATGGTATTAGTGAGAACACACGCCGTCACAAAAGCTTTAACATTTTTTAGTTGTTTTGTCCAAGGTATTAGTGACAACTAATATCGTCATTGATTCCCCCTTATTCTCTGACAACTAGTTTGTCGTCACTAAAATGTAATTTTCTTTGACAACATTCATGTGTTGTCACTAAAATATATCCAATGGTATTAGTGACAACAAATGTCATCACTGAAGCTTTAACATTTTTTATTTGTTTTATTCAATGTATTGGTGACAACTTTTATCATCATTGATTTCTCTATTTTCTCTGACAATATTCATATGTTGTCACTAAAACATATCATGACATTAGTGACAACATGTGTTATCACAAAATCTCTATCATTTTCTCAAAAATATGTCCAAAACATTAGTGATGACATCAGTCATCACTGTATCTTTACATTTATTGACAACATCAAAGTGTTGTCACTAAAGTTGGACTTTTTTTTAATCATTTAAATTCATGGTATTAGTGACAACATGTGTTGTCAATAAACGTTTAACCTTTTATCACAACATCATTAGTTGTTACTAAATAAGATTTGTTTTGTGACAACTATCTTATGTTGTTACAAAATTATCTCCCGGCCATTAGTGACAACTAAGTTGTCACTGAATCTTCTACATTTTCTGACAACAACATGAACTTGTCACAAAATATAGGATTTTTAGTAGACAAGTTGCTGGAGAAATTAGTGACAACATTGTCGTCACTGAACATTTAACATTCTTTGACAAGAACATGTTGTCACTAAACCCTATTTAAATCTTAAGCTCTTCCCGTTGGAGAAAAATTAAATCAATGAGATTAGTGACAACAAAAGTCGTCATAGATTCTCCATATTTAAGGCACCAGTGACAACATTTGTTATCACTGTATCTTCATCTTTTCTGACAACTTCAATATGTTGTTACTAAAGTTAGACTTTTTGTAATAATTTTAACATTTAAATTCAAGGCATTAGTGACAAGCTGTGTTGTCAATGAATATTTAATCTTTTATGACAATCTCACTAAGTTGTTACTAAAGATAGAATTAGTGTAGGTTTGTCAAAAAAAAAAAAAAAACGTCATAGCCATCAGTGACAACAAATGTTGTCACTGAATCTTTAACATTTTCTGACAACCGGAATATGTTGTCATTAAAGGTGGACCTTTCCCTAATAACTCCCACAAGTTATATACAAGGAATTAGTGACAACCTATGTTGTCACTGAATCTAGATTTTTTCTGACAACCATATAAAGTTGTCATTAAAGGGGGTGTTTTTTTGACAACTTTCACAAGTTGACACTGAAATATATCCTATGTGATATCTATCTATGTATATTTATATATGTACATACACATACACAAATGCAATATGCACGCACTGTATTTATTATACACACACACACACACAACATATATATAGATGTGTATATATAGATATATAGGTATATATATCTATATATACACATCTATATATATATGTTATATATATGTGTATGTGTATGTCTATATATATACACATATATATGTTATATATACATATCTATATATGTGTGTGTGTGTGTATATATACACACACATGTATATATATATGCATATACACGCACACACATGTACATATATACATACATATATATCTACGTATATGTGTGTGCGTGTGTGCGTATGTACACATGTGTATACACACACACATATACATACATGTGTGTGTATGCATATATATATATATATACACATATATATATTTATATATGCATGTGTGTGTACATATATGTGTGTTTATGTATGTATTTTATACTTTGACTACCTGATACCAACAAAACAATACGCCCGCACACACACATGTATTCTACCTTTTTTTTTTTTTTAGACAAACCCTATACACAGGGGTCGGATGCCAGCCCAAATTTTATTAATATGTAAAGTAAAATACGTAATCAATATTTTACACATGTCTAGGTAGTGTACACACACATAGATTTTACACTTTCAATAATCAATATCTAATGGATAATAATTATTTCACACTGTCAATATTCAAACCTGATCAGACTCGACTTGAGAAACCAAATATTAGACCCATCAGGTAAGGGATCTGAGTTCAAAACCATATTGCTTAATCGGGTCTAGGTTGGAATTAAAATTTCAAATCCAACCTAACCCGTTAGCACTTAAGAAAAAAATGAACGTGCAAACTTATGAGAAACATTTGGCAGCTTTCCCAAACATTTCCACCAAAATTTTCCCCCCACCATTTTTCACCAAAAAATCAAAACTCCCTCTCCAATTCACTCGTCTCTACCAAATTTTTACCGATTCCCCATTCTACACCAAATTCTTCTTTCTTTCTACCAAATTCTTCTGCACAACTTTGTCCCTCTTCCAAGTTGCGCCACACTTATTCCACATCCAGAGCTTAATTAAAGAGTGACCAAAATCAGAGATGAGCAATGGAACAATCGGTACTTAGTGAAAGTCAAAGAAGAGGTGGGAATCTTAGTTTCTGTGGAAATTCCAGCTGACAAGGAGAAGAACGGACCCCTCCATGTACGATTTTCAACCTTTTCTTTTTTCTTCTTCTTCTTATTATGTAAAGTATGTCTTGCAATCAAATCCCTAATTTTATTTGAACCGTAGCTTAGGCTACTACTGATTTTCCCCTAAATTTCGGTAGGTAATTTTCTGATGCATAAAGCTTTGTGCTTTTGTGATAGTTAATTTGCTGGTAGGGGCGGATGACAGTGGGTTTGTTTCTACACAAAATAACCTCTAAATTAAAGTCCAAATCCCAGAATTCTTGAGATTCTTGTTTTATTTTTTACTTGTTAAGGGAGTAAGTAACCGAGTTAAGGCCCATATGGTAGTAAAAGTACAATTTTTTTTTAATGAAAAATTCTAAATTTGAGAATTTTGCTTAGCATACCTTCTGTAAGCAATGGGGACAATTCCAGCTCTATACCTAAGAGACGAACTCAAGAGCTGTGAATGTTAGTTATGTAGTTTTGCGATTCCTAATTCTGACTGTTAAACTTTTCTGTTTTCTTTCTTTTTATAAGTTTTACAATCTCCCTTTAACCGAAAAAAGAAAAGAATATAATTTCACTCCAAAATGGATGGGGTGGGCGGGGACTTTTTTTTTTTTTTTTTTTGAGGGAATGAGTTGGGACGTTTTGGGCCGAAAGAGAAAGGATTTGGGCACATACAATATAGCCTTTTGCCCATTATGCCACACTGGGAGGATTGATATGGGCTCGAACCAAGTTGATCCCACCAGGAATCGAAGCTGGTTATTAAATCTCAGTCCCTAATAAATCCCAGCGTTGCTTGGCTTTGATAATTGAGCTGTATGCATGTGCATTTGCGGGACCAAAACTCCCATAATTTTGTGGTCCTGGTTCTCCTATAGCTGTTAAGCATACCGGCTATACGTGCCATATGTCTATAGTTTTAAATGCCAAATTCAATTTCAAACAAAAAGAATCCAGTTTGAGTTGCTTAGGTAGAGCCAAATATTGGAAAATAATCCTCAAAATAGACAAGCATAGGTATCATAAAAGTACAGAGAGTTCGTCTCTTTGCTTCTTGAGTAATCTATTTTCAGAGAATGAAACGTATGAAACTAAGAGATATTGCCTTAAATATTCTACAGATATGCCTCTGAATCAAGCCTAGTTCACTATCCAAAGGTTGCTGTGCAGCTAAAGACCAACTATGAACATGATGTTGCATCGCGCTACAAATGGATGATGGTAAACTTTATTATGCAGGACTAGTACTCCTTCCTTGTCATATACTTTGTTATTATACTTTGTTATTCTCTGTTATGCCTACAAAAAGCTGAAAAATTGTTGATTGATGTATAGTTTAGCTATTGTAATGATAAGACTATATGATACAAATAAGATATCCTAAGGGAGCCATGGAAAATGTTTCACAGTTATTATCAGTTATGCCAAGTTAAGGACAAATAAAACTGATATCATGCATTTGTTGGCTGATAAAGCACAGAAATATTTAGCTTTTAGATGGATAAACTATTTTAATTGTTGTAAGAATGATGCACAATTAAGATGTTATGCGTGAAATTGCAATTTCTTTTTCCATTTGGAAGTTTTGGTATGACATCAAAAATAAAGATGAAATAGAACTCTAGAATTGAGTCTCCCTTCTGATCCTTTACTTGCTCCCATTTGAAATTATGAAAAAGAATTATGGAATTGAGTTCTCCCTTCTGCCCTTTACTTGCTCCCATTTGAAATTAACTTGGAATTGATCTCCCATCCGACTGTTACAAGACCAATGCACATATGAAAAGAATTTTTTTTTTTGAAAGGGAACTCGACAGTAATGTCTTAAGTAGCAAAACAAGTTGGAATCAAAGATACTGATGGAGTAAATTTGCTAGCTGGCTTCTTTATTTTTTTTTATGTTCATTTATTCTTCTCTCAACGCACTCACTGATGATCTTTTTGAAACGTTGAATATTTAGTACCTAGATTTGAGTTTGCCTAGATACCTTGATTTATAAAAAACCATTTGCTACCATGAAAGATTTTTCCCATGATGTATGAGGTGCATTAATTTTGGTAAATGAGTTCAAGTACAAATTCAACTTCACCTTTCCTTCCCTATTCTACAATGGCATCTTAACACTTCAAAAGTGCCCTTTGGGCATACCTATTTTTTGTTTTACCAATTCCATCTTTCTTCACTTACTGTTCTATTTCTACTGTGAAATCATGTCAGTTTGTATTTTTTAAAATAAAAGAATGCTGCATTTGCTTTACAAAAAGAATGGCACAAACCTCCAAATGTCAAGTTCACTCACTTGAGATATTTGACATTCTACATGATTGTACTCTTTTATCAATTTTACTTTTCGGAGTTATATTTATGCATTGGCTGGTGTGTGTGTGTGTGTGTGTGTGTATTTGGGCATTTGAAGTTTTGGCTTAAATCTGGCTCCTTCATCGTATTGCACAGTTAATACACGATGTTTGCTTTGAGAATAATAAGTGAACAATAATCGTTGTATTATTACCAAGTTGGAAGCTAGTTAAACCTGTTATGAACAGGTTCAGAAATTCAGTCAAATTCACAGAATTTCTGGTACTAATTGATAATAAATTAGACAATAAAACTTATACTGTTGGAAAGATCTATGAATCTAGTTTCTAACGCAACAAACGGATCTAAATTTTTAGTTTTCTACCCCAAGTTATGACTAGTTTTCCAAGACTGCACAGTGCTATCTGAACACACTGTAGCCTAATCAACTATTCAATCTCAGATGGTATGCTTGATATCAGTTATATGTTGTTGTTATGTACTCAAGGTTGTGTGAATGTGCAACCTTAAACTAGAAGCATGCGTTGTGGAAGGTCTTAGACTAATGGCCTTCATCACTTTTTGAGGGATTTTTTTTGCTAAAATTTAAAGTAGTATAACCACATCATAATTAATTGAATGAGCTGTAGCATCCTTATGGAACATAGCAGAATTTTGGTTCTATTTAGCCTTCGCTTTCCTATTGGTGTTAGAGGTTGGAACTTAGAACTTGTTATACTAAAAAACTACTAGCACGGGCCTTGGTTTAATGGTTGGGTGATGTTTTTATTTGGTTGGTTAGTTGCTCAGTGATTAAGCCAATCTTGATAAAGTTATTCTAGCTCAAATAGTGGGGATGATCGGTGTCCTCGGAACCTACATATAATTAAGGTCTTACTTAGCATCATTAATCAAGATTAGACATTGAACTCAAGATTTAAACCCTTAGCCCCAGCTCTCATTCTAACTAGGACTTAATTCCACCAAAAGACTCTCAAAGTGTCCCAAAACAATCACCTTAAATGGAAGGAAAAAGTTGTCCAAAACCAAAACAGTTTACTCAAGTGCTACACTTTAATTCATCATTACTCTTACTATATAACTCAGATAAGCATCATATTTATAGCAATGGAAACCAAAATCTAAGCACTAAAATCATTATGAAGATCCCACTCCTATAAATAAATCATAAGCCATTCAAAAATAGTCCACAAGTTGGAAGCTAAGTTAAACTTGTTATGAACAGGTTCAAAAATTCAGTCAAATTCACAGAATTTCTGGTACTAATTGACAATGAATTAGACAATAAAACTTATACCGTTGGAAAGATCTATGAATCTAGTTTCTAACGCAACAAACGGATCTAAATTTCTAATTTTCTACCCCAAGTTATGACCAATTTCCCAAGACTGCACAGTGCTGTCTGAACAACACTGTAGCCTAGTCAATTGTTCAATCTCGGATGGTATGCTTGATATCAGTTATATATTGTTGTTATGTACTCAAGGTTGTGTGAATGTGCAACCTTAAACTAGAAGCATGCGTTGTGGAAGGTCTTAGACTAATGGCCTTCATCACTTTTTGAGGGATTTTTTTTGCTAAAATTTAAAGTAGTATAACCTCATCATAATTAATTGAATGAGCTGTAGCATCCTTATGGAACATAGCTGAATTTTGGTTCTATTTAGCCTTCGCTTTCCTATTGGTGTTAGAGGTTGGAACTTAGAACTTGTTATACTAAAAAACTACTAGCACGGGCCTTGGTTTAATGGTTGGGTGATGTTTTTATTTGGTTGGTTAGTTGCTCAGTGATTAAGCCAATCTTGATAAAGTTATTCTAGCCCAAATAGTGGGGATGATCGGTGTCCTCGGAACCTACATATAATTAAGGTCTTACTTAGCATCATTAATCAAGATTAGACATTGAACTCAAGATTTAAACCCTTAGCCCCAGCTCTCATTCTAACTAGGACTTAATTCCACCAAAAGACTCTCAAAGTGTCCCAAAACAATCACCTTAAATGGAAGGAAAAAGTTGTCCAAAACCAAAACAGTTTACTCAAGTGCTACACTTTAATTCATCATTACTCTTACTATATAACTCAAATAAGCACCATATTTACAGCAATGGAAACCAAAATCTAAGCACTAAAATCATTATGAAGATCCCACTCTATAAATAAATCATAAGCCATTAAAAAATAGTCCACAAGTTGGAAGCTAGTTAAACCTGTTATGAACAGGTTCAGAAATTCAGTCAAATTCACAGAATTTCTGGTACTAATTGACAATGAATTAGACAATATAACTTATACCGTTGGAAAGATCTATGAATCTAGTTTCTAACGTAACAAACGGATCTAAATTTCTAGTTTTCTACCCCAAGTTATGACCAATTTCCCAAGACTGCACAGTGCTGTCTGAACAGCACTGTAGCTACGGGAAAATCTGTTTTTCCAGCCTTAAAAAGGTTACCAAATCACACCAAAATATCCAGAACTGAACTTTAAAATGTCTAGATCATGATAGGATATCAAACTCCAAGATTTGGTGACCATTTCACCATATTCACAGAAGGAAAGAACTAAAACCCTTCTTTTGAATCATTTTCAGTCAATGGAAACTCAAGAAAAATCTCAAAGAAAGAACTCATTTTTCCTCTCACTTTCACCTTTCTATTCTAGTGCAATTCATTTATCTGCTTTTGAATTTGGAATTTTGGGTCTTGTCTTCTCAAGATTATGTCTTATTGAGTGGTCACGTTGTGTTTGATATAAGAGACTCATGATAAAAATTATCTCTTTCTCTACTTGTGAATGTGGTTTTCCAAATTTGTGGGCATGTAATTTTTTTTTTTACATAGCATTTTTATTTCCTTAAGCTTTGCATATGAACACATAAGAAGTTATGTAAGGTGTATAGTAACAACAGGCCATTCTATAGTGGTCATCTTCATCAGTGAATTTCTAAGCTCTAAAGAATGGTCAAAGTCCCAATGTTAACAGTGGCAGTTGTCTTGTTTTTGGCACTTTGGTGCCACCTTGTTTGGGAGAGTTAGGGCTTCATGCTTCATCCCTACAGGATGCAGATGATGGTGGTCTTGGCCTTGAACCAACTTTCAAGCACTTGGTTGCTGATCATCCCAATTATCATATGGCGCTAGGTGGGGTTGGGGCTGCAAACTGCTGCAGCACTTCATGCATTAAAGGGTGTGCAATCTCCACTAGCATTTGCCAAGAGCACATTAGAATCAAAAAAACTGAATTGTGCATTAAACAAAAAACATTACTAATTACAATTTGAAACTGCATCTTCTAATCTTACGTTATGGTTTGCTCATTTGTGCATCGATCGATATTTCTGACCCATTGTTATGTTCTGATCTTTCGTGTGTATCCTTCTTCTTTTTTTTTTTTTGGGTCTAATCTTTGTGTTGTTAGCATCATATGTTCTTGGCATGCTGTTCAGGTCAAAGATGTAACTCAATATTATATTTCTTTTGTCAAAACATCATATTCGATATTGTTTGATGATTGTTATTTGTTTTACAAATGTTTAATATGTAGTATTTCTCAAGTGAATTCCTGTATGCAGCATAATTTCGAAAGTGGGATATGAGGAGATCGGATTAGGCCCTTCTCCATAACTTTTCTCTCCAAATATCTCTTGAATTTTTTACATCTAAATAACTATATATTTCATACTATCATTACCTTTACCTTTATTTAGATGAATAGATAAAAATACTTAAAAATTCAAATCTGTTTGATAATGTTTTGTCATTTTTTTTTGAGAAATAATGTTTTGTCATTTAATTTGCACGAACCATTTGTTGAATTTGTTTAATTTTTAGTTTTACTTTTACTGTTAAGCAGTGACATCAATGCTCCTTAGCTCTAGGCCAGTGACATCAATGTCCTATTCAGAAGATTGAAAGCTGAGTTGGTGGAGGTGACGGCTTCAATTGAAGGGAAGATTGCTCAATATGCTAGTTCACAAAAAGGGATATTTAAAGTTGTTGTGTATCTTTCTTATTCTAGTTGCTATTGTCACAACTTAGTTATTGAAATGTTTAGATTGACTTAATGGTATTTTGTAATGCTACAGAGCATTTAGGCATAGTATGACTTTATTGTCTTATTGTTATGACCTTTTTAGTTTGTTTATATTTTGTTTTGTGCATCGAACTGAATGTATTGTAAAAAATACTATATTAAATGACTTTTGAATGTTTTCTAATATTATGTTTGGCAATTGAAGAGATAGCATTTTTATAAATATTGGTATAGATGATATTGTGATTGATTTGCGATATTGGTAAAGTCTTGTCACTGATGGGTGATCATCAGTGACGACTTGTTATATTAGTGATGACAATGGATTGTTAGGCAAATTATCACTGATATCAAACGTCATCATTCAAAAATGCATCAATGATGATGATTGTTTTTCATTGGAGATGAAAAGTGTTAGTGACAACAAATTTTGTCATTCAATAGGCAAGATATTAGTGACAATAGAAGTCGTCACTGAATAAAGTATCAGTGACAAGAAGTATTTGTCATAGAATATTCAAGTTGAACTGAAGTGTTAGTGATGACTTAATATTGTCACTGAAAGTAAATTCAGTGACAAGAAATATTTGTCATAGAAGTATCTAGAAGCATTAGTGACAACTTCATATTGTTATTGAATGGTAAGTTAATTGTGATGACTAATATTGCATTAGTGACGACAAAACTTTGTGGCATACAACATCATTAGTGACGACACGCCTTTGTCAAAAAATATGTAATTTATCAGTGACGACCTAGGTCATCACTAATAATTAGATAAAATAGTGGCAATCTATATATATAATTTTTTTGATAACATAAAAAGTTGTCACTAATTCCCTTTGTGTTAGTGACGACATGCTTTTGTCAAAGAATAGCTAACTTATCAGTGACGACCCATGTCATCACTAATAGCTAGATAAATAGTGACAAACTACTTATCCAATTTTTCTAACAACATATAAAGTTGTCACAAATTTCATTACCATTAGTGACAACAATTGTTGTCATAAAAGGTCATACATTTAGTGACGACTTTATTCTTGACAATATTCACATTTAGTGACGGACTTTTACTGACGACTCAATGACGACTTATTTTTTGTTGATAAAAGGTATTAGTGACGACTTTCATTTTTCAGTGACAACTTCTTGTTGTCACTGATGATGATTTTTCTTGTAGTGTTGGCCAGAAAAAAAATAAAAAGGAGTGAAGACATCTACTTGCAAAGGTGATTTTCTTGCTAATTTTTCAACCGGATGCATTGGGAAATGCATCGACCCTTTATCACTGTTTAGGATACCACATTTGACACCCCAAAAAAAAAATATCGATAACTTTATCCTATGGAAAATACCATTTAACATTGGAACTCGAATTCAATTGAAAGCTCAATAATTCTGTAGAAATGAAAAGATGGACATCTAGGGCGCATTTGGTTGGTGGGAATCTCATTAAAGGAATGAACATCTCATTCCCATTTCCACTTTTCCGTGCAGTTTGAATCAAAATGAAAAATTGTAGCTGGGGGATCTGGTTCTTCAACGCATGCGATTTCCACTAATATTGGTATCCAAATAACATGTGAACCCCCACGATGCCTTGTAAAAACAAAAAAGCAAGCGAAAGAATGGCAAGCGACTATTCGTCTTTCCTTGGCTTCTTCTTCACAAGAAGTCTGCCAGTCCTTTAGTCCCGTATTTAGAATTGTTTTTGGGGAATATATATATCGTTAGGATGGTTGTGTTATTGGTGTTTTTTAAAAGACATTATCTTAGTAGTTTTAGAGATTTACTTTTTATACATGTGAAATAAAGGAGTAATCGAAAAATATATTTGAAATTTTAAAAAATTTTATACTAAACAAGCCCAAACATTTTGTAAAAAAAGTGTTATCATTGGTGTTCAGGTGTTATGGCTTTGAGTATATTATCATTGGTGTTCAGGTGTTATGGCCTTGAGTATATTTACTAATATAACCCTTTGGTTTAAAATATTTACTGGTTTTGTAATTTGTTAAATGTTGCTTTCTCAAATAGGAGACATGGCGAAAATGGATCCAATCCATAGCCCCATCCATAAATCTTATGATTTAAAATAAAGCCATGAGCATTGTTACATTACTTTCTTATATCAGCATGCAATATTATGCTTATGAAACTCTTTTTGACTATAAAGTCCACAAGTAAGGCCATAAACCCGATCCACTTAAGAATCTCCTGTGCCAAAGATGGCAAGTTCCTAATATTTTTGTTCACTCTGTGAATGGTGACCCTTACATCTGGGAATAATGGAAAAAGATGAAAAATTAGCATTAATCATGGATGGTGTATACGTTTCTCTCTTTACCCAAGTTACGGGTTTTCGAACCTTAGGAAACTTCAATGCATTCTTGGCAGCTGAAACTTCCGTTGGACTAAAAGAAAAAATTTTGAGATACTCTTTTATTGGTGCTTCTTGAAACCAGAAACTACAATTGAACTTTCGTTTGAGCGAAGATGGGCTGGTGGAAGAGATGGATATAAATAAGGCTGAAGGAGGAAAATTCCATCGAGTTTGCTACCTTAATATTTGCTCAAATATGGTTTTCAATTGACCATTACTAAAAGAGAAGAGGGCTGTGGCTGCGTGTTGGTTGAGTGTTCTTTTGGGCGGAAAATTCTTACATGATCCAGTTTACGGTCCACGTGCACATAAGTATCATTAAATTATTTTATTACATAATTATACATTATCATACTTGTGTAGCATTTTTTTAAACTACAACATTTACAAATTAATGTAAGAATTCCTTGAGTAGGACAGGCAATAGTGGTGGTAACAGTGGGATATATTGTTTTCATCTAGCCAAATCTTAAACCGTGTAAAGTAATTTTGGATTCCCTTAATTTCTATATATGACATGAGATGCGTATTCATCATTACCGTTCGTGAAATCCAAACTTAACCAGGGTCAACCTGTTGGCAAGAGCAAATAAATGTTCGATAACATCTCCAATTTTTTTTGCTCGTACATTGAGAATAAGGCATCTCACATTTACGTCACATCGTCTTCGTCTCAGTTGGAGCGGGGGAAAAAAAAAATTCGAGTACAAAGTATGAAATACACTTTCACGTGCATGCTGGAAATAAAAAACAGAATATGGATAGAAAAAATAAAAGAAGTAAAATGGAATCTAGGTTGCATTTTACCTATAAATTTTTTTTCACATCCGTCCATTTGTTTTACACATTATTATTTTCTTTTACAGTTGCTGTGCAAAATCTTTGGATAATACTATGATAATGACCATAACTAAAAGAAAATTATAAATTTTCAATAGTAAAGTAGTAAATTTTAACAAAAATTTACCACCTTCATATGATAACTTATTATTTTTTATAACTTTTCATCACTACAGTTTTTTTCTCTACAAATACAGTGAAATTGCGAGACATTTACTAACATTTTCTAGATTATCCACATGTTCATGCGCTCCACATCTATTTAGCATCTATTCCTAAATATATTGGTCCACATCTATTTAGTATCTATTCCTAAATATATTGGTTTAGTTATTTTGATGAAGTGTAATATGCTTGTGTTGATTCTACCATTATGATTTAATTTATAATATGATATATGGTTAAAAAAAATTCTTCTTCGGCCTTTCCATTCAAATTGTGTTTTTTATTGGATTAATAATTCACCAGCAGAATTTTAACCTAACCCGTCGCTTTAGGAACTTAAAAGCAGCTTATTGACTGACACTTCTCTGTCGTTGGATTAATACCACATTGGTAAAATTTAATAACTTTTTCTTATCACGACTTCTGCCGTAGTCCTTTCTATAGTTAAATTACATCATCTTGGTTAATATTGAACACAGATAAGCAAAATCTTCTGCAATTCTTCAACAAGTGTATTTTAAAATTTATTTAAAAATCTAAAACAATAAGAAAGCATCTTGCATGACCTCTGTAAACTAGCCACTATCTTTTTCAGCTGGTGAAAAGACCGCATTAAGATTTTCCAACATTAGTCTTTGTTGGAAAAATTTTCGTTTTAAAGAGTTGCTCCTACATCAAGGAAGACAAGTTGCTTCTTAAACAATTGCCGCAGGAATTACAATTATAGAAAGCTTAGCCCACTTTTTTGTTGAAAAATTATAAAAAATTATGGAAACACTAGAAAAATAAGTTTCCTATATATGTGCTTCAATTAATTTTTTGTGTACAAAATTGTATAACATTTGGCAATTACTTGAATTCTGGACTTCCGGGAAGATGTTGTAGCTCCTCCTTAGAGGACTTATTTCTTTCCTCCCACAACTAGAGATTGCTAGGTTTCTAGTAAGAATCTCTGTTGTTCCTGAGTTAGAGTTGTTATAGAAGAGTGAATAGAAAGCCGAAGGAAAGAGTTCACAGATGATTGATTAAAATTTTCACCTTGCAAACAAAGAAAAATAAGTTTATGACTTATAAAGTGCTAAAGTGTCTACTAAAATTATTATAACATTTAATAAAGAATTTTTTTTTACAAAAATAAATAATTGGAGCGTGTTCATAATGCTTGATCTATCCCGTTCGTAAATTCAAACAATACATAAGTGCTTCATATATGGATGTCCTAAGAAATGGTACATCCTGATATATAAAATTTTGAGAAGTAGCAATTTAGGAAACTTTTTGTAAAGGAATATTTCTATTTCATAATTATGTTTTTTTCATCACGTCTATCCCCTCAAACCTCTTTGTTGCTCCATCTTCTCCCTCTAGTGGATTCCTTCCACTAACAACTTCAATTATGAAACTTGCAAGTTCTAGCATTTTTTTTTTTTTTTTGTCATGAGTACTTTGAAATTATCTAGAAATGAAAAAAAAAATTAGAAAATTTATAACCTCCTTTGGTTGGTGGGAAGTAAAGTTAAGTTGGTGGGAAATAAAGTTAAATTGAAATGTGATTCCGTAATGTAATTTCACGTAATGATAATTTTGTAATTTTTATTTGGCCTAAATCCATTTTCCATCCCCAAAACTATGCCGAATTCTCACTTTGCACCTAAATTTCAATTTTGGACACATTGCATCCTCAACTATTTAAAACATTCTATTTAATTCCAATTGATGATGACGTCAACCAAACTAATGAAACTTAGGCATGTGTGTGCAACATTTATTTAAGTCTAACTGTCGACAGCGTTAATTTTAGACATATTGCACCCTAAACTGTCTAAAACATTCCATTTAAGCCCAATCATTGCATGCGCGTGCCTAAATTCCATTAGTTTGGTTGACACCATTAACGATTAGACTTAAATGGAATATTTTGAACAGTTGAGGGTGCAGTCTATCTAAAATTTAAGTTTAGAGTGCAAAGTGAGAATCTAACATAAGTTAAAGGGTGCAAAGGGGATTTTGGCCTTTTTATTTTAATATATTTTTTTTTTGACAATTGGAGGAAGGGAAAGAGGAAGACCACTACTCAATCTCAATTGAAATAAGGAATGAAAAGTAAATTTAACCCCACAAACTTATTTCAATATTTTGTTTAGAATAATATAGTACTGAATATAATATCATTATATTTAGATTGCTAAAACAGTAATACAATTTGCTTATCATTGCATCAGACATGGGATGGTGGGCTAGGAACCCATGTACCAAAAGCGCCTTGGTACTTAACTCGAATAGCCAAGAACTTTGCGCGGTGGAATAATGTCAACTGGCGCCTCCAAACTTGAAAATGAAGCTTTCGGCAAAGGACGATTCCACTTTGCTGCCTCCTCGCTGGTCCCAAACCACGGCTGCTGGCGGCAATCGTACATCTGGCAAAAGGATTGGAAGAAAAGCAGCAGCACCACGAATATCGGGAAGAGTGGTTTTAATAACTTCAAGATACCTTCAATCCATTTCTTTATCCAGTTACAGGCCTTCACCACAGGAACCTTATCGTAATCTTCATTCGTGAATTTGCAAAACATATCAAGCAGCTTGGACTTCTGACCTTGCTTTTGCATGGAACTTTTCAGCCCATTGAAGAGCGCCACTACGCCTTTATCTTCCATTTCTGTTATCAGGATCTTCGCATCCTTCAGCAGCTTCACATCTCTTTCAGTTCTTGTGATGGCACACATCAGACCCATATGATCTTTGACTTCTGAGAACTCTTGCTTCTCATGACCCTCCGATTCTTCTTCATATGCCAACAAATTTCGCAGTATGACTTCTGTATCTGCATCAAGATTCATTATTGGAAGGTAGATTTCATTCTTCTCTTGGTCGAAGTTAAAACTTCCAAAACCATGTCCGACACTAAGAGGAACAAATTTTATTTTGGAAATGTCGTGTAATTCGGAGACTGAATGAATCTTTTCCAAAGCATTGGGTTCCTCGACAATGGGATTCAAAGCCTTACTCGAATCTCGCAGCTTGTATAACAAGGATGGCAGTCTGGCAGGTGCAGATTTTGCAGTCTCAGATAGCGTTTTTATTTCTCCAATTGTCTTGGTGAATACTTCTCTGGTTAGCCTTATAGCATATATGGCTGATGCAAGTGTGTGCCGGCAAGATCCTGCAGGTTCGCCTCTCAAAACTGTTGTGCCTACAACCAACTGATGCATAAAATGCAGGAGATGGTTTGTCTTGCTGAAGTCCTCTTTCATCGACTCCCTGACATTTGCCAATTTGATCGGGTATAATTTACTGCAGAAACTGTAGAACTTGTCAAACAATTCATCATCCGCAGTTAGTTCCTTTTCTGGATGCAGTTTTTTGAGATGCTTCAATACTTCTCGGATCAGAGTAAGTGGAATTTGGTTCTCAAGCATCATTATATCCCGAACCAATTCATGAAGATCGTCCTTTCCCTCCCCCGGGCCAAGGTAAGTGTCGATGAAATGAAGCAAGTATATGGTGTCTATGATCACAATCAACAACAAGGTCTCCTTATCAAGATCAATATACCCGCCATAACATGATCGGATTGTCAGTTCAAAAGGCTTTGAAGACCGCTTAATAGAGTCAACGATCTTCTCGAAATTGATGGTTTTCAAGTAACGCTTGACAGCAGAAATCTTTTTACTATTTTTCTGCCACTTCGGATGGCAGTGATGAAATGGCCCGAGGCCGATTTTCTGAGGAGTATAAGCGTCAGGCTGTGTGTCTTTCAAGGTTTTTGAAACTTGAAAAACGCAAGGTTTCATTTTGATTTCGTAGCCAGTTTTGTAAGCTAGCATTATGTAGTTTGCCCAATCTTTTTCTCTCTCTTTTGAAGGGAAAAATGTACTGGACGACATCTTTGCTGTGGTTGTTGGGGTTTGGAGGAAACTCATCAGCAGTTTTTGTACTTTTATAATGGTACTGATGAAAGGAAAATGTAATCGATCGATTCCAATATTATGTGAAAATTTTCTTCATAGTCCACAAACATATTTGTGAAAGCTTAATTTGATCCCTGGAGAATAAAATTCTTCCATTTAACTATACTCAATTTTTTGAGGTCTTTATCATGTCAATTCTTTTTTTTTTTTTTTGAAATCCTATTATCATATCAATTCTACCTTGTAGTTGAATCGGTTCTATTGTCGCCATTTTAATTGAAAGAAAAAAATTGTAATAACTTTGTTTAAAAGTAGAATATGAAAAATTAGCGAAAGTTTTTTTTTTTAAAGAATATAGTACTAGCATATAATCTGAAATTTTTGCTTCTCCCTCTGCCCATCGAAGTAGTCATGTTTCTCTTTTTTCTTTTTTTTTTTTCTGTTCTATTAAATTGTCAAGTTTAACGACTTTTTTCTGTTCTATTAAATTGTCAAGTTTAACGACTCAACATATGTTACAGTTTATTTTGTCTACTCTTAATCTCTTGTTCTCATTCTAGATGACAGTTTGTACCATTTCAAAATTTCAGTTTTGAAGGGTAAATAGGAAATGAATAGGCAATTGTCACAATCACTACATTATTGTCAAAAAGTTGGAATAACAAAAAGCAAGTGGCATTATGGAAAAGAGAGAGTACTATTTTTTGTCCGAAAATGCTTACTTAAATTTGGAAAGAGTTGGAGTAAATAATAAATATTTGATATTATGTTACATTTTACTGCCCGTCTTTAATTTTTTTTTTTTTTATCTCTTTATCCTTCTGCTTTTCTTTATCGTTCTCATAAGGCAATCAATGTAAGTGTTGATGAAAATGTCAACTCTTCCTCATACACGGTGAGAGACCACGAAGGCAATTTTGTTCTTGCTTATTCGATTTAGTTTTGTTGTCTGATAAATTTACAGTCAATTTCTTGATCACTGTGAATTTAAACTTTTGCATATCTTAAAGGAAAGTAATTTTGTTGCCCATTTTATGGCTGACTTGGCAAATGTTTCTTCAATAGATAGGGTGTTCACATCCTTTAATTATATTCCTTTGCATTTGAAAGGTTTTCTTAGATTAGATAGATTTTAATAAATTCGATTTCAATGAAATAAACAAGCTGGAGTCTAAGCCAAAACCCCCACCATACCAAATGAATTTCTAGAAAAAAGAACTGTTGAATAAATATGAAATAAATTCTAATTTTTGGTTTTTTTTTATGTATTTTCTCAAATAACTGAAAATTAAAATTGAATACTATACTAGATAGACTTATATGCCGTTTAATTCTTGATTAAGATTGAAAAACGCTCATGTATGTAAAAAATTCAAATGGTCAAGAATCTAAAGATTTGATCACTATCTTGATAAAATACTTCCCTAATAATTAGAATTAGAAAAGCACATAGAATACAGAACTCTCCAAGACTCCAAAATCAATGACAGCTCTGTCCCTGTTTATTGGGTATATTTATATTCTGTTGCACAAAGTCTTGACGTTGAATGATAGTTCATCTTATCCATTTGGGCGGAACCAATTGACAATTTTTTAGGTGCGGAAATAAATTGCAAAATAAAATGAGATAGGTATAAAAATTTAGAAAAAATGAATGTGATATGTTGTACTGGTAACTTAGTCTGTCTGAATATAATAAGAAAGTGAACAATACATTTGAACAGCTATATCTTGGTTTGGAATGCACTAAATAAAGTGCATTACTCTATAAACAGATATTTTCATTTACAGAAAATAACCAGAATTATGTGCGATTCAAAAGGAAAAATGAGTTTTTATTTCGGAGGAAAAGGAGCATCAGCATAAACAACAATGATATTCCTAATTGGTAATTGATTATATCCTTTCAACACCGTTATATAGATTTCAGTGCTCGTTAAAATTCTTACCACTACAAATCTCTAGTCGATAAAGCATTCAGTCAATAATTAACAATTGGGAAAAAAAAAAGTAGAAGATAATTTCAAAGTAAAAATTAATCTTTTTATATACAACATTTTTTAAGAGCTACAGTTTTTTAGGTCTACATATTAGGAACTAATTTAGCCGAAATTGAATACTTTGGTGACTACAATTATTCGACCAAATTGACCCACAAGCCAACAAAATTTACTGCTATCCCATAATTAAGTAGCAAATTTTTTTTTCCCACAATACGGGATTAGGTCTTAGATTTGAAAGTTTGCATCGAATGCTGACGTTTGCATAATCACAGAGTGTATTTTCACCCTTTGGAACGGTTGTGGATGAATTCATGGGGTTCTGCAAGATGCCTTTTTTTTCATTTTAGATGTTCTAAATGGCCTTTAAATACAATTGTTCATGAATAACATAAATTTTGCTTATGTATATCCATTCAAACCCGACATCAGTATGTACAATACATTGACCGTCAAGAAACTTGCGTAATTTAGTTTTAGACAAGACTGGGGAGGAAGTACTGATAAAAAAAAATGAAT
The DNA here is from genome assembly GCA_024721245.1 of Mitragyna speciosa. Taxonomy (NCBI): domain Eukaryota; kingdom Viridiplantae; phylum Streptophyta; class Magnoliopsida; order Gentianales; family Rubiaceae; genus Mitragyna; species Mitragyna speciosa. The sequence goes on along the minus strand of CM045553.1, from coordinate 31,992,717 downwards.
AAAGTTATGAAATTGTGCCAGTGACGTATTAATTCGATGATAGAAAAGTGATTGTTAATAGCTTTTAAGACCGAAAATTGATATTTTTGTTTAATAACACAAAAAAACTAGAGTTGAACTCTTGATATGTATGTATATATGTATGCACGCATGCTTACATGTAGGAAACTCTTCATTTTCAATCCATATGCTCTCTGATTCTTCATTTCCAGCATGCATGTGAAAGTGTATTTCTTAATTTTCACTCGGACATTTTTCTTTTTTGGTTCCAAGTGAAAATAAGACAATGGGGAGTAAATGTATGATTCCATATTCTTAATTCGTTTGAATAGATATTGGAGATGCCTGATTAAGTTTGGTTGTCGAGAATGGTAACAAAGAACAAGCGTCTCATGTTAAGCCATATGCGAATGGTAATGAAGCATAGACATTATTCACGACTAATCAGGGCTGCTCCCTTCATATTTATTTATTTTTTATTCAAACCTACGAATATAATTCTGTCCTTTTGGGTCACAAATTGCCAAGACCAATTACTGAGAATCTAAAAAAGATGTCACATCTCAGCACCTAAATCTCTCCTGTTACAATTTTTAGCATTACTTTCATATTATACTATTTAAAAGAACGACATTGTACATTCATTAATTATGTATTCTCGAATAGGAACACAAGTCATCGCTTAGAGACATGTGAACTCCCGTTTTCCTTCATCAGCCATGTCCATAACCACCTCATCCACCAGCCCATCTTCTTCAAAGACGAAATTTTAATTATAGTGAGAATCTATGGAAAACCATAGCTTGAACAGAGGGGAGGGGAAGTATGAACCTATGTTTTCAGACTCGAACCGAGCATCGACTCAACTGAGGTCAGAGATCAGGGGTCAATAGGTTCAACCGGCAGTTGATTCAGGATCAAATCGGATGGCGTCATAAATACTTCATATATATATGTATATATATCTATAATTAATGGGTATATATAATTAATGGGTAAATATAGGTATATATATATATATATTGTATATACCCATTAATTATATATATATAGAGTTCAATTCTAGCTGTTAGTCAAAAATTAAAAAGGGTCAATGGGTCTAAAAAAATCATAACTAGTCAAAAACATTTAAAAAATCCTATTTTTTTTCAAGTAAAACCCGATTTTTTCAGGTCAAACTCAATTTTTTATCATGTTTGACCGCTTTTTTCAAATTCGATTTTCTTAAATTACTCGGTCTGGATGCTTGGCCAGTTTTTGGTTCGACCGACCAGTCCAGTCCTAGTTTCAAAACATAGGTATGAAGCTCCATTAAAGATGAAAACCCACAACTCGAACAAATAGTTTGAGGGAAACATAGAGCCGACTTCTTGTTAAGGAGAAGCTATGGAAAGACAATTAAATACTGCTTGTCTTTTCTTTTGCTTTCTTTCCAGTTTTAACAAGGCATCGTCCAAGAATTCAAGAAAACCACAGTTAACATAACATCTGGCCATTAATAGTGGAACCGCATGCCTTGGGGAACCAGATTCCCGAGGCTACATTTTTTTGTTTTAGTTCAACAAAAGCGAAAAAAGGTGCAAATGGGATTGAGATGTTCTTTCTGTTAATAAGATTAGCACCAGCCAAATGTACCCTAGATATCAATCCTTTTATTTCCATAGAATCATTGAGCTTTCAATTGAACTGGAATTCTTATATAAACTGTTTTTCAATATGGTAGATCAGAAATCCAGCCTAGAGGGTAGCAGGTGAAAATTGTAAATGATTTAGAAAATTATGCAAGTTCTAAATGGTAATCAAGAGTCTTTCACTGGATAGAATGCATATATCAAGAAATCTACATTGATTTCTCAAGCCATGCCTTTTTCAATATATGTGGTGAAAAAATCATTGTTGGAAGAAGATGCCCTTAACTTTTTTTTTTTTTTGGGAGTAATGATAACGTTTACTAGATTTTTTTTAAACTGATCTATCACTTTATATGTGGATATCCTTGTAGAAAATGCCTCATCATAATAATATTTTTCAAAACTAAATAAGATAATTTTCAATTCTAGAAATTTTGAATTTTTGAAGATGTGTAGCCATTTTGTTATGTACACATGGATAGAATTTGTAAAGAGAGATTTATATTCCAAACATGGAAGCCATGGCAAGTCAAATCTTGTTCCATTTAGATTGATCCAATCTAATTCATGGAAAATCTCAGATTTTAATTTTTGTATTGTCTTGTAGACTCGATCCAATTTCAAATTAAAATTTTCATTTTTTGTTAAAAAACCTATATTTTTGTTCAAGAATCTATTATACATAAGTTTTAGAGAGAGACTTAGGCCCATGTGGTAAAACTAAAATTTGAAATTAGGATACTGAAATGTGAAATTCAAGTGTTAAAAACATTATATAATTAAATTATCTCTATTTGATAATTAATTAAATTTAAGTATCAAATTTAAATATATCGCCTAGTAAATATTGTAATACCAAGGGATCTACAATGGCCTTTTTGTAATTAAGACCTTTCGGGGCAACTATGTATATTGTAATTGACAAGGGGCTTATGTGCAAATTTTTCAAACTTTGGACTTTCCCAAATAAGGCTTAGGGCATGTCGTCCTCGTTCACTTTTCTTCCCTAATTTTTCCTCCTTCTTCTCCTCTCTAAGCCTTCCCTCTTTCTTTGATTAAGGCATTGAAGAGCCTCCTCCTCTATCTCAAAGCGAGCTAGTAGAGAGAATCTTGAAGCTTGCCTTCTAACTCATAACCAAGGTAATGTTTCTCCAAAACCATTCTTTTTTCTTGGCTTTAGTGTGTATGGTTTGGTAGTGTAAGTAGATGATTGATAAGTTTGGGTTCTTATGCTTTATTGGCTTTGATATTAGTATGCTTTGGCGTGGGTAAGCGAGATAATAGACGAGTCTTGATGATTGAGAGTGTTGCCTTGCTATGGTAGAATTGAGTCATGAACCTTGAGGGTTTATGTATGATCTTTGAGTATGATTCATGATATATGTTGTGTGTTGTGTTAAGGTAGTGTTTTCTTGTCATATTTTGCTATTGTGGAGTTGTTTTTCTGGTTAGTTCGAGTTAGCGGAAGATGAATAGTGTTGGGTGTGAGTTTGGGTTGTTAGAGGTCATCTCTGGGTCATTTCTGGTGCCATCCGCGGCCGAATTTGTGCCGCGGATGGAACTGCGGCTGGTTCAGCCTAAGTCTCTGACCCGATTCACAGCATGATCAGCGCTGCGGATCAAACTGTGGATGCGAACCGCAGGGTGAGCCACGGCCAGCGGCTCGACCTACTGTAGGGAGCTACTGGTGCTCTTTGTGATCCGCGGGCGCGGATCACCCTGGTCCACCCTCGGATCACACCTTTTTGGTTCAGTTTTGCTTTGTTTTGTGTGTATAGGTTTAAGATTAGGCTTTATACAGGAATTATTGATAGAGTAAGGTCATAATCGAACATTAATCGTGCATTATAGGCGATGAAGGTGTCTATCCCTACTCCGATTATTTGAATTAGCCGTCATTTGAGGTAAGTAGTAATTGAATCTCTTTGCATTTTGACAATGTACTTTGTTAAAGCTAATGTTTTGAAATGCTAGTTTATATATATAATTGGGCTTGAGCGTGGATATATTCATATTTGACTATGAAATTGCTATATGTGGTCTATGTGTTATGTAAATGACTATGGAATTGAGCTCTTGTATGTAAAATAGATTATGATGGGACTAGTTCCTTATTTGTAGTAAATCTTTGAACCGTACTAACCGAGTGATAGTTAGTTTCGAACCGGACCAACCGGATGGTAGTTAGTTTTGAACCATGCTAACCGAGTTGTAGTTAACAATTGGATATCCAGGATCATTTGTCCACTAACTACTTGAGCTCTCTCTCTCTTTGAATTGCATTGTGTTATATTTTGGAATTGCATAGTTTATAAATTGACCACGTGTTACGAATGATGATGACTAATGATGATGACTTTGATTTCGAATCGGAAACTATCTATGTATGTGTAACAAGCTAAAGCCCCAAAGAGAACTTTTGTTACTTATTGGGTGATTTTATCACTCACCCCATTGTTTAACCTCGCAGGTGATGATTTTGTAGAAAGAGATTGGGACGACTTTTGGGCCTCATAGTCATAGTTAGTATAGATGTGAATGAGGTTATTTTTGAATGCCTTGATGTATAGCCATACTTTTGGTATAAATTTAGGCTATACATGTTTTTCCCAACTATTTTTGTTATTGGGGAGAAGAAAATGTAATGGATAGTGCATTTTTTTTGTTATGAATGAAATGAACTTCTTTGGGCACCTTGAGTATTCTTTGAGCTTTATATCGTGTTAGATGATATGTTGTATTAGTTTAGCCTTGGTCCTAGCTTAGCCTAGGGCATGGCGGATGTCCCGTCTCGAGCATGGGGCGTGACAAATATAATAACTTTATTCTAAAAAATAAAATAGTTTAGCAGTAGTGCATCTACATGAGAGAGAAATGAAAGTACGTATGTTTTTGTGTGTGAGAGAAAGAGAGTGCAAATGTATTTGTGTGTGAGAATGAACGAGAGAGAAACTATGTATGTGTGTGTGTAATATGTATGCATATGAAAAAGATTTGTGTGTGATAGAGTTTTCGCGCACGAGAGAGAAGGAGGAGGAGGGGAGAGAGAGAGAGAAATTGTATGTACTTGTGTGAAGGTGTGTACATGTGTGTAGTTGGCATATAAGAGAGAATATGTATGTGATAGAAAGAAAATATATGTATTTGAATGCGTGAGAGAGAAAAATATGTGTGTCTGTTGACTGTATATAAATGTTTGTGAGAGAGATTGTGTTTGTGCATGAGAGAAAGCATACTGTGTGTGTGAGAGAGAGTATTATACCACACGTGTTCAAAATTTAGCAAATGTTAAAAGTTTTTACTTTAAATTTTATACACCAATTAAATAGTGCTTGTGGATTAAGTGGTAAAATGAATTTTGTTATCCAATATACTTAATTTAAAAGGCACTTAATTCATGAATTTGCAATATTAACTTGAGTTATCATGTACTTCGTTCACCTGAATTTGTTTTAGAATTAGTCACAATCAAGCGATGAATATTATTATTATTATTATTATTTTGCTTCAAAAGAAAACCATTAGAAGCAAGTGTGACAATTTAGTTAAGATCTTTGTTTTTCTTTTTCTATTGTCACGTTAGGTGTGACATGAAAAATAGCTTATGACTATGTTTGTAATGTAACTATGTCAAATAATGTCCTGCAACTTATTGTCAATTATTTGCCTTTAAAAATTTTTTTATTTTTTTGTTTGCATAAGTAAAAAATATTTAATTGTCATTTCTAAGGAAAGTTAATAACAAGGAATTAATTCAGGAATTTACAAATGTCAAATTGAAAATTTAGGCTTTTTAGGATGTATTTAAGGTAAGTTTGCAAACAAAAATTGACTTTAAAAAATTTTGTAAAAGAATATCTATTCACATATAAGATAAAGATAGGAAAGAAAACTAGCTGCCACATGGACAATACATGAAGGTAGTGATACTTGAGAGACAACAACATGGTGATAGACATCATTACTCTCTTTTTTGTTTTTTAATGCAAAACATCGATTTTATTTAGTGATTAATGGATTGAGAAATTATTCAATACTTAATAAAGAAGTACCCTCACTACTACAACTCAATTAATCTTACTACAAGACTATAACTGTGGATGAAATAAATCAAACCAAAAAAGCAATTAATAAAAATCTTAGGGCCTAAATACCATTCATCCATTAACTTCCAATTCCCCCTATTCCTATGAACTCTTTTTCGCGAATTAGAAACATTTATTACCTGTTGCACCGTAGCTTTTATTATTAGATATAAAATACAGTTTTGTGTGATGAATTTGATTGTAAAGGATATTCCTTGCAATCCTTTCTGAGGCCTTTTTTTTTTTAGTCATTTCTGAGGCGTTTGATCTCCGATTTGTGATGATACTTCTTGGATTCTTTCCAGACAAAGCGAAATTGGGCCCTGATGTGATTTGATCTATGTCTTGGTGAGGCAAATCCAGATGATATGGCCCAATTGGCAGCCATGGCGTATCAAATTTCTGTTTGATTAAAACAAATTTATTAGATTTGAGCCTCGATTTTTTCATTAAAAAAAAATCTCCCATGTAGATTTGAGCTTGAAAATACCTTTCAAAATTTATTCTCCCTCGTTAATAACGAATTTGTCCGAACCCTGTTCGTTTGTATTAAACAAGCAGAACTTGTTCAAGTTGGCCTTATTTGTGCTAAATGAACTGATCGTGTATTCGATCTTGAGTTAAAGTTTGATTTGACGAGTTGAGATTGAACCAAAGTATCAAGAGAGCTATGAAGCTTGCTTGTTAATCAAACAAGTATGAGTTTAAGCATAAGATACTCGACTCGACTAAACCTGAATTAGTTTTATTCAGGAATGGTATCACATTAGTTTAATGCAACATCAGCTTAATTAGACCTGTTGAATTCACTTGAGCTTGGAACTCGCATTTTCTAAATTCTAAGTGTCCTTCACCAGAATCACGCACCTAAATCACCCCATCCGCTGGAGGTTTTTGAAACCCATCACGGTTATAGAATTTTATGAGGATAACAGTGCGCTTATTGGATTGTCAACAAATCAATTTCATTTTTTAACAGAACTTCCATCCAGTGGGCCAACACTTGGTCTGTGCATGCAAGGAATTCTCTGGTAAGTATACCAGGGGGTTGGCCCTCACAGGGTCCGTTCTGAGCCCACAAACTGTTTGCTGAAAAAAAAATTTATATAGTCCAAAGGTAAAACCATATAATGGACCAAGTTTTTGTTGCTTTCACAAGGGGAAATGAAGTTGGGCTTTTTAAAGATTATATAATAATATCATTTGGCATTCCTTAAAGGGTAAAGGCAGTGGACTCTTAAAAGATTGGCTTTTAAAGGTGTAGCTTAAATATGTGAATGTTAATAAAGATGCCCTATGAATTTATAAAGCATCACAATTGTCAACTCTATCCTAACTAGCTCCTTGCTTACTCTAAGGGAAAGGTCCAACAATTGCCAACTCTATCTTATGATACTCCTAGTTTACTCTTAGTTTACTTTAAGGGGAGGCCCAAACTAGGTCCTAGGCAAAATTGATAGGACCAAATCACCATTAGGCCATACGAATATATTATGCATTCATTTAGATTTTGTATGAAAGTTAGGATTTGAACTTATGACCTCCCACAAGCCTTAAAAGCTTGGTGGTGGCCAGGCTTAGTTGGTTGTATAATGCTCTAATGTGGATGAGCGTACTACTTAATATTAAAACAAAATACATAGTTTCAAAATACTATATGTTATGATATTAAATATGTATATTGACAGGCACAAAGTAACAGAAATAGGAGATTTCTTCACTATGGATGTCTCAATAATGAAAATTATTATAAGTTTTCTTTCTTTCAATATGGTTTCTTAATTTCAAATTATTATTTTGATGAAAATTTCCACATGATAGTACTTTTTTAGGTATTTTATGAATAACTACTTATCCTCGTTCTATTGCAACATTAGGCGTTTGGGATGTTATATTGGCATACTTTCAATAGCTTTCGTGTTATCAATTTTGAGACTACTCGTAGCTATAAAATTAAATTTTCACTTCAATTTATGTCCATGTCGTATCAACTTGAATAGCAAAGAACGTGAAACACAACATAGAAAATTTTTGGCTCAAAGAAAACAACAATACAAATTTGTGCGTATTTACACTATCAAAGACGGAACGGATCTAACGGAGACACAGACTAGTTATTGACTTTTCCAAATGTTTCACTTAATTGACTGCATATTTTTGTTGTTTTTATAAAATCGATTTCTGTCCACATGCCCATAGCAGCTAAGATGGCCCTTTTACTAAAAAATTGATTTTCATTACAATAGTCGGTAGTCGTGGAATGCTTCGCCAGCTAATTTCTCAAGGAGCAATAGTTAGTTTGACAAATTGTTCACAATAGCTTAATACCAAGAAAAGTCTTTTTCCACTGCATGATTGCACTAGAGCACCCATAATAGGCAAGTTCTTAAGAGTTTAGAAATAAAACAAAGTTCAAACGTGATTGATTTGTAAGGTGTAACATATTCAAAGCAGAAAGTTGTACTGATTTCAATTTTTTGTCTGAAAAAGGTTGAGCATATTAATTATGGTGGGATAAAAGGCTTGACTTCTAATACCTTCTATGAATGAAGATTTCTTTCTGTGCTTAGTCCTTCTAATACTTTCGTCAGAAGTTTCACTTTATTTGACTAAAATTTTTGTTGTTTTCGGAAATTAGTTTCTGTCCACGCGTCCACAAAGAAGAGGCTCCTACAATACTTTAAAGATGGAGAATTAAGGGAAGTGGTAAATTTGATTATGAATAGCAAGTTTTCTCCAACCTCTAAAAAAAAAAAAAAAAAAATATTCATCCCCTGCATGTTGCTACACGGGCTACCCAATTTTTCTCACAAATTAAACTGTAAGCAAAAATATAATTTTCGTATAAAGCAACAATGGAAAAAAATATTTGATTCATACATGTATAGTTACGATAAATATGTTACGATATTAAGATAACATACTACGATATAAAATCAGTACCTTTAACATACATGTATAGTTAATTTCCCGGCATAACTATTATTGATCCAGGCTGTTGTAGATACTATGTTGTTGTATTTGGTTTCTACTAGAACAAGGCAAATTAGTGGCTGATTTTTCAGTGTTGTGGTGCCAAGGTTTCAAGGGCTTTAGATCTTTCTACTCTGTAACAATCATTAGAGCTGTGCGTGAGGTCTTTTTTGGTCCCGTCCTAATTCATCCGTAATCCAAACCTGTGGAAGAGATCCTAAATTTCACGGCTGGAAATCAACTGGAAATAAATGCGAATACATATTCAAGCACCTATCATTTCAGTGGTGGAAAGTATCTGGCAAATTTTAGCTTTATAAATCAATAATTCTTTTCATGTCAATTTGAAGGGAAGAAAGGAAATAAAAACGTGTGATAGAAGAACAGGAACCAAATCAAATATGGGTATGGGGATGTGTGCTGTCATCTTTTTTTATGTTTGGTTCTGTATTTTTAGAAATAATTTTTTTTTAAAAAAATGTTTAAGCATGTTTTCAAATTAACTTTTTATTTCACATACACATTTTTTAAAAAGAATTTTTAAAATTGTTACACTAATATTTTATGAAAAATACATCAAAGTACAGCCATTCAAACAGAGCGGAGGTATAGTTGCAATGCGTTATTTTTTGTCCTCTAGAAAATGATATAATCCACTAAAACTTTAATTTGGTTTGATATAGGAATGTCCAAAGTTTGGAACAGTGACAATTTATTGATTTTCAAAACTAAGCAATTAAAGTTGTTTTAAAAAATTTCTAAATTAAAGCCAAACATAATATAAACAAAATCAACAGTTTGGTACGCATATTTTTGGGTTTGATTTATTTGGTTTCTTTGGTTTGGGCAATAAGATTTCATGCATTTACCAACTAAAATTAAATTTCAATGCAATATAGTACTACTAAAATTCTGATACAAAAATATAATAACGATTCAAATTCCAAACAATTTGTTGCAGCTGGTATCAATAAAATCATTCCAAATATTAGTTTATAATAGGTAACATATGGTTTGGCTGAAAGATAAATTTAATTTTCCAAAAACGGAAAAACTTTTGTTGACATTGCTTATAAGATATTTTTACTAGAAAAGGTATGCACATATAACTATTTCACATCTTTTTTATCTAGCAATTTTTTTAAATATTAACAACTAACTATTTATCTCACGCACATTACATTTAAAAAAAACACACAATAATATTAATTTTTAAAAGTATTACAAAAACACAATATAAATGGAACTCTTATTAGAAAAACACAATCTAAACAAAGCCCTTAGTTTTCTTGCAATATTATCACAAGGATGACATCGCTAATTATCTGTCATTTTGGTTAAAATTTTTTTCACCAGTATCTATGCATTTTATTCATTGATGTAGATCAATGTTAGTTAGACATAACAAAACCACATTCCATGGTAGATGAAAAAAGTTTGATTTAAAAAAAAAAAAAAAAGAAGGTCTTAAACTGTAAGGAAATAATTTTTTTTTGGCAGCCTCAGAATTTTGCCGCCCGTGACAATTTAATTTAGCAACATTGGTGCTGGTTGTCAAATTTTCTATGATCTGATGGAACATGATTAAAAGAAAAATTGCTTTTCGTCATGGTAGTGGGTGGCTGTGCAATGCTTCGCCTAATTCTCACGGAGCAATAGTTAATTTGAAAAATTGTACACAATAACCTAATATCAAGAAAAGTTTTTTCTACTACATTCATAATAGGCCACGTTCTTAAGAGTTCAGAAATAAAAGTAAGCTCACATGAGATCGGTTTATATGATGTTCATATATTCGAAGTAGACAATTATACTACATTGCAAATTTTTTTGTCTGAAAAAGGTCAAGCATATCAATTATAGTGGGATAAAAAGCTTGATTTCTAATATCTTTTATGATTGAAGGTTTCTTTTGGTCCTTACATGTCATTCTAATACCTTCTATGTTGAGTTATGAGTACATTTACGAAGAAACCTTCATGTTGTGAATTCCAAGGTAACTTGTAATGCAACTGAGTCGTTGATAAAATATTAAAGTTCATCTACGTCATATGCTTGCAACGAGAGTGACATAAACAACGTGAAACACAAAACCAAATAACTTGTGCACTTATTAGACTTATCCCATGGAGACTTGGACTAGTTTCACATCCCTAAAAGTTTTCACTTTCCTTGACTAAACTTTTCGTTGTTTTCTTAAATCAATTTTTTGTCCACAAGTCCATAAATAAGAGGTCCCCACAATAATTTGAAAAATTGTGTATGACGCTTGACCGTGAATTAGTGATAAATTTTGAGAAGTAGTAAATTTGACTACAAATAGTAACTTTTGTCAATAATCTATAAAATTAATGATGAATTTTATAAAAAATAATAAATTTGGATGTGAAGTAGTACGTATTGTAAAAAAAAATGTAAACAATTTTATATAAAATATTATGGTAATGTCATGTGTTTATAGCACATCCTATTGTTTATTGCCAGTTTGATGCATCTATGTGGAAGATACAACGACATTATTATGTAAAATTTTGTAAACTACAGTCTTAAACGGTACAGATTCTATTAATTATGCAGTTAAACCACTAGTCTTAATGTCATGGGATGAGAATCAAAAGGAAGGGAAGAAAAAGAGAGGGAAGAAATTGGAACCCCTTCTCAATCCAAACGGTGCCTTTACTTTTGTACTGATGTAATCAATTTTAGTTAGACATAACAATACCTCATGTTTTAGTAAATGAAAAAGTTTAATACAAAAAAAAACGAAGGTCTTGAACTGTAAGGGAGTATCTTTTTGCACCCTCATAATTTAGCCATTTTCCTTACTTGTGACAACGTAATTTAGCAACATTAGAACTAGTTCTCAAATTTTCTACGATCTGATGGACCATGATGGTAAAAAAAAAAAAATTGCTTTTCATCATAGTAGTAGGTAGTTGTAGAATGCTTCGCCCGCCAAGTGCACAGGGAGCAATAGATAGTTTGACAAATTGTACACAATAACCTAATATCAAGAGAAGTCTTTTCCACTACATAATTGCACTAGAGCACTCATAATAGACAACGTTATTAAGAGTTTAGAAATAAAGCAAAGTTCACACACGATCGATTTGTATGATGTTAACATATTCAAAGCAGAAAGCTATCCTCCATAGACATTTTTGTCTGAAAATCAATCACGGTAGGATAAAATGCTTGAATTCTAAAACCCTACAACGATAAGGCTCAAGGTTATCAAGCTGTGCTTTTTTAACTTTATAATTCTAAAATGGATATTAATTGATATAATTCTAAATAAGTCCAATCTCATATTATTAATATGCATTATGTCCAAATTAAATACGGGCATGGAATTGCAATGAGTTTTGAGACTGATTGCCAGCATTAAATCTAACATAAAAAAAAGTCCTTTTTACTACATAATTTCACTAGAGCACTCATAATATGCCACGTTCTTAAGATTGCAGAAATAAAACAAAGTTCACATGTGATCGGTTTGTATAATATTTATATAAACAAAGCAGAAAGTTATACTTGCAATTTTTTGTCTGAAAAAGGTCGAGCATATCAATTATAGTAGGATAAAAAGCTCGAATTCAAATACCTCCCATGATTCAAGATTTCTTTTGGTTCTTACCTGTCATTCTAATGACTTCTAGGATTGAGTTGAGTTATAAGTCCAGTTGTGCAGAGCTTTCGTGTCGTCAATTCTAAGGCTACTCGTGACGCAACTGCTTCGTTATAATATATTGAATTCATCTACGTCATATGGTTACAACTGGATTGACATAAACAGCAGGGGACACCAAATTAAACAACAAAGAAAATTTGTGTACATGCTTTTGCGTTCTGTCAAAGTCCGATGGGGCCAAGTGGACAGACTTATCTCCCGGCGATTTGGACTAGTTTCAATTCGCCAACTGTTCCACTTCATTTGACAAAACTTTTTGTTGTCGTCTTAAATCAATTTCTGTCCACACCTCCATAAATAAGAGGTCCCTACAATAGTTTGAAATGTATGTATGACGCTTGATCGAATATTCTAATTTATTCCCACATACCAAAAGTAAAGTATTCAATTTTGATCAAATTGATCATTAATGTTTCGGTGGAAATAGACGCGGTCCCTACAATATTTAATTTTAGCCAAATTAGTCCTTAAAGTTTCATGAAAATTTTGAATAATTCATAAAAATTGAAAGAAATACAAGATTAGTAAAATTTTGTAAAGATGTAAAATATATGCAATGTATTCAATTTGATCAAAAGAAATAATTGACAGATTTTATAGATTCACTAATGCAATAAATCACATGCAAGGATTTCAAATTATGATTCTTTGCCCTTATTTTTGGTAATATCTCTCTTTTTTTTTTTAGTTCTAGTGGAGTAACAGATTTCCCTAGTGTTATACCATAAAAGGTCCACAAGTCCATAAATAAGAGGTCCCCACAATTATTTGAAAAATGGTGTATGAAGCTTGTCCGTGAAATAATGATAAATTTTGTAAGGTATGTGGTAAATTTGATTATGAATAGTAAGTTTCAGGAATATATTAAAATCAATTATAAATTTTATTAAATTTGGATGTGAAGTAGCACGTTCCGTAAAATATAATGTAGTCAATTTTATATACTACTATGGTACGCGTCCTTGCAGCACCACTTTTGTTTGCCAGGATGATGCATCTGTGTGGAAGATACGACATTATTACAGGTCTATAAGTGACAATATTAAGGCAAAAGATAGTTGAAATAATTTATTGACTAGATGGAATATTTGATGATTTTCCAATAGCTTTTCTCAATTTGATACATGATTAATTAGTAGTAAATGTGGTAAAAATGATTAAGAAATTAAAAAAATCACCATATCTTTTAAAGTTTTGCTAAACTTTAATATTTTGTGGAGTTAATATCGGACAAGTGTTTTCTCAAAAAGAGAGAAGAAAAGAAAAAAAAAAAAGCCCAGAGGATAGAGAGAATGTTTCAAACAAATTTCAGATCAAATCTTCCTATATCTCTTTGGAGATTAAAATATTTGTAAGTAGATTACGCCACATCTCGTTTTATATCTCACTTCTTATTTAGTATATTTTATATACGTCTACACCTTATTTAGTTTTTGTTATTCCTTATGCACTTATTTAATATAATTCTCCTTGCAGATGAATAACAATTCTGGATATAAAGTGAAAAATTAGTTAAATACTTAAGATATAATATTAATCCTGAGTAAGGAAGCAAAATGGAATTGAGGTCACCTATCATTGTAATAAAGACACTATACAAGGGAGGCATTATGAAAAATAAAGAAAAAAAAAAAACTTCTGAAACCCCTTTAAACTTAGTGTAAGAACAATTTGTCCCGTCTTTGAAACCCTATCTGTTGTCACTTGATCGCAATCAAAATTTTTAGGAGAATTTTTTCCAAGTATGGATATTTTTCTTTCGTTCCATCTTTTGCTTTTCTTTACTTTCGTAAGGAAACTACATCAAGTAATAGCTGATTTTTCCGGGCTATTGTACCTAGATATTTTCAAAGATTTGATCTTTCTACCCAATCTATAAGTTTTTTACTACAACTTCACGGTTGGAAATCAAATGAAATAAATGCATGCACATGGTCAATAACCTCTCATTTTCAATATCCGAAAGCAACAAATGAAATAAATGCAACCGTTACAAATCCTTATTTCTGCCCCCTTCAGAAAGCGATATGATAAACTAAAAATATTAAATTGATTAGACAAGTCTTGCTTCACCATGTCGCTTCAATCGTTGGCTTGGGCGAGCAATCGCCACTAGATTAGCCTAATGCTCCATTTGGATGACGGTACTAGTTAATCCTGAAAAAGACGGTTTCAAAATACTATATATATTATTATATAAAAAAATACTATACATATATATTATGATATTTAATATGTATTGTTGTTGTTTGACGGGGACAAAACCACAGAAATAATGGATTTCTCAATAATGAAGCGTGAAACTTGTTTTAATTTCATCATTGTGATTATTCACAAGGTTTCTTTTATTCAACTGGTTACTTAATTTCAAATTTAATTATTTTTGCGAAGAATTTCCAGACGATAGTATTTTATTTGGGCTTTTTTTTTCCAATAACTACTAGTTCAAAATTCTCTCCTAGTTTTATTGCAATATTAGGTGGTTGATATTATCTTCACACACTTTCAATAACTTTCATGTTGTCAATTCTGAGGCTACTTGTGGCTATAAAATTAAAATTTTAATTTAATTGATGCCATGTGGTAGCAACTTGAATGACAAAAGGATCGTGAAACACAACCTAGATAATTTTTTTGATCAAAGAAAAGGAGAGAAGGGATAGCCACTCCTCTTTAGGCAAGATAGCCTTTTGAATTCACTCCACCTCAAGTGACAAAATTATAGTGAAAAATAGTTTTAAAAAAAAGGTTTGTTGACTAAATGACGTATTTGGAAAATTTTAATATTAATGCATTATCTCATTTTAGTACATTTAATCTATGTACCAATCAAGAGTTAATGTGGCTGGTAAATAGAGTTCAAAAAATGAAGAGGAAAAACTTTGTCTTATAAAACTATTGAATGTTCAATTGAATTTACAATCTTAGTTTTTTGGACAATTAATTCCCTAATATTGTTACTCTTGTTTTGTTCCTTGTTCCTTTCTTAATCCAATTCATAGTTTTCTTTTCCTAATTTCTTCTTTCTACCTTCCCTTCATCAACACTACCCCTTTCTTTAGTATTTGTCTTCCTACTCTTAACAATGGCAGTGTGGAAGGTATGCTTATCATTCTCCAATCTATATAAAAAATAACCCCTGCGATGTTGCTACACTGGTTACACAATTAGTTTTAGAAATTAAACTCTAGGCACGAGTATAATTTTCTTTTAAAGTGAAAATGGGAACAAATATTAATTATATTCAAATGTTGACAAGTAACTTGATAATATATAAGAAATAAAAAAAACCTATAATGCCAACGTAAATTTAAAAGGAAAATTGAATTGAACAGCAAATGTTGATACAAAACTTATAGATAAATGAGAACTTGCAATGACAACCCTAAAGTGTTTCAATTTATTTTTTAAAATTTTTTGGAAATATTTTCACTTTTTGCGTTTTTTAGGCTAAAAATTCCAATCTACCAACAATGGCAATGCTAAATTAAATGAAAATTTTAATTGGATTGCATGATGTGAGATAAAAATTGCAAATGAATGGAAAAAAAGAACTCTACAACAATAAGCCTCAAGGTGTTCCCTATATTTGGTAATGCGCTCTCTTTTTTCATTTTAGTGGAGTAACATATTTCTAGTATAATACAATCAAAATTATCCTAGACTCCACAAAAAATTAACATTTTTAAGTGTTAAGATACCATAACTACGTTACAATATTGAGATAGCAATAGTACACCATAAAAACAATAACTTTTGCAAACATGTATAAATGATTTCTGGGTATTTTCTTTTTTGTATACTCTGCACATGTTGGTCTAGGCTGTTGAAGATACAATGTTGTTGTATTTGGTTTATATTGGAACAAGGCAAATTAGTAGCTGATTTCTGGGTTGTTGTACCAAGGTTGAAATCAAGGGTTTTAGATCTTTGTATTGTCCCATCCCTGATTTGATAGTGAGCCAAACACATGACAAAGACACAATTCTAAATTTTGTGGTTTGAAATCAATTGGAAATAAATGCAGATACTTAGTCAAGCACATGTCGTTTCATTGTTAAAAATTAACCTTTTTATGTGTTAAGATACCATAATTACGTTAGGATATTGAGATAACAATACTATACCATAAAAACAATAACTTTTGCAAACATGTATAAATGATTTCCGGGTATTTTCTTTTTTGTATACCTTGCACATGTTGGTCCAGGCTGTTGAAGAAACAAGCTTGTTGTATTTGGTTTATATTGGAACAAAGCAAATTAGTAGCTGATTTCTGGGTTGTTGTGCCAAGGTTAAAATCAAGGGTTTTAGATCTTTGTATTGTCCCATCCCTGATTTGTTAGTGAGCCAAACACATGACAAAGACACAATTCTAAATTTTGTGGTTTAAAATCAATTGAAAATAAATGCACATACTTATTCAAGCACCTGTTTTCCATTGTTGAAAAGTATGTGGAAAATTTTAGCTTTACAAATCAATGGTTCTTTCATTTCAATATGAAGAGAAGAAAGGACGTAAGACGTGTAAAACGAAAAAAGGGAAGCCAATCAAATAAGGATGTGGGAATGCAAGCAGTCAGTTGTCTTCTACGGATATCTCACATCTATTGTTGTTACAATGCCTGATTTTTGGTCCGATCGTAACACATCCTACAAAAAATTCTTTTGTTTTTTGAGAGCAGCATGAAAGTCTACGAGTCAAAGTCATCCAACATAATTGACACTAACTATCACTACACTAGTTCCCTCTCCCATCTCATGGCAATGCCTTCGGAAAATCAGTCATTCCATTATTATTGATGGAACAACGTTTAAATTTAGTGTTAAATTAGAGTACAATAATAGGCTGGTAATACTTAAATGTGACTTGATAAGCTTGCTGCCTATGCTAGTTTGTTCCATTGAATGCCGCTCATTTTCACTTGTCCTAGCCGGCAAGCTATTAAGCATATCATCAAGGGGCTAAATTGGGATTTGTTTAAAGTTAAAACTCTTTGATAACAACTCTCTCATTTAATCATCCAAAAAAGAATGACAAAAATGCTTAAAGTTTTTACACAGAGTGGTTAGCAAGACTATTCGAGTTCCATTAATTTAAGATAACAATAGTAGCTAGTATGTGGTAACAAAATATTTGATGGTGATCAAGGAAGATAAAATTTTCCATTGTGCAGGTCATGTAGTGAGAATCTAAAAGGAAGGTAGAAAATAGAAGGATGAAATTCGATCCCCTCCCCTCTAGGCCAAAAAGCATTTTGAATGCACTTCCTCCCATTCGAGAGTGCCTATGTGTAAAATTACCCCACAACTAGTGACAATATTAAGGCGAAAAATAGCTAAAACAGTTTATTGACCAAATGGATTATTTGGAAAATTTCAATAATAATGCATTTTCTCATTTGAATACATTTAATCTGTATACGAATTAGTGAACAGAAAATGGGATAAAAATATAGTACAAAAATGAAGAAAGAAACACTTAGTCTTATAAAACTATTGAATGTTCAATTAACTTTGTAATCTTAGCTTTTCATACTATTGATTCTCTAATATTGTTACTCTTCTTTTGTTCCGTGCTCCTTTCTTTTCCTTTCCATAATTTTTCTATTCCTAATTTCTTCCTCCTCCCTTCCCTCCATGAACACCAACCACCATATTTTTAGTATTTATCTTTCTACTCTTAACAATGGCAGTGTGAAGGGTATGCTTATCGTTCTCCAATCTACATTAAAAATTTCCATCCCTGCCATGTTGCTAAATTGGTTACCCAATTATTTTATAAATTAAACTCCAAGCTCAAGTATAATTTTCTTATAAAGTGAAAAGGGGAACAAACATTAATTTGATTCAAATGTAAATGGGTAACATGAGAATATCTGACAAATGAAGTAAACCTACAATGCCTATGTAAATTTAAAAGGAAATTGAATTGAATGGTAAATGTTGATACAAAACTTACAAAGATAAACCTTAAGGATTTCAATTTATTTTTTGATTTTCAGAAAAATTTTCATTTTTTTGTTGTTTTCGAGGCTAACAAATCTAGAAAATCAACCACGGCAATGTGAAATTAAATTTACATTATGTAAGATAAAAATTGCAAATAAAAAAACAAAACAAAAAAAAAACCTACAACAATAAGCCTCAAGGATTTCATGTTATATTTTTTTTCTTACATTTGGTAATGTGCTCTCTCTTTTTCTTCTGTTTTTTTTTTTTTTTTCATTTTGGTGGAGTAATAGACTTCTAGTATTATACCATAAAAGCTATTCTAGCCTCAACAAAAAAAATTAAGTGTTATGGTACAATAACTATGTTACAATATTCAATAACAATACTAAAACATGGAAACAATTATTTTGGCATTGTCTTCCATGCTTATATGATTCGAACACTTAATTTAGGTTGAACGTGAAATGAATATGATAGATCTAGTCTGCTTGTTGCTGGCCTGAGAGAACTTGGCCTCCATGAATCCAAGTCCCAGCTGCTCCATATCGAGTTCTTCCAATATAAAATGATTAATTTTATTTATAACTTTGGTCCGCTTTGCCAACTTCATGGTCGACAAAGATGAGATTGAAGCAATATTGCACATGTTCTTTCATGCAGATATACATAAGGGTACTTAATTAGTAGCAAAAAGATTTTCGCCAAAAATCATCCAAAGCCTCTCTTAATTGGATACGAAACTAATAGTTGTATTTCAAATTTTTTCAACTCAAAAAATATGCATTAATTCCAAGAAAAAGAAAAATGGTACATATAGTAGCTAACCATTCAATGATTGAATCATTAGAAGTGTGCGTTTGTATTTGTGGAAGTGTTCTAGTGTATGAAAATATGTTTATATATGGAAAGATGTGTTTTTATGTGTAAAAAAAATAATTTTGTAATAATTTTGTGTGTATAAATGTGTGTGAAAATGTATTATATACCAAAATTTATACAATAATACGTTGGGTCATATTTGGGTTATAGGTTTGAGTTAACCCAATATGACCCAACTTAATATTAACCCAATATATAATTGGGCGAGTTGGGTATAACTCATTTAAATAAAAACTCAATACTAATCCACTCAAAAATCACCTAACCCGTTCAATTGCCTCCCTTAATTGATAGTATGATACATCTATGTGGAAGATATAATGACATTATTATATACAATTTTGTAAACTACAGAGTCTTAAGCAATACAGATTCTATTAATTAAGCGGTGAAACCGCCAGTCTTAATCATGTAGTCAGAATCAAAAGGAAGGGAAGAAAAAGAAAGGGAAGAAATTGGAACCCCTTGTCAATCCAAACGAAGCATTTACTTTCTTTTTTTTTTCCTGATGTAATCAATTTTAGTTAGACATAACAATACCTTATGCATTAGTAGATGGAAAAGTTTGATAAAAAGAGAAACGACGGTCTTGAACTGTAAGGGAGTATCTTTTTGCATCCTGATAATTTAGCCATTTTCCTTACTTGTGACAACTTAATTTAGCAACATTAGTACTAGTTCTCAAATTTTCTATGATATGATGCAACATGATGGGAAAAAAAATTGCTTTTCATCATAGTAGTAGGTAGTTGTAGAATGCTTCGCTCGCCAATTGCACGGGGAGCAATAGATAGTTTGACAAATTATACACAACAACCTAATATCAAGTGAAGCCTTTTCCACTACATAATTGCACTAGAGCACTCACAATAGACAACGTTCTTAAGAGTTTAGAAATAAAGCAAAGTTCACACATGATCGATTTGTATGATGTTAACATATTCAAAGCAGAAAGCTATCCTGCATTGACAATTTTGTCTGAAAATCAATCACAATAGGATAAAATGCTAGAATTCTAATACCCTTTATGATTGAAGATCTCCTTTGGTCTTATCCGTCATTCTAACGCCTTCTATGATTGAGTTGACTGATTTTCTACCCAATAATTGCTTTTAATATTATTCTATTTCACATTGGGAGTTTGTGATAATCTTTTGTATGTTATGAAGAACCTTCATGTTGTCAATTCTAAGGCTCACGGCTTGGTTGTCTACCTCATATGGGGACAACTTGAGTGACACAAACAACGTGAAACACAACACCAAATAAAACGACAACGAAAATTTTTACAAGTGTTCTATCACAATCGGATTGGGCCAACTGGCGAGACTTACCCCTCGGATGCTTGGACTAGTTTCACTTACGCCAAAGTTTCACTTTATTTGACTAAACTTTGTGTTGTTTTCTTAAATCAATTTCTGTATACACTTTTGCATGTAAGAGGTCCCTACGATAATTTGAAAAATGGTTTATGACGGTTGGCCGACAATTAATGATAGATTTTGTAAGGAAAGTAATAGATTTGGTTATGAACTAGTAATATTTGTCAAGAAAGTGATAAAACTAGTGATAAATTTTGTACGAAAAGTAATAAAATTGATTAAAAAGCAGTAAGTTTTGAAAAAGAAATAAATTTTATATAATGTGACGGGAATATCGCCTCCTTACAGCACCCTCTATTGCTTGCTAATATGATGCGTCCATGTTGAACATTCGGCATTATTACATGTCTATAAGTGACGATATTAAGGCAAAAGTTGCATCTCTATGGCATCGTATATTATTTGCCAATATGATGCATTAGTGTGGAAGATTCAACGTTATTACACATCTATAAGTGATAATATTAAAGTGACAGATAGTTGAAATAGTTTATTGGACCGGATGTGGTATTTGAATATTTTCAATAGCATTTTCTAAATTTGGTGCATCTGACTTCGTAAAATAATTAGTAGTAAATGTGGTGAAAATGATCAAAAGAACAAAGGGAATAACCATATTGGACAAGGGTTTTATCCAAAAAAGAAATAAATAAATAAAGCCTTAGGTATGTTTCAAACAAAGCGTTAAGTAGATTACGCCACATCTCATTTTATATCTCTCTCCTTGTTTAGTACATCTTCTGTACGTCTGCAGTTCATTTAGTTTTTATTATTCACTATACAATTATTTAATACATTTTTCTTTCCACATGAAAAACAATTTCTGGTTATAAACCAAAAAATTAGTGAAATACTAACGGATATGAAAGTCGAGACTGAATGAAGATATAATATCAATCCTTTATAAGGAAGAAAATGGAATTAAGGTTACATTTCATTGTAATAAAGATACCCTATGAGGGGGGATATCATAAAAAAGAAAGAGAAAAACTAGACCTGAACCCCCTTAAAATTTAGTGTAATTTGTCCAATCAAACGCTATCTACCGTCAGTTGATCGCGATCCAAATTTTTAGAAGAATTAGTTCCCCAGTATGGATATTTTTCTCTTAATCCTTCTTCTGGTTTTCTTTTCCTTCATTAGGAACAATATCAAGTAGTAGCCAATTTTTCCACGTTATAGTACCAAGATATTTTCAAAGGTTTGATCTTTCTACCCAATCTATCACAGTTTTTTACTACAATGCACGATCTCATGTTGTGTCCAATCTGATTTCCTTAGGAAGCAAACATGTGATCTGGAAACAATACCAATTTCACACTTTGAAATCACATCAATAAACGCGTTTACATGGTCAATAACCTTTCATTTTCAATATCCGAAAGTATCTTGCAATTTTGACTTTGCAAATCACAAGTTCTTTCATGTTACTATGAAGAAGAGAAGATAAGTAAGATGTGTGAAATGTGGAAAAAGGCTATATGCTGATCAAATATGGATATGGGCATGTAAGCGGTCATTTATTTCTGACTTAATTTTAAAAATTTCCCTCAACATTTAGTCAAAGTTGCAATTTATTTCTTAACTTTTAATTATTCTCACAGCATTCTCAATTTCAGTCCACCCCATCAACTTAATATTTAAATATTGTGAATTGACAAAAACATCACCTCCTATATTGATACGGAACGTGTGATAGTAAGAAACTCGTTACACGAACAAAATTCCTAGGCATGAATCTATGATTCAAGAAACTAGAGAAAACTCTCAATCTTATTGAAAAGTAAAAATAATAATATCAAAATATCAAAAGTCTACGTAAAAAGCTACTAAATAACATATTTGTAGTCCTAAAACTACCTAAAACTAACCTAAACTTGTACTAAGTAAACTAGCTAAAGAATTATAAGTAAACAAGGAAACAAATTAATAAAACTAATAACTCGTAAAGCATCCCGCAGATGAGCTGCAAGTATGTTGCATAAGCCACAGCCACGGTTCGTTAATGCCCACCCACGACTGAGCATTTGTCGGGATCGGTGGAGTGACCTATGGCACGGATCTAGCCGCGGGTCCAGACAGAAACTTGACGAACTAATCTGCGAGTGTACTCATGGGTAGCCGTGGGTGCAATTGAAAAACACGCACCTGCGGCTGACCTCTGCCTTCAACCGCGGATGTCCTTCTTCCAAGCCACCAGGCACGGCTTATTTCACATCTTTTCTTCCTTCGCTTCCAATTCCACCTTGGCCCAGAATTTATGCCTAAGATGCACCACATCATATATAATTTTTCAAATTACAATTTTTTTGCCACTTTCATTTTTGTAGTTTTATAGTTAAAAAAAGAAAGAAATTGTTCAAAAAACTTTTGAAAGCTCATCACCCTATATTTATTAATTTGATAAGCCTTAAATTCTTATCATAGACCAAGAGCCTATCAAAAACTTATGTTCAATAAATACTACAAAAATCTTAAAGGTGCAACCATTTAAGAACTTGTCCAAAGAAAAGAAAACTATAGTAATATACTAAAAAATGGACTTTTCTCGATATTTTTTTGTGAAAGACATTTTAACTTTTATGGCTATTTTTTGGAGTTTTGGACAGGAAAAAAGGAAAATAAAAATAAAACTTAAAGAAAAGAAAAGATGTTGTTTAGGAGTTTAGAGGGAAAAAGGGAGTGTATTTGGATACATATTTTCGTTTCATAGTCTTTAATGGAAAGAATTAGTAGTTCAAAAATTACTTCGAATGTGGCATTTTTGTCAATTTACAATGTTTTAAAGTTTAAGTTGATGAGGTAGATTGAAATTGGGGATAAAAGAGAAGCACTAAAGGTTAAGAAGTAAACTACAAATATTAATTTTCCAAAAGTATTAAAAAGACATAATTTAAATAGAGCTCTGCATAAAAAAAATACAAAATCCAATCGAAGTCCTGACCTTTTCTACAGTATTAT
This sequence comes from Mitragyna speciosa, assembly GCA_024721245.1. Taxonomy (NCBI): domain Eukaryota; kingdom Viridiplantae; phylum Streptophyta; class Magnoliopsida; order Gentianales; family Rubiaceae; genus Mitragyna; species Mitragyna speciosa. The sequence continues at coordinate 31,969,160 of CM045553.1, read as the reverse complement.
TGAACAAGAATAATACCATTAATTATCTATGCATTTTGGTTAAAAATTTTTTTCACAAGTATCGTGCATCTTATTTACTGATCGATGTAGATCAATTTTAGTTAGACAAAACTAAACCTTATGCAGTAGTAGGTGCAATAGTTTGATAAAAAAAAAAAAAGAAATAAAGGAAGGCCTTGAACTGCAAGAAAGTATCTTTTTGCGTCCTCAATATTTAGACACTGTACTTGCTTGTGACAATTTAATTTAGCAACTACTTGCTTGTGACAATTTAATTTAGCAACATTGGTTCTGATTGCCCAATTTTCTATGATCTTATGCGACATGATAGGAAGAAAAATTACTTTTCATCATTGTAGAATGCTTCGATCGCAAATTTCTACGAGAGTAATAGTTAGTTTGACAAATTGTACACAAAAGTCTTCTCCATTGCATAATTGCACAAGAGCACTCATAATAGACTACATTCTTGAGAGTTTAGAAATAGAACAAAGTTCACATATAATCGGTTTGTATAATGTTAACATATTCAAATGAGAAAGTTATACCGCATTGCAATCTTGTCTCAAAAGGTCGAGCACATCAATTACAGTGGGATAAAAGGCTTGGATTCTAATACCCTCAATGATTGAAGATTTCTTTTTGTCCTTACTTGTCATTCTAATGCCTTTAAGTTATGAATACACTAATGAAGAATTTCCACATCATAATATACTTTGATTGTTTTTCTTCCCAATAATTACTTTTAGTGTTATTTTATTTCATTATTGCAATATTAGGAGTTTGTTATTGTCTTTTATATGTTTTCAAGAACCTTCATGTTGTAAATTCTAGTGCTACTCGTAACGTAACTCCACCGTTTCTAAAATAATTTAAGTTCATCTACGTCATATCCTTACGACGGGAGTGACAGAAGACTGCGTGAAACACAACACCTAATAAAACACAATGAAGAAATTTTGTGCACAGGTGATCAATCAAAGTCGGATTAGGGCAACTGGTGAGACTTGTCTCACGGAGACTTGGACTAGTTTCACTTAGCCAAAAGTTTCACTATGTTTGACTAAACTTTTTGTTGTTTTCTTAAATCAATTTCTGTCCACATGTCCATATTAAATAATAGGTCCCCACAATAATTCAAAGTTACAATAAATTTGGTTAGTTGGAAGTTTTGTCAGAGTAAAATTGATGGTAAATTTTATAAAGCAATAGTAAATTTGGCTGTGAAATAATAGCTTTTGTTAAAAAAAAATAATAATTTTATATAATGTTACAGTAAGTCACGTCCTTAAGCACCATCTGTTGCACCATTTATTGTTCGCCTATATGATACATCTACGTGGAAGATAAACATTATACACACGTCTATAATTGAAAATATTAAGACCAAAGATAGTCGAAATAGGTTATTTACTAGATGGAAGATTTGATGTGGTAAATGTGGTGAAAATGATTAAAAAGTGTCTTTTCTTTTCCTTCGTTAGGAACAATATAAAGATAGTTGAAATAGGTTGTTGACTAGATGGAAGATTTGACGTAGTAAATGTGGTGAAAATGATTAAAAAGGAAAAGACAATCACCATGTCTTTTGTTTTCCGTCGTTAGGAACAATATAAAGTTGTAGTAGATTTTTCGGGGTTATTTTACCAAGATATTTTCAAAGGTTTCATCCTTCTACCCAATCCATAACATTTTCACCAGACTGCACGAGAATGTGCCATGTCCAATTCGATTGAAATGATAGGGAAACAATACCAATTTCACGGCTTGAAATGAATGCGTATATAATGTCAAGAACCTTTCATTTTCGATATCTGAAAGTATCTTGCAATTTTTGACTTTGCAAATCACAAGTTACTTCATGTTACTATAAAGAAGAGAAATAAGTAAGGTGAGCGACCCCAGGAAAAAGCTAAATGTTAATCAAATGTCGATATGGGGATGTGTGCTGTCATTTATTTGTATGAAAACAGAATCACATTTCCGTGGAAAAATAGAAAATGTACCATTTGAATTGTCACTCATAATATAATCAATAATTTGCATGGTGATGATAGCAAATCTTGTCATATTTCGTGACGACCACTTGCCGTATTAAGTGAACCCAATATCGCCACCATTTCTGTTGATATTACAAGTCCTGATTACTACTCCATATATGTTGCCCTAGAAATATTAAATTGATGAGACAAGTCTTTTAGTCATTCTTCGCCATGCGGCTACAATCATTAGCTTGGGAGAGCAATCGCCACTAGGTTAGCTCAATTCTCCATTTGGATGTGCGTACTAGTTGATCTTGAAAAAGACTGTTTCAAAATATTATATATGTTATGATATTTAATATGTAATGCTGTTATTTGATGGGCACAAAACAACGGAACTAGGAGATAATTTCACCATGTATTTCTCAAAAATGAAACTGTATAAGAATAATTTTGATTTAATTATTTATAAGTTTTCTTTCCTTCAATTGGTTTCTTAACTTCAAATTTAATTATTCCGATGAAAATATCCACATGATAGTATTCTTTTAGGGTATTTTATAAATCACTATTTATCTCTGTTTTGTTGCATTATTTGGGGGTTTGAGATATATATATATATATATATATATATATTTTTTGGTGACCTCGGGAGGATGAGAAGGCACAGGAGAAGATCTTCGCATACTTCCAATTTTCATGCTATCAATTCTAAGGCTACTCGTAGCTATAAAATTAAAATTTTACTTTAGCTTATGTCCATGTGGTAGCAACTTCAATAACAAAGAACGTGAAACACAACATAGACAATTTTTCGCTCAAAGAAAACAACAAAACAGATTTGCGTACATATGCGCTATCAAAGACGGAACGGATCTTATGGAGACATGAACTAGTTATCGACTTTTCTAAATATTTCACTAAATTGACTGTATATTTTTTATTGTTCTCTCAAATAAAATCAGCTTTTCGTAAGAAACAAGCTACAACAACTGAACCAGAATGATCTCGTGCAACTAGCCAATGCCACAGGTCCTTAGGTCGTTGACCATTACTCCATCGAAGTTAATTTTAAGCATCAGTTTCGTTACTTGAATAATGCAGAAGCTTATTGCCACCAGTTCGGTACGTTTTCGGATAATATATTTATTGTCAATACGGAACACTTAATTTACTCTTAACATTTCCATCTCTGGTCAAGACATCCTTAAACGGAATTAATACCTGTAAAACAAAACTTTCAAAACAAAGAAACATTACATAGAAATTGATATAATGATAATACAACAGACACATCCTTTCTCACATCCTTGACAGTTTTGAGAACATTTGAGTGCTTATTGGACTTCTCATCAGATTTCTTGATCCCATTGCACTTTTGGAGTATTTCTTCATCAGGATGTTCGCCTTGAATTTCTCAATAATATATCTGCATAAGAAGTTATTTCAATTTCATTATTGAGATTATTCACAAGTTTTCTTTTCTTTAATTGGTTTCTCAATTTGACATGAAGTTATTTGTACAACATGCTGATTTTGAGCATCAATTCGATTACTTGAATAATGCAAAAGTCGGTTTTGGTTCAAGTACTATAGCCCTAAAATCTATTTTTACGATATTTAAATTTATATGTAAATTCATATGGCTTGTCAGTTCTCTACCTTTTTAGTTTATACAGTTAGTTTGAAAACAGAGCACTTTCTTCGCTCCTTAACATTTCCAGCTCTGGTCAAGAAATCCTCAAAGCTTAAATGGAAGTACTTGTATAATAAAACTTTAGAAAACATTACATGGAAATGAGCATAATGATAACACAACAAACACGACCAACATGAAGGAGGAAGGGAACAGATAACTGGAACTTTGAAAACAAGCAAACATTAAACGGAAATTAGCATAATGACAACACAACCAACACGAAGGAAGGCAACAGATACAAAGACGCAGGGTAACTTGTATTCTGGATTCAGGCTGGCAAATCGACTAATAGCTGTAAATTTTCCGAGGTGGCATAAGCTTAGCTTTGGGATCCGACTCCATCTCCCCCAAGTAGGAATTCCGCAGGGCTGCTCCTCCGTATGAACTCCTCCGGCAATCATACAATTCGCAAAATGATTGTAAAGCTAAAAAAAGCAGCACCAATATGGCGAAAACTGGCTTAAAGAACTTCACTGACGCCGCAAAAGATTGCATGGTCGATTTACAAGCCTTAACAGTTCTTTTATTATTGAACTTCTCTTTCATATTCTCAACAATTTTGCGAACTTTTGAAGTCTCGTCAGACTTTTCATCGGATTTCTTGATCCCGTTGCACATTCTGACTATTTCTGCATCCGGAAGTTCGCCTTTTATGATTTCTTTTTTCCTCAATAAGACCACATCTTTTTCAGATTTTATAATTCCACAGATCAAATCCATGTAATCCCGGAGTTTGGTCGACCGCATCTTGAATGTTGATTCGTATGCCAACAAGTTTCTCAGTATGACTTCAGAATTAGAATTCAGAGTAATGACTGGAAGATGCAATGTCATGTGATCTTCCTCCAGTACAATATTTCCTATACCACAGTTGTCAGGAAGCGGCTCAAATTTTAGCTTGAGAATTGCATTTAGCCGCGAAGCTGAAGGAATGTCTATTTGATCCCCCAAAGATCCTTTCATGTCATCCAGATGTAAAGCCTTCTGCACATTTCGAAGAATAGTCAAAACTTTCTCTACATTTCCCGAAACTTTAAGTCCAGCTAATTTTGCTTCGGCAAGCGCAGTGTTGAATTCTTCCATTGCCAGCTCAAAAATCTGGCCAGCTTGTAGCCCAATCTCTTTTGCAAGATCGCCTGCTTTGCTTGTGGAGGCCCTTTGGCCCTGAGAACTGCCGCCAGCTTGCGCCTCGGTCTCTATTCCAAGTTCGCCAACTCCTCTTGTGGAGTCCGTTTGGCCCTGAGAACTGCAACCAGCTTGCGCCCCGGTCTCTTTTGCAGAGCCCGTTTGACCCTGAGAACTGCCGCCATCCTTTTGGTCTTGAGAATCTTTGCCATCAGTTTTGCTCTGATTTTTCACACTCAACTCGTACATATAATGCAGCATATGGTTGTTCTGATCAAAGACACCTTCCTTTATTCCTTCATCCATAGTGGATTGAAGAAGCGGGGATTGCTCTACACAAAATTTATGGATACCTTCTTTCATTATAGGGATATTTTTTGCCTTTACACCTCCTTTAGCACAAGATTTGTCCAGTAAAAAAAGCAATTTGACCATCAGAATAATAGGAATTTGGTTCTCCAGCATCAATATATCCGGAATTAATGCCTTAATATTAGAATAAATTTTCTTGTCCTCCTCCTTGTTTTTGCCTAAGTAAGTAAGCATGAAATGCAGCAAGAATAGGCCATCCACATACACGACCCATGCTAGGGCGTCCTTGTCGAGATCAAGGAATTTATCGTAACACGAACGGACTTCAGGTTCATACTCATCTGGAAACTTTTCAACAAGACTTGCGATGTCATCGCTGATGTTATTGTATTTTAAATAAGATATAACAGCATCATGTTTTTCCCTTTCCATCGGCTGAACTTCTGGACGGAAATGGTGATATGGTCCAAGGCCTATCATCTGGGGAACATAGGCCTCGCGCTTTGTGTCCTTCAAGCTTTCGGGCACCTGCAGAACACACGGGAAACTGCAACTTTCTCGACTGTATTTCTGCTTCATGCATGATATCCATCGTTTTTGGCTGTCGCTTGAACTGAAAAAGGAAGGGTAAAACATTTTGGGGTCTGATTGTATATGCGGGCTTGAGCGAAATGATTCTTTCTATCTTGGATTATTTATCTATATCTATATATATATATATATATATATATATATATAAGCATGAATGACCTTATGTGATTTAACATTTAACATTTAATGTATTTCCTAAAATACCCTTATTTTTTAAGTTATAGTCACATTAAAAAAAGGATACTAATGGAACTACCAAAAGTAGATTGATTAAATCCTAATCAAACTCAATCTTCTTTTCAAAGTCTTAGAAACCTTTTACAAGTATAAATTTAAATTAGATTTTTCAAAAATATATATTTATTTTTTAGTATAAAAATTTATATTTTCCTCTTTTATAAAATATTTTTAATTAATCTGAATATAAATATAAATTTTATGATCTATAAAAAAATTAAAACAAAAAGTATTTTAGCAAAAAATAAATAGGCAAAACACTGAAAGAGAAATCATTTTTTAAATATTTTGAAATAAAATTAATTTTATATTTTTTAAATTTAACTTTATGGTTGATATTTTAGCACTTAATGTATTTCTTTAAATATCCTTATTTTTAAGTCAAATCAAATTAAGAATGGACATTTACGAAAACAAAAAGAGTTAGATTAATAAGGTTCTAATGAATCTCAACATTCACTCAACTGTTTTTCAAGTCTTTTATATTAAATTCAATTTATAAAATAAATTAATAAAAATACAAAAAATGCACAAAATATACAGTAAAAGGAATAAAAGTCCTTCTCACTGAATAAAATTGGAAAGGAATCAAATTCAAAATTGGAAAACTGCCTACTATGCATTAGTTTAAATATTATTACTATAAAAATAAAACTTTACATTGTTTAAAGTAATATTATATTTACATATAGTAATAATTATTCCATGGCTGAATCCAAAATTTTTAAAAGGTATAAGAGTGGGAGCCAGCCTGATATGTAGTAGGGTTAAAACAAGAAAACTTTTTTTTTTGTTCTTTATTTAAATTATTTTAATGTTTATCTCAATCATTATTTCCATATAGATGATTAAACTTGACACCTTTTTTTGCTTTAAATTCACAAAAAAAAAGCTTGTTTTTTGTTCACAAATAAAAAAGAAAACAAATTACATGCTAGGCAGTATAAGATAGAAATAACCACGCACTTGTTAAATCGAAATTAATAGAAAACAAAAAAAGGGAATATTTAAAATTTTCCTATCTAATTTTTTATTTTCGATTTAATGGATACTTTCTTGATTAGAGTGGGAGCATTTCTTTAATTTATCTTTAGTATTAAAATAAAAATAATATCTTAATTTTAAATTTTTTATTCAAAAATTATTCTCAGTTATTACATAATAAATTAATTAAATTATTAGCTAGAAACAATCGCTCAAATATTATTAAGAATGGAAGTTATGTTACCTTACTTTAAAATGCCATAAAAGTATATAGCATCATGCCAAGAAAAATGAAAAATATTACATTTAATTCACCCACACTAACTTGAAAATCATAATGCAAAATTAGTTAATCAAAATTCTAAACTTTTGAATCTCATTAAAATTAAAATTTAAAAGATTTAGTAGTTAGTGTGTAGATTAAATTTAAAATCATAAATATAAAAATAAAATCATTCTATCATACATTGATGAACGTGAATTTATTAAAAAAAAACTTTTAGAGAAATATAAAATGCCAATCCCATTTTTTAAATTCTAATTTGAACTAAAAGTCATTTTAAAAATTTCTACACTATTATACCTTAAATTTATTTAACACAGTTACTTTGTTGCCTTTCTTTACTATGATTTCATTTATAAAAATTGAAAATAACAACTTTAGCATATTAAATCCAAAACAAAAACTGACTGTTGTTACACTACCTTACAAAAATATTGAAGTAACATCCCATGGATTGAGAGGCAAGAAATTTTTTTTAATTAACCTTGATTGAAAAAAATCTGAACAATACCTAAACTGAATACTAGAAAATGGTCCAGAATGGATGGATTTAGAATTTAGGTAAACTACTTGATTACGATATTTATTATTGGAGAAATTTCATATTTTTTGATTTTGTAATCACATTAGTACATTAGTAGAAAAAAATAATATTAGAAACCTAAACACAAAGTGTCCTAGCCAATTACTTTAAAACCAAAAAATATTATGAAAAATAAATAAGTCAATGTTTCAAGAGACTTTGAATTAAGTTTAAGAATATACTCCCACTATAAAGAGTCGTCAAAAATTGAAATTCTAAAAATGTAAAACCTCATTCTTGCAAAAGGGCCGTCATATATAACAAGGTTACATGTTTAATCATTAAAACTTCTTTATTTTAGAAATATATGATTTTTTTTATTTAATACAATCATGAAATTTTGAATGTGGCATTTTGAATTCGAATCAATTTTTTTAACAACTCAATCAAGGTAGTTGGACAAATATTTATCAATTTTTAATGTGAAAGTTAATTAGTGTTTAAACTCTATTTAGTATTAAAATGCTTGTGTTTTGATAACATACACAGTAACTAACTGATTATGAAAGGGTTCGATCAAAGAAAAATATGTAATTTAGCTAACAAATACATTAGGGCACTGGTTAAGTAAACTCTCAAGCACTAATTATTCAAAAAATGAAGTTAATTAAAAAAAGTATCTAAATATAAGAGGCGTCATAAATATGAGTTTGTGCATTATAAACGAAAAATTTTGCAGTTTTAAATTTTCATATAACACAAAATCGAGGCATATCTTATTTCTTGGACTTGGAGAGAAAAAAAGAAAAATCAAACTGACAGAAAGTGGAGTTGAGAAGTTCAACACATGTAAATGCATTAATTTTTACAATAAATATAAAATACAAGATCTTGCAAGTCTCATGAGGATATAGTTATGAACAAATTTCAAAACTCATCGTTCTCATAATATATGATATTTTAATTGATATTGAAAATTTATATATACTTATTACACAAGTTTATGAGTTTGGCAAATATCAATTAATAATTCTATTGAGTAATCAATTATGTCAATGTCTATGAAAAAGCCAAATAATCAATAATATTAATTCATAAAATAAGAATTTCATAAAATGTATCTATCAATTGCTTAAGATCATTAAAATTAGTCAAATTAAAGGAAATTTTATATTAAAGAGTACTTCATTATAAATACATTGAAAGTGTATCATTTAAATATTTGAAAGAAAGAATTGGATTATTAGTTTTTTAATATGTGTGTGTGTGTACGAAAAATACAACACAAAATGATATTAGTTTTTTAAGAACATGGTATGCACAGAGATGTAGTTTCTTTTATATAGTTATCTTTATTTTGGAAAAAGAAAATAAAACATAACATATATTTTAAAATATGTAGGTGCACAATTTTTTTATGCTTAAAGCATAGAAGAAAGAGATGAATATTACCAATTATGTGGAAATAAGATAAAATTTATGATAAAGATAGAATAAAATAGTAACAAAAAATAACCTAATAATTGTACATTTTTATTGCATAATCAATCCAAACAAATGATATGACTTAGTTAACTTATTAATTTTACACAATAGTAGCAATATGTTTGTAATGCAACAAGCGAGGTACTATTTTTAAAATAATTCATTATCTGAGAGTTAGAATCACTAGACTTATATGTGTCTTTACAAAGTATTTATATTACCAATTTAATATGTAAATTGTCCTTATTTGATATGCTTATATGATAAAGTTGTCATCATTCTTATATACATGTTAGATTTGTTAAAAAAAATCATAATAAACATATTTAAAATGAGTAAAGTATCAAAAAAGTTCATGTAGGACCTAAAGTGATTTAACAATTAATGTATTTCCTAAAATACCCTTATTTTTTAAATTATAGTCACATTAAAAAAAGGAAACTAATGGAATTACAAAAAGTAGATTGATTAAATCCTAATCAAACTCAGTCTTCTTTTAAAAGTGTTACAAATCTTTAGCAAGTACAAATTTAAATTAGATTTTTCAAAAATATATATTTACTGTTTAGTATAAAAATTTATATTTTTCTCTTTTATAAAATATTTTTAATTAATTTGTATATAAATTTAAATTTCATGATCTAAACAAAAAATTATTTTAGCAAAAACTAAATAAATAAATAGGCAAAACACTGAAAAAGAGAAATCATTTTTTAAATATTTTGAAATAAATTAATTATATATTTTTAAATTTAACTTTATGTTTGATATTTTAGCACTTAATGTATTCCTTATCTTTTAAGTCTAATCACATTAAGAATGGACATTTACGAAAACATAAAGAGTTAGATTAAAGTCTCATTTAAAAATATTAATTTTGATACAACCATGTTAAAGTCTCATTTGATACTTTATAGATATAATAGAAATATGTATAATTATTAGTCAATTTATCAAAAGCTTAGGGATTTCAAGTACAAAATAATAACAAGTTACCTTTTATATGATAACAATTTAAAATTTTCAAAAGATTTCATAATTTCTTTTGCAAGAATATTTAAAAAAAACCATCATTATGCCAAAAATTTTCTTTTGCTATTAGAGACATTCATCTTTTCTATTCAAATTCTTTTAGAAAAGAAATTAATATGTGAAGCTAAGAAGAACCTGGGATTCTTGATTAAATATTACGTACGACATACACATCAAAGGTTTCAATTAGTGAGAATTTGTAGCTCAGATCTATATGTATTGTTTAGTCTACAAGTATGTTACTAAATATAAATATGCTGTCCAAAAAAAAGTTATTTCATACAAGAAAATTTACATAGAATTTTGAAGTTGGAAATAAAATAAAGGGAACGAGATATCCTGCATTAATAAAATTATTCAATTTGTTAACCCCTTTTTTCTTTAAAGTTATGTACCTGCATTTTGAGTTTTCACAAAAAATGAGTAACATTATTTGTTAACAGAACTTATAAACATACAGAGCACGTGTAACATTATTTGTTAACAAAACTTATAAACGTGCAGAGCACGTGCCCCATTCCTAGTATATATAAAAGCGTGAATCACCTTAAGTGATTTGGTATTTAACATTTAATGTTATTCCAAAAATAGCCTTGATCTCAAACCCTTTAGTCAACTAAGTAAGGGCATAAATGAAAACAAAATTTCTTACAGGATTAGAATTTAGCTAGGATTCAATTTCGTGAAAATCTTTAATTTAACGTGAAAGTTAATTGTTTCCTGTCCACTACAATTATTCTACTTTTTTATTTTTTTTCATCTTTTATTTATATTTTCTTAAGCGGTTTCTTGTGCTAAGGACACCCAATTTTTTTTTTTTTTTTTTTTTGCAACTTATAAGCCCACCTACGGCTTGGAATTTGGAAGTTGGGGATCATGCCCCATAGTGAATATTGAGTGCATATGTTAGCATGAAACAGGTGATATACTTGGTTAGCAACCTCGCATGTGCAATAAGATTTTTTTAAGACTAAAATATGTGCTCAAAAAATAGATAAAATAATAAACCATGCAAAGCTATGCATTCCGCCATAACAGGGATTGCACGATAACACTGTGTATCGTAAAATAGATAAAATAATAAAATAATCAAAACATTAATGTCTATTGTTTTAGTAGAATTATGCGTCATTATATCCATATCCTATGAGGAACAAAACTACAGCAAGCATAACTTCTTCCCAAGCCATTAGTAATTCTAATTCTAACCAGGAATTTGAAACCAAGATGGAACCCATCACAGTTGGGAAAAAACTAAAGCTTATAAAAGGCATAAACGTGAAATCAATAGAGAATTATTCACTCTCTCATTACCAATAAAATAAAACAAAAACGAATAGAAATATTGCAACTCAAGTTCCAGGATTTTCTGCATCCCCAGAATCACCACCCCGAAGCATTACTAGATATCGATATCACCAAAGCATCAAAAAGAAAATATTTAATATGGGTAACTTCTTCTATTCTTTGTCTGTATATTTGATTTTCATCATACATTCACAAGCCTACGTTTTTTAATATGATATAACAGTAGGATCTATACAAATAGAAATAACCTATATTATTCAAAGTTAAAGTTTAGGAAAAGCAGCTAAAGAATCAACGCACTAAAAATAATAACTTAACAATAGAATTCAGTAACCAGCTTAGCTCCATCTAAGGTATTATTGAGTAGCATTGCTAAGGTAATTGGTCCAACACCTCCCGAAACTGGAGTTACCCACACAACTATTTTACTTGCTTTGTGGGAATCAACATCTCCAACAAGCTTGGAACTTGCCTTCTTAGTTCGTCATCAACAGCATTTGTCCCCACATTAATAACACCAGCACCAAATTTAATCCAACTGCCTTTTATTTGACCATTCAAATTGTCAGTCACTAAAAAAGCAAAAAACTAAAGCTTAACTAAAGATTCCACTGTCCCATTACAAGATGTCAATATGAATGTGTTGTACTTTGATTGAAAATAGGTTTTTTCCCATAAGAATGTTAAAAGACAGCACCTAGCAAAAGAACCAACAAATAATACATTGGGATCTAGTTGCAACCTATGCATACTGTGTGCCGACGTGCTACAACAACATACAAAGTAGACCGAAATCATATATCCATAAATACAAGAAAAAAATACTGTATAGTAACAATTCAAATACATGGAGACCAATGTGGCAATGATGTCACCCCTATGCTATGCAGGAATACATCCATCAAAATTCCATGTAACTATCAAATTAACATGCAAATTAATGCCATTCTCATTACTTAAAATAACAATTAGGTAGATTTTGGTTTTTACATACATCGGAGATTTTGGTTTTTACATACATCGGAAGGAATACAATTTTAAGATAAGCTTGCATAGCAAAGTTCCAACTTCATGTAAACCTTTTCCAACAATTACATATGAGTCCCTCTATTATGCTTCTTAGTCAAGATTCTATCAGGCCATCAAAGTTAATTTATTTATGCAACGCTTCTAATCATTGTTTCCTCTGAAACATGGTTGCATCTTTTTTAATGCATGAATAATATCCTCGAAGAAAGATGTCCTAATTTTTACTTATGTTTTCTAGATAGAGCAAGACATTGCCTCTACAAGAAAGGTAAGACAGTGTAACAAAAGTGTTACTAGAAGAAATTGGTACGCTAATTTAGGTGCAGAAAAAAAAAGCAACAGTACATAAAAAGAACAAATGAAAAGGCAAGACAGCATAACAAAAGTGTGACTAGAAGAAATTGGTACGCTAATTTAAGTGCAGAAAAAAAAAGCACGAGTACATACAAAGAACAAATAGGAAACGAAAAAGAGTTCTCACTGCTTCAGCAACTGAAGACACGAATCTAAATAAAGAAGAAAGGCAAAAGTACATGTTGGGTGTCAAACCAACAAAATAAATTCACCTATTCAATTAAAAATAAGAATGAAGTGCAGTGATGAGTAGGGTTGTATTCACAGGGACTAGTAGATTTATTTTCTTTAAAAACTAAAAATTAAAAAAAGGGGGGTTTAACAAGAGTTAATCTAAAGAAAATTCAACTTACGAAATCTAATAATTAAATCAAAGGGTTCAATTGAAGAAGTCTAATGACGCAAAATTAATTTAAATGAAATCAAATATTAACTAAGCTCTAGTCAAAGGAATAATCTCAACTCTGGTTCAAATTAACTGATCATCGATGCAATAATAAATTTCCACGTTCATGAATAAATTGGTTATGGTTGTTGAGAAACTCTAACAACCTGCTCTTCCTTACTGTGTCGATAATCAAGATACGACCGTTAATTACTTCCCTAATCAAATAATAACCCTAGATACGACCTTAGAATTCAATTATTCAACAGCTTTAAAATTAGAAAAGCCACCAATTCTAACCAGCAAATACCTACGAGGCTTTGTTCAAATTAGATTATTTATTCCCGTGATATAATCCAATAGTCTCTATTACGATTGAATTAATCACTCGCCACAAATACTAAAACTATCAAACAATTACGGATTTGACGTTTTAGATGGCCCTAGTTTATTTGACAATCAAACAGTGATTAGTTATTTACTTGGCAAAAATAATCACACAAGAATGAACACAATCACCTTGGAACTAAATAGAGAATAAATAAATACCCAAAAATGCAGAAAATAATAAAAGCAATTAGATCTCACAGTAATAGTTGAACCAAGAGTTTCGATTATCCTTCAACTAGATAGAAGAGTCTAGCCACGAATCATGGCTTCAAATCTCCAAAAATATTTAACAGGAATTTTTGTTCGTAGAGAAAGAAGAAGAAAAACTAAAGAACTAATGAAAAATTCTAATAAAACTAAGGCTCTCTAATTTTCTGCAAAGTTGCGTATGTCTCCTCCAGAAATTGCGTTCCCCTTTACTATCTTCTATTGACTCCTGTCCGTTCCTTTCCTTATTTTTGTTTCCTTTTCAAACTCCTTTTCTTTCCTTTTAGTCTTCATTCCTTGTACAAATCAAACTCTCTCCTCTTGCCTTGATTTTCAATTCTTTCCAATAAAGAATTGTGCAAACTGAAATTCCTCATTATAAAGAAAGTGGGACCCTTCAAAATTAGTCTTCTTGAAAATTCACGATCCAGAATTCTGCATTGCAGCGTGAATAGACCGTGGTCACGGTCTAACAGATATAGTCTTCTGGAATTTGGCGAATTTTAAGACTTTTCTCCATAATTTCCTACATTAAGCCCAAATAACAAGAAGTGAATAAATGGAAGTATTAAACACAATTCCTGACCAAAACAAGGGAAAATTAATTACAATAAATATGTCAATTTAACACCCTAACAGTACATACAAAATATGGACATGGGATCTACCACAGGTATATGATCATTTTAGCCAGCAAAAGTTATTTTAGCTATTTATGAGATATCAGTACAAAGTCTAACAACAATAAGTTGCATATAGATGGAGGCCAACCAAATGACTTGAGGAAAAGGAAGAGGATTAATACTACTATAGCAATCCAAGACAGGTGCATGACTGAAAATACTAGCACAGGAAGACAACAAAGGCGAAGAATACGTTGGTTGTTAAGAGCTCTTATAGCTGTACGTGGATATGAAGGCACTCTTACATCACCAATTTTGTATATTTTGAGTAAAATAATTTTTTAAGACATCATACCTGTTCAAAGAATACCATATTTCATTTTTTTTCTTTTTGAACTTACATGGTAAAAACCAGTTATTGATATACACATCTTTTAGGACAAACATTTTATGAGCCTACTTGCTGCGAGAAACATATTTTAGCCAGCCAAGCCCTCCATGTGAATTTTGTGGAGCAAAGAGATTTGAATACGAACTGCCATCATTTTGTTGTCAGAAGGGAGAAGTTATGCTTGCTGAAGTTGAAATCCCAGATGAATTATATTCTTTATTTACGTCCAACAGAGAAGAAGCTAAAGAATTTCAAAGAAATATACGTGCTTACAATAGCCTTTTTTCATTTACTTCCTTCGGAGTGCTCCTAGACCAGGAGGCTTGCATCAAGCCAAAAAGGAGTTTTTACTTTTAGAGCTCAAGGACAGATTTATCATGATCCTCCTGCTTTAATTCCACAAGAGAACTTTCCTCGGTACTTCCAATTATATTTCTACGACACATTACATGAGCTACAAAATAGAATGAGGATTGTACCAGGCCTAAATTTAAGTGCTCTCACAATTAGATCTCCGTTCAATATCCTGTATTGTTTCCAAAAGGAAAGGTTGGATGGCATCAAAACATATTGAAGAAAAGTTGTGTTAAAGATAGAGACATAGAGGAGCAAAACAATCCAGGAAGGCCCAACTACTCTTCTGCGGCAGAAATCTTTGAAAGAGAGCAACAAGGTATTCTCGAAATTATTTGTTAACCTCATATGTATATGATAACTTTCATAAATCTACTTGACTTACAACTTCCCATTTAAGCATTAAATCAGTAATGAAGCATATTTTACTTAAAGAAATAATGGCTCAATTCTTATTTGTCTATTCTTTACAGCATTCAAATGCTATTGACAAAATATTCTAACACAGAATTTTGCTTTCATAAGAGAAAATAACGTGTGTTTTTTAATGCATTGAATTAGATCTTTTATTGTTGCCTTAGAAAAAAATATTGTGTACTCCATATCTTCATTCTCAATAAAGATATAGAATAATTATCCAAATGATTGAATAAGGAAAACAGAAAGAAACAATAAAAATAAAGCAAGCATTGTGCACCACTATTTCGATTGTTGTTATTTCGGTTGTTGTACCACTACCTATAGTAAATTTTTTAAGGTAACAAGTTTTTTATTTTTCCTCTTTTTGCGAAACCTTTTCTGAAGTAACAAACGTTTTTTTTTTAAATAACAACTAAGTGATTTAGTGATTATTCAATGACCATCTAAACAAAGTTCGCTAATCTAATATTTCACAACATGTAACACCTTTAACAAAACAAAATTTAATGTTATTTTAATTGTAAAAAATTTATGCAGATGTGGGTGAAAAAGACCCCAAAAAAATATCTTGTCGACAACACTATTGTTACAAGCTACAAATTAGACAACCTCGAAAATCAATCCTATTATATGCCTAGAGACTACTCCAACAATTTGTAGTGGATATGTACATCAAGTTGGAGACTACCCGTTTGGATTTCCATAGAAGAAAGCAAAATACAATCAGAGCTGAGCTTTATCAAGGAATTGTGGATTCTGTAACAGCTGGAGAAACTAGAGGAGATAAAGTTGGAAAAAGAATAGTGCTTCCCGCATCTTTTATCGGAGGGCCAAGAGACATGCGCCGTAGATATTTGGATGCAATTGCATTAGTGCAACTGTTTTGGAAAACCAGACTTGTTTCTCACGATGACATGCAACCCAGAATGGAAAGAAATTCAAAGTGAACTAAAAGAAGGCCAACAAGCTCAAGATCGTCCAGATTTAGTTTCTAGAGTATTCAGAGCAAAATTACAAGATTTAAAAGATCAATTGTTTAAAAAAGAAATCTTTGGTAAGGTTGCAAGCAAATGTTCATGTCATTGAATTCCAAAAAAGGGGCTTACCACATGCTCATATGCTTATTATATTGAAGCCTGAATACAAAATCATCAATCCAGAGGATTTTGATAAGTATATTTGTGCAGAGTTACCGGACAAAAACAAACATCCAGAATTGTATAGATTGGTGGTTAAGCACATGATGCATGGCCCATGTGGAAGACGAAATCCTACTAACTCATGCATGGTTGATGGGAGATGCAAATATCATTACCCCCCGATCCTACTGTGAGAAGACAATGTGTGGTCAAGATGGCTATCCTATTTATAGAAGACGCAAGACCAATGAAAAAGTTTTGGTAAGAAATAAAATGTTGAACAACAAATGGGTAGTACCATACAATCCATACTTGCTCACAAGATACAACTGTCACATAAATATAGAAATTTGTTCAGGGATAAAGGCGGTGAAGTATCTATACAAGTACATATTTAAGGGGCATGATAAGGTTGCTGTTTACATCTCTCATGGTGATGGTGAAAATGTTATTGATGAGGTACAACAATTCCAAGATGCAAGATGGGTATCTGCACAAGAAGCTATGTGGAGAATATATGAATTCAATTTAAATGAGATTTATCCCGCAGTCATAAACTTGCAATTGCATTTACCTAGGAAGGCATTGTGTCTCCTACTGGCAACATCAAGATTTAAGAAATGTCCTTGGGTTAGACAATGTGTCAAAAACAATGCTCACAGAGTTCTTTAACTTCTACTCCAGAAATAAAGAAGCTACACCATATCTGTATGCTGAATTTCCAGAGCATTATACATGGGATAACCAAAATCGATGTTGGAAAGAAAGGGAAAAAAGGCAAGTAATTGGTAGAATAAATGGTGCAAATCCTATTGAAGGTGAGAGATACTATTTAAGGTTATTATTAAATCATGTCAAGGGGCCATCTTCTTTTGAAGATTTACAAACGGTTAATGGAAAAAAAATGCACATCATTCAAACAAGCTGCACAAGAAAGGGGTTTGTTAGAATCAGATCACAGTATTTGCGAATGTCTAAAAGAAGCTGTTGCCTTCCAAATGCCACACGCTCTCGAAGATTATTTGCAACTATTCTGGTGTATTGTCAACCAAGTGATGTAAGAACATTATGGGATAATTATTTTGAAGCAATGTCCGATGACTTCCGAAGAGATGGGCAAAATTTAAAAACTTGTGTATCTAGCGTGCTCAGAAACTTGAATTATTTCTTAGAGAGCATGGGAAAAGCATTCAGAATTTTGACTTACCAAAAGTGACACTAGAGTCAACCGAAAGTGAAGCTATTCTCTCAAGAGAAATACTTGATGAAATGGCCGTGGAAATTCCTTGCGAAGATTATGGTTTAGAAACAAAATTGAATCCCGAACAGCAGGATGCTTTTACGAAGATCATTCAAAGAGTAAATTCAGAAAAACATGGTTTGTTTTTTATTGATGGTCCAGGAGGAACAGGCAAAACATTTTTGTATCGTGCTCTACTAGCTCACGTACGATCAAGAAAGAAGATTGCACTTGCAACAGCAACATCTGGAGTAGCAGCTGCAATTATGCCTGGAGGGAGAACTGCACATTCAAGATTTAAAATTCCAATTACAGCAAATGAAACGAGTATGTGCAATATCCCAAAACAGAGTGGCCTTGCAAAATTGTTGAAGGAGGCCAAATTAATCATTTGGGATGAAGCTCCAATGGCAAAAAGATTTGCTGTTGAAGCACTTAATAGGACTCTAATGGACATCATGGAGACTGAACAAGAGTTTGGAGGGAAAGTGATTGTACTTGGAGGAGATTTTCGTCAAGTCTTGCCTATTGTTGCTCGGGGTTCAAGAGAACAAACTATAAATGCAAGTCTCGTGAAGTCTCCTCTATGGCCAAAAATGGAAAAGATCACTTTGACTAGAAATATGAGAGCAAGAAATGACCCTTTTTCAGTGATTTCTTGCTACGAGTAGGGAACGGAGAAGAGCCCAAAAACAATGAAGACATGATACACATTCCAAATGAAATGCTGATCAAATCTAAAAACGATGAAGCATCAGAACAAGAACTCATTGACAGCATATTCCCCAATTTGAATGAGAATGCCAAGTCAGCTGAGTACCTCACAACAAGAGCTATACTTGCTACCCGAAATGAGACTGTGGATTCCCTTAATGAAAAACTAATCACAGTGTTTCCTGGTTGTGAAAGAACTTTTATAAGTTTTGATGAAGCAGTAGATGACAACAACAATTACTACCAGGAGGAGTTCTTGAATACCTTAACTCCAAATGGCTTGCCTCCTCACAAGTTAAGGCTAAAGGAAAATTGCCCTATCATGTTACTAAGGAACCTGGATCCATCCAATGGGTTATGCAATGGTACTAGAATGGTATGTAGGGGATTTGTGAACAATGTTATCCGTGCAGAGATAACAATGGGGCAATACAAAGGGAATCAAGTGTTCCTACCACGAATACCACTTTCTCCTAGCTGAAAATGAAGGCTACCCCTTTGAATTCAGAAGAAAACAATTTCCAGTTCGATTATGCTTTGCTATGACAATCAACAAAGCACAAGGACAAACTATTCCTCACGTGGGTGTATATCTCCCGCATCCAGTTTTCTCACATGGACAGCTATATGTTGCATTATCTCGAGGAACTTCAATGTTGACAACCAAAGTTCTTCTAAAAAATGAACATAACCACTCGAGAAATGCAACATACACGAAAAACATAGTATACAAAGAGGTTCTCCAACTAGGAAAGGTACTTTTTCCTAAACTTATAACATGTAATGCCTGTTAATTCAATATTCTTTTGCCTTGTATATGCATTAACAATATTCATACTCTTCCATGTTTTCAGTGATAATTTAATGGATGCGATCACTGACGAAGAACAATCCAATTTGTACAAATTTGCCCTTATTTCTCTCATTAATTCTTTGAATTTCATGATTCCCAAAAAAAAAAAACTCAAATATTAACCAGAATTTATTGAATTTATGTTTGCAGGATTGACTTCGAATCAGATCATGAAACACAAAGGTGTAGCATAGACTTTGAATCAGATCATGGCACACAAAGGTGTAGCATATGATTTTCTACTTTTAAGCAAATCAAGTTATTCTGATAAAAATTAGGGTGGATGTTCAACTAATAAAGCTTTTTTTTTTTTTTGTGTTATAGTGAATCTTCTACCGACAATAATCTTGAAAAAGAACAGATTGATGTTTGAACCTTCCTATTTCCTAAATATGTTCCTTGTCCGTTATTGATTTGAAAAGGTAATTACCTTACTTTTACTCTTGCACTTATCTAATTATGTAAAAAAATTCAACAATGATCCAAAAGTATGAAATTTCTGACATTTTTTAATTCCTCATACAGTTGCTCCAAGAACGTGAAATCTCCAGAATTGGATTTTTCAAAGAAGGCCACTAATGTAGCTACACCAGAGACATATTCAACTAAAAAGTTTAGGGGAAAAAAACACTTTTCTTTATTGACTTCATTTTTTATGTACTTATTTTTCCTTATTTGTTTTTAAAAATCTTACCATAGAAATTAACTATTTTTCTTTTAATTATTCTTTGGATATAAGTTGCATGTGAATTATGTCTTTTGAATTTGAGTGTTCCTTGTATTTCAGCCTAGAATTAGGTTGGAAACACAATATACCTACATGTTACTAAAGTAATAGGCTATTACCTCATCAACAGTAAAAAAAACCGTGACCAAGGTCAACTAAATAGTTAACAGTTGAGCAAATCACTTGTGAAGTGGGACAGCCTGGAGGAACTATTTATGAAATACATAATTTCACACTTTTTTAATTAAACAAAACTACTTCTTCAATTCATATTTCAAACCATAAGGAAAGACTTGAAATTTGACAAGACAGAGTTTTAAATAAAATAAACAAGGAACCTTGAATATTTGCTTCCGAGTTTCTTAGTGCAATTGGTAAGTAAATGGGCTAATTGATGTCTCGAATAATGCATTGCTCATTGTACAACCAGCAACTAATTGGTCCAATCAATTATTGCTTAGATATCAAATATGTACAAATGTAAATGCATTCTGGAAAAATCATAGTACATTTGTGTATCATAAACCCACACACGTGTTGTTCAGCTGCAAGACGTGAGACATAGACTGTCCATTTCATGTGGAAACTCATACCATTGTCATGTGATATTAGAGTTCAATTTTAAACAGAGATAATGCCAATGGAAGATAAACAAAAGATACTAATCTTATTAATGCAATTCCTTTTGAGATAAAACACTCCAGTTCAAGTATAAGTTCTACTAATATTATCCGTTATCAGAATTAACTTGGAAACCAATACAAACAAGTAAAAATTAAGATAATTATTAATCCAAATTGACTATTTTGAACAATAATCCAAGACATTTTTTTTAACTCCTTTTGATATTCAACTATTCAGATCTCAACTTAAAACTACAGTTGAAATTCACAAACGTAAATTAACACCTAAATTTTTTGGCAACTTATAAGCCTGTCCTACGGCTTCGAATTTGGAAGTTGGGGATCATGCCCCATTGTGAATAAGGACTACATATGTTAGCATCAAGCTGGTGATATATTTAGTCCACTTTCAGATTTAAATAGTACTTAAATTAAACAGTTGCAGACTTTATATTCACAAGTTAGCAACTTCACATGTGCAGCTAGATCTTTTTAATACTAAAATAATTGTGCTCGGAAAATAGATAAAATAACAAAGCATGCAAAGTCCAAATTCTTTAGATGTCATCTCGCAAAATGCACAAGGGAAAATTTTTCCACTAAGCACAATTTTTAAATTCCATAAATAACATATTCACATTTTCCTTTCTAGCAAAAAGCTAATTTTAAGCCCTCTTTTCTGCTTCTGCCATTCAATTTTAGCATTTAAAACAGCTGCTCAAGACCATTTTCCCAAAAAAAAAAAAAAATGCCGGCTTATAATCAATCAATCAATCAATCAATAACAAAGTTCAATCCCTTTAAGTAAGTTGGGTGTAGATATACGTTAGGAGTACGCCAAATGTGACAGTAAACTAACTAAAGAATTGTAAATGTAAATATATTCTATTAAGTAGAAGATTTAGTCGGCCTGGGAAGCAAAAACGAAATCAGAATAACAAAGAGACAACTAAAATGAAATGCTCCAATTGAGGAGTTTGAAAGGCTGAAAGTTTCATGAAAGCATATCATTTTTTTTCCCTTCCGTCAGTCACCTATTAAATTCTATATAGTTTACATTACAACTTTGGATACTGCTTTGGACTACTCTAGAAAGACATCGCTCTGCTTCTCATTGATAATTGATCAAAACTCTAAGTTTTCAAATCTCATTAAAAGTGAAATTTAAAAGACATAGTACTAAATCCTCCTAAGGGAATTCATCGAAAGAAAGTGACAACTGGTTATCTCAGTTCAATGGTTTTCAACTTTTAAGAACGTTGTTTGACTAATTCCGTGGTAAATTCTAATTGAAATCAAGCATTATAGTAACTTCAATTTCTTTAGGACAATGACGTGTTTCCGTTTCCAAGATTGATTCCAGTTACTGAAGTTTTAAAAAACATAAACTTTTATCAGATTAAACCCTATGAAATCCAACAATTAAAATTCCATTACAATAAGAAAAAGATATCCACATAATAATCCAAATTAAACTACTACAGTATACTATAAAAATACTTACCCTAACGAATTAATTCATCAGCTTTCTTCTTCATATATTCTTCTCCTCATATTGGCTATCACGTTCAGCGAAGAACAAGAATTCATCAGCAACAACTCAAGAACAAGAACTGCAGGTATCAGGTAATCGCTATTTAATATTCTCCCGAATAAGAACTGCAGGTATTCCATAAATTCATTCCTAAGATTGAGATAAATACATAGGAAGAAATTGATTCTTGGAAAGTAATTATTTGATTGGAAATTAGTAGGTATAGCTGATCAGAGGAAGGGAGAACGAGAGAGCGATAATCACAAGGTGGGGGAGGAATTTGTTATATATATTTTTTTTTGAGTAAAGTAAGAGAGAAGCTTCAGGGCACACAAACTAAGGGGTTCTAGGATATCAAAGAAATTTTCTTTTCATGTGATGAAGCCACGTCCGCAATCCTCATAAATATTTTATCTCACTAATGTTCCCGCGTGGTTTGCACTATTTTTGTCGTAATGTTTTATCAGGTATGATGCTGTTATTGTCAATGACACATGTTTTTTCTTTATTTTGTTTTATTGAATGTATTTTTCACTATTATTTTGATCTGAAAGCAATTTAACGAAGGAATACAATGATCTCTTTTGTGTATCTCATCTCTCCTCTTTCTACCCTTCCCCTCCCCTATTGATTATTGAAAAAAAGACAACCTATCAAACTATGTAATCCCCAGCCTTAAAATCTTTTACGCATGTCAAGGTGATTGTGTTTGTGATGATGGATGAGTTATATTCAGGCCACAAAAATGGTTACCAATTTAACTAAACCAGAGCTCGGTTTCAGCCTGCATCTGCTATCTTAAATAATTATCATTTTATTTAGTTCAGGTTTCCAATGTCCCCGCTTTTGAGTTTTAACGATTAGACCATATTTATAGCCCATAAGCCGGTTATTTGCTATGGTCAATTACACTAAAGTTGATATCTGGGTACAAAAAATTGACGGATTGTTCACATATGATTAGTAGTTATAGGATCGAGCTATATGGTTGGAAAACGGACATTAAACCGTTTAGATGAAACAGAAATTTGTAACCTTGCTTGCTTTTTTCTTCAAATTATTCAATATTGTATAAAATATAACATATATTTTAAATGTCTAGGTGCACAATTTTTTTATAGGATTGTTTAGCTTTAGCCATTAACTAAATTGTATAATTTCTTTGCTTGGTTACCTGATATAAATTTATGGTTATTTTATTTCATAAATTTATGATAATCTTTTTTTTCTTTCTCAACCTTACCTATAAGTTATTCAATCATGATTTTTTCTTTCAGAAATTTACGCTCTTGATTCTTTAGTATATCAATATATGTTCAACTAATTGATTTAAATAATATGTATAATGACCAAGGTACCAAATTTGGACTTCTATGGTATCATATAACTATTGAATATTTCTAATATTAAATGCAGGAGCATTCTAGGATGGATACAACAATTCCGATTAGCGCATTGAAAGATAATAAAGATTCATGGACAATAAGGGTGCTATTATCAAGGAAGAAAAATGTAGAGCAGTACAAGACTTTACGAAAATCTGGAAATTTACAAAAGCTCTTCTTTGTAGATGACTGAGGTAACAGAAAAATTTAAATTTTCAATGCTAAGAAAAATATATAAGGCTAATGTTTTCATTCTTATTTTAGGGCTCGAAAATTCAAGCGATCATGTTTGACCAAACAATTAAAATATTTGAAGAGGTGTTCCATTACAACAAGTCTACATGATCTCAAAAGCTCAAGTGAGAAAAATTGATACAACTTTTGCAAACGTTAATGGTGACATCGAGATTGTTATTCAACAATACACACAAGTCAAAGAAGACCCATCACATGTACCAATGAGAAAGGTCATATCAAATTTCACCAAGTTTCGAAGATGCAAAAAGTAGAGAATATCATAACAAAACAATTGGTATAAATCTATTAAAATGACCTTTTTAGTTATATTTGTCTTTACTCATGCTTTCTACAATTATATTAATTTTCGTTAACAGATGTTTTAGGATTTGTTACAATAGTTGCTCCAAGTCTTTTCATGCTGAAGAAAGATGGAACAACTATTCAGATAAGAGAGATAATCATCATGGACAAAGGGTAGGAAATATAAAATTCATTAAATTTAGATATTATATTGCATGAATTGCCCATTTATATATTATTATTAATTGCAGAATGTAGCCAATCAAACTAATATTATGGGGAGACATGGCTGAAAATGAAGGACAGCTGTTACAACACATAGCGGATCAAAAGCCAATCATTGCAATATTAAATGTCAAATGTTCGGAGTATCAAGGTAACACTCTAATTTTACATACATATTATTTCTATATATAATATTTCTAAACAAGTTTAATAATATATATGCATATTTATTTCTATATATAATATTTCTAAACAAGTTTAATAATACATAAGTCTATTTGCATATTTAAATTGGAGTACCAGTGGAAATTGATTAGCTTGGATTTTAGTAATTTGATATGATGTAAGAGAAAACCAAAATTCCTTTTACCGACGTTTGGAGCTTGTTAGAATATTACTAAGTTTCAACTAGCATCCAATTAGACTTTGAATAGTTTTTCTTTTTCTTTTTTAAAGGCACTAACCCGTATCCCTTTTGCTTTCTCATTTTCTTTTTTGGGTGATAACTCTAATTTTTTTATTTTTTAAATTCTTTTGGAAATTTTAATTTCTCAAGGGACATATATTCTATGATATATTATGTGGACATATATTATGGGGTATATTTAAGGTGATTATTAACATCTATGATATTTTTTTAGGAGAATTTCAACTGTCGAGCACTCCAACATCTATAATCCAATTACATCCTGATTGTGCCCAAGCAAAACAACTACAAAATTGGTAACAACAAAACAATATATTTATTTATAACTTTATTATACCTTATACCTAATTATATTCTACTCATATAGGCTCAGAACATCAACACGTGCTACAAATGCCGAAGCTATGTTTAAAAGAAGTAAGATGATCAATGCCCAGGAAATCAAGCTCCATGATATAATACATAATTCTGAGTCATTGACAAAGGTAAATAAAATTTTTTTGAAGGAACAATTCTCATCTACAATTCACTAATAAAAATAAACATTATCTTTGCAGGGTGTTTTTTACAAGTTCACAGCAACAATTACAAATATTGAGAACAAAGATCAACCCTACTACACTTCTTGTAAAACATGCAAAAAAGGAGTCCAAAATATTGGGGAAGCAACAAATTGTCCAAAATGCAATCGCAATATCTGAGATTGCATCCCAAGGTTATTTAATATTGCGTGCGTTTGCTTTATAAATCCCAAAAATGAACAATATCATCATCAACCTCAAATTTACAGGTTCAAGATAATGTTGGAAGTCATTCAAGGTGAAAGTTTTGCAACTGTCATCCTATTTGAGGAACAAGCACGAGAATTGATTGGATGCCGAGCACAAGAATATATAGAGTCGACTAAAAATAAGGTATCAATAAATAATGATGAGTTATATGCATAAAGAATGCAATTTTTTGGTCAAGTTACAACGGATCTATGAAAACAATGGTAAGCCATCAATGGTAGCACATGATTTTGAAGAAATTCAAAAGGAAAAGTCAACAACAAACAAAAAGAAGAAATTGACAAAGGCTGTGTCGACTATAGTTCAAGTTTTAGACGATGATGATGATGATGCACCTAAGAAGTTGAAGAGGAAGACAAATACATCCAGAAAAGAAGCCAATAGGATTTTAGATGATGATGATGATGGAGCACTTGAGAACTTGAGGAGGAAGACGACTACATCCAAACCTAGAAAGGAAGCCAATAGGATGACACTGAAGAAGAAGATTAAGATCGAGAAACCTTAATTTCCTTACATTTGACAAATTTATTTACTTTCAATTCGCATTATTTTATTAATAAAAAATACACTACTACTCTGAACATCAACATTTTATATTTGGGAAATTTATTTATTCTCAATTTCTTCTTTACACATAAATAGAACCTTATAAAAAAAAGTTTAAAAATGCAAGATTACACGTTTATGTTTTCAAGACACTTTTATAGTTCGAAATGGATTCAAAATATTGTTTACCAGCAATTTATATGACAAGAAACCACCAAGAATACTACCTGTGGGTACACTACATGTGAAGCTATGATATAGGAAGTCAGGCATTTGAAAATACACGTTATTATTCCCAACATAAAAACTTAATCCTAGAAGAAAATGCTGAAATTCTTAAAAATGGATTCTTTTCTTTCTCCTCAATGTTTGGATGTGGTGTATATGCTGATGTTTGATTAGCATATTGCCAAGTATAATCCGTTTTGTTTCATGAAATTCTACAAGGTTCTTTATTATGTCCCTTCTAAATTGAAGGTGATTTCAGTGCCTCAATTGTTATGACATCCATGTTTATGTTAGTGATGGATATCCAATAGACTTCTCTACTTCTGTATTCCTATTTTGTTGACTTATTCAGCTAAATTAGCATTTTTAGGACCCATTGTCATAGGCGCATGCAGCAACTATTTGGAGTAGCTCTGAGATGGAGGCAAATCGCATAATTTGCAATGCTGTGAGGCCCAGCTTATAAAGGTTTTTGTCCTTTTTCTTTCGCTACTTAATGATGTCCTTTTATGATGCATGTTCTGGTTTCGCACTATCTTCTGAACCATGACAATGTTGTTAGAAGTCAAATAAACGTCCTGTACCATATTTTAACATTAAAATTGAACATCTTATTTTGCTATTGAACATTTAGTCTTTCTCTACATCCCCTACTACTTATAAAGTTTCTTGTCATATAAATACTTTATTGCCTGAAAATGAACCTTCTAGGTTTCTGTTTCATCACAAGGAAGTCAGACTACATAAATAAAACTGTTTAATTTGTTAACCTTTTTTCTTTAAAGCTACCGCATTTTGAGTTTTCACAAAAAAAAATAAGCATTATCATTAGTAAACATAATTTATAAACATGCATAGCACGTGCCCAATCCCTAGTATATATATAAGCATGAATCACCTTAAGTGATTTGGTATTTAACATTTAATGTTATTCCAAAAATAGCCTTGATCTCAAACCCTTTAGTCAACTAAGTAAGGGAATAGATGGAAACAATATTTCTTACAGGATTAGAATTTAGCTAGAATTTAATTACGTGAAAATCCTTAAGTTAACATGAAGGTCAATTGTTTTCCTGTCCACTGCAGTTATTCTACTTTTTTATTTTTTTCCACTTTATCTATATTTTCTGAAGGTATTTCTTTATGCTAAGGACACCCAAATTGTTTGGTAACTTATCAAGCTACCTACGGCTTCGAACTTGGAAGTTGGGGATCATGGCCCATTGTGAATACTGACTGCATATGTCAGCATAAAATAGGTGATATACTTAGTTAGCAACTTCGCATGTGCAGCTAGATATTTTTAATATTAAAATAATTGTGCTAAAAAAACAGATAAAATAATAAACCATGCAAAGCTATGCATTCCTCCATAACAGGGCCTGCACGATAACACTACGTATTGATGGCTCTTTCACAAATTTGTGTGCACAGAAAATAGATAAAATAATAAAATAATCAGACATTAATGGCTATTGTTTATTAGAATTATGAGTCATTGTTATATCCATATCCTAAGAGGAATAGAACTACATTACGATTATAGTTGCCTTAAACATCATCACTCCAAACCATTAGTAATTTTAATTCTAGCTAGGAATATGAAACCAAGACGAAACCCATCACAATTGGAAAAAATCTACGGAGACTTTTGCCTTATTCTTAATAGCTTTTTTTACTTGATTTTAATTTTTGATTTTTAAAAAATTTATTTTGTGAGTTTTTCAATTACCTTTTTACTATGTTTTTGGATTTTTTAAACTAAAATTAGGAACAATTAATTTTTAACTTTTCTAATATCAATTTTTATAAAATCAGAAACTATTGAGAACAAGTTCTTTGAGTTGTTTTACTTTGTTTGACTAAAATATTTGTTGTTTTGTTAAATCAATATCCCTCAACGTGACTACAATAAATGTGATTTCCCTACAATAATCTATATATTTGTTTGCCAAATGCAAATGTATGGAGGATTCATCATCATTATACGTCTATAAGTCACGATGATAAGACGAAAGTTAGAGGAAATAGTCTATTGAATAGATGAAATGTATTGAAAATCATATCTATTAGGTCCATTTGCACAAGTTGAAGTAGGACTAAAGTGCCTACAACAACTAATTTAATGCCGATAGCATCATCAAAGTTTATGGCAATATCGACCTGGTTCCATAGTCATCCATCACAAGGAAGATTATGAACATTAAGGCACCTGTAACAATGAAGATAATATATGCTTCATAGATTAGTACATTTTTGGGAAATTTGCCACGATATATTTTCTCACTTTTTTCTCTATATAATAACATTTGTCCTATATTTCTAAACTTTTTCTCTATGTTATAAGAATCTGTTTCCTTTCGTGGAAAAAAAAAAGTCAATGGCCCTTGCTCATTGGAATAAATAAGAACAATTGTTCAAAGACAAGACTTTGGCATTGATAATGTTAAAGTGAGGCAATGGACAAATTGGGACAAGGCATTGATCTTTCCCCATAATTATCAATCTCCAGAACTGTAACTATAATCTTCAGCCTGAAACTACTAGTTCTTTGACTTTTGAGTACACACATGAGTGCATGTTTAGGTAGAATTTGTTGGCCATAATCCTTAATCAATAATTGTATATATTATATTTTGTGCATCTAGTGTTGTTCGGATATAACTATTTTCAATTTTGTTTTTAAAATTTCCCTCAATGCTTTTTCAACTAACATACATTAAATTATAAAAAAATTGATTAACTATCATTTTTTTGGAAAACTCTTCTAAGAAATCACAAAAGGAAAAACAGAAACAAAGAAAGCAAGAGAGAGAGAGACAGAGAGACAGAGAGAAGGAAGAAGAAGAAAGAAGAAAGGACTTTTGGTAAATATTAAATCAAATATTTAGGATTTCATAGCTTAGCAAATTCTTTAGGATTACAAAACACTAGAACGGCCTCACAGCTTATAACTTCATTTTAAAACATGATATTTATCTTCATTAAAAAAAGTTAAAAGCATTTGCTGTATGCATGCAAGGAATTTTGCTGCATGAAACTATGAAACTTGAAGCAGCAATATTTTAATCACAGCAAACAAAGGCATGTCATACAGCTTGTATATAAAAAGAGACACGGGCCAACACAACACAATAATTGTGCCTACAACTAATAAAGATAGGATAAATCACAAAATGCCCCCTTGTAATATTGCATTAGTAGTAAATTGCCTCCTCATATTCATGAAATATACAAATTGTCCCCCTGAATTGGTGAAAGATATTTGTGCCCTTCTTAAAATAATGATTTGACAATTTTACCAAAACTTAAAATTTTTATGCCAAATTTACCCAAATTTGAAATAGTCAACACACAAGAAACCGAGGACATGTAACTTAATTACAAATTTTGGTAATTTGTTTATCAAGACAAGTTGAATGCTTTTGATATGATAGTAGTAGTGTTTTATTAGTGTACCCTCCATTCCCTTCAGATACTCAATCTATGGACTCATCGAAGTATTTACAATATCTCTTTGCCTAAAATTGTTTTTGCACTAGAGTTTGTAATCTTTTAATGGTTTAAAAAAATTACTTCATATTTTATGTTATTTATAGAATGATGTTCATCCACAGTTTATAATTGAACAAACTGAGATGTCTACAACTTTGGGTTTCCAATGGTAGACTTTTAAGAGGGATGTGAGAATTCCCCAATCCTCTCTATACATGCTGTTATTTCAAGTTGTATCTCATTGTCTCTACTAGTGGAGAAGTTGAGACAACATTAATTACTAGAGAAAAAGGTAAAAATGTTGAAATTTTATTTTGATTAGAAAATTCTACTATCTTGTAGGAGCTGATGGAAGAGAAAAATTGCAAAAATTTTTGTATCTTTTCAGAATGGCAATTGTTATTAGTTGGATTGGCATAATTTCACAAACATTGAAAACCACAGTAAAATAAAATAATAAGCCTGCAAAAATCAAGACCATGAGCACGAAGGTTGATAGTTCCAATACCATAGTTAAAAATTAGAAGGGCAAATTTGTCTTTTAAATTTTAGTAGTTAAACTCCAAGGGCTAAAACGTCAATTCAAAGGTTAATTGCACATGAGGGGGTAATTTGCTACCGAAGTAAGGGGTGAATCTTGTGTTTCCCAAATACAGGAGTTAATTTGTTACTAATGTAACATTGCAGGGGGCATTTGTAGATCAAATCTTTCATCCAATTTTTTTGATACCTGTTAGGGTGTTAAATTGACATATTTATTGTAATTAATTTCCCCTTGTTTTGGTCAGGAATTGTGTTTAATACTTCCATTTATTCACTTCTTGTTATTTGGGCTTAATGTAGGAAATTATGGAGAAAAGTCTTAAAATTTGCCAAATTCCAGAAGACTATATCTGTTAGACCGTGACCACGGTCTACTCACGCTGCAAGTGCAGAATTCTGGAACGTGAATTTTCAAGAAGGCTGATTTTGAAGGGTCCCACTTTCTTTATAATGAGGAATTTCAGTCTGCAAAATTCTTTATTGGAAAGAATTAGAAACCAAGGCAAGAGGAGAGAGTTTGATTTGTACAAGGAATGAAGACTAAAAGGAAAGAAGAGGAGTTTGAAAAGGAAACAAAAATAAGGAAGGAAGGGAGAAAGGAAAGGAACGGGCAGGAGTCAATAGAAGATATTAGAGGGGAACGCAATTTCTGGAGGAGACACACGCACGCACTTTGCAGAGATTTAGAGAGCCTTAGTTTTTAGAGTTTTCTATTAGTTCTTTAGTTTTTCTTCTTCTTTCTCTACGAACAAAAATTCCTGTTAAATATTTTTGGAGATTTGAAGCCATGATTCGTGGCTAGACTCTTCTATCTAGTTGAAGGATAATCGAAACTCTTGGTTCAACTATTACTGTGAGATCTAATTGTTTTTATTATTTTCTACGTTTTTGGGTATTTATTTATTCTCTGTTTAATTCCAAGGTGATTGTGTTCATTCTTGTGTGATTATTCTTGCCAATTAAATAACTGATCACTATTTAATTGTCAAATAATCTAGGGCCATCTAAAACGTCAAATCCGTAATTGTTTGATAGTTTTAGTATTAGTGGCGAGTGATTAATTCAATTGTAATAGAGACTTTTGGATTATATCACTGGAATAAATAATCTAATTTGAACAAAGCCTCGTAGGTATTTGCTGGTTAGAATTGGTGGCTTTTCTAGTTTTAAAGCTGTTGAATAATTGAATCCTAAGGTCGTACCTAGGGTTATTATTTGATTAGGGAAGTAATTAACGGTCGTACCTTGATTACCGACACAGTAAGGAAGAGCAGGTTGTTAGAGCTTCTCAACAACCATAACCAATTTATTCATGAACGTGGAAATTTATTATTGCATCGATGATCAGTTAAATTGAACCAGAGTTGAGATTATTCCTTTGACTAGAGCTTAGTTAATATTTGATTTCGTTTAAATTAATTTTGCGTCATTAGACTTCTTCAATTGAATCCTTTGATTTAATTATTAGATTTCGTAAGTTGAATTCTCTTTAGATTAACTCTTGTTAAATCCCCCTCCTTTTAATTTTTAGTTTTTAAAGAAAATAAATCTACTAGTCCCTGTGGATACAACCCTACTCATCACTGCACTTCATTCTTATTTTTAATTGAGTAGGTGAATTTATTTTGCTGGTTTGACACCCAACAATACCCAACTATGTCAAACACAAAACAATGTCGTATCACTACGAAACAATGTTATATCACTAAATAGAAACAATGTTATACCTCTTTATGTAATTTTATATATATTTGTATTGATACGGCGTAATTTTATATTGGACACAAAAGAATTAGATAGAGGATCTGGACTGGGCATTTTGGAATTAAGCCATAAAGATATTTTGCAAATTTAGTTGTGCTAATTGGCTAAAGATGCACTTTCCGGCGCATTACCATATTGGAATATTTAACTGGTCAATAATTACACCTACTAAAATATTTAACAAATCAATGACTAGGTCAATGATTGTAGAAACCCTGTACAAGTAAAAAATTTAGCAAATTTTGTTTTGTGCTAATGGTCAGAGATTTCCACAAGATTTTGCACCACCAGGATTGGATATACATCAAATTAAAATTTCAAGAGCCATGTACAGAATCGATTGTCACACCCTATTTTTCAAAAACAGAAAAGGAGGAGTGAAAAGGAGAGTGGTTTTCGCAAAATTGGTTTTTGGAAAATAATTTTATTTTGAAAACAAAAGAAAATGGGCTAAAATGGGACTCTTAAAATGTGACAATTTAGGCTCGAAAATAGAGTCTAAAAAGGGTTTTATGTAAAAAAGGGAGTTACCACTTGGTATTAAGTTTTGGTATACCAAGTCACCACAAAAACAATTTAATGAAAAATAGGTAAGAAAACAGGAATAAGGCTTTTTAGAAAACATTTTTATGAAAAAGTAAGAAATCCCTTTTTAGACGACTCCAGGTCTTTGAAAACAAGAGAAATGAGTTCGGGTTGAAGAAAAACTTAGCACATTTGGATGTATCTACATGAATGCAAACCTAGACCTAAAAGTGACATTGAATGGGGCAAAATGTCCCTTTGAGGTTTAATTGGAATTAACGCATTAATTGCGTAATCTAAATGAGACTTCGAAGGAGTCACGAGTTATGCAAAGATGAAATACATAAGTGAAAATATGCATATAAATATAAGTGGCCAAAGAAAGGGAATGCAACATAACGGGTATGAGGAACTAAAACTCGTGACATGATGTTCCTTCGTATAGAAGGGTGAATGGCATGCTAAGGCCAAAAGGGCCAAACTTACCCATTTGTTGTATTCGAAGGGTCACTCTTCCTAACCTAAACAAACAAATGACATATCTATCCTAAAATTCTATATGAAATGCAAGTCTAAATGTTATGCATTATATATTTTTGGGGAAAGGGATAATATAGGGGAAAGTAATATGCGAATGGAAGAAAGTCCTAAAAATATTAAATGCATGACAATGTGATGAAAAGCACACATATGAAACTAACGCTTAGCAAACCTAAAGATCTAACGTTGGACTAGCCCAGTTCTACGAATCCTCACTTGCGTTGGACTAGCCCCACTCTACAAATCCTTACTAGTGTTGGACTTGTGAGGGAACGAAAGGAAAGCCACAACAAGCATTGAACTAGTGTGGCAACATTACAGATAAACATAAATGGAAACATAAATAAAAATGAATAAACACATAAGAGCATGTAGGGCACACAGGAGCACATAATAAATAAACATAATATCTAGATACAAATACCCTAAGGAAAGCAAGTAAAACACATAAGCACATAGCACATAAACACACATAAGATGCGTGTAGACACCAAATTTTGACACACATTTTATAAAAGCATGCGTATTACTTTATTTAGGGGTTATTGTGATTTTCAGGGGCCAATTATAATTTTTGTGTATATTACGTCTAATTTGTCACATCAGGGGCAAAATGGTAATTTTACCATGTAAATATTAGTTTATTTTATTTTATTTCTTAAATACATTGATTTTACTATTTTTATCATTATTTATGATTTTAATGATTTTTAGGAGCCATTCATCATTTATTTAAAATTTTAGTATTTTTTTTATTTAATGGCACGTTTCCCAATGCAGTCTCTTTTATGAGAATTTTTAAGTAAAAAATTTCATATATGTATTTTGTATGTTCATAAATTTTCTGTAAAAATCTCATAATTTTTAGAGGTCATTTAGTACTTATTTAATTTTTATCCTTTTAAAGGCACGTTTCCCAAGAATGCGTTAATTTTTAAATTTTTGAGTGAAAATTATACTATATGTGCTTTATGTGATAATATATGTTGTGTAAGATTTTTGTGATGTCATTTATTAATTTTCATAAATTTTATAATTTTGCCATATTTAGGTCATGTTTTCCAATGCATCTTTTTTTATTTATTTATTTCATTTTTTTCTTCTTCTTATAATATTGTATTTCAGTTTTTTTAATATATAATGTACAAAAAAAAAAAAAGGGTTCAAATAGTTTTATTTCTATTTTATTTTCATTCTTCATTTTTCTTTGTTTTCTTCTTTTTCTAAAAAAAAAAAAAAAAAAAAAGAATTGAACAGCAGCAGCAACGCTGCTGCTGTTGCATCTGCAAATGGCTATTTAGCAGCCCAAACACTATCATTTTGATAGCCAACCTACATCACCAACTTCACCTAATTTCAGCAGATTGTCAAAGATTTTACTCAATTTTGTTTTTCACCATTTTCACACTCCACCCTCTGCATCTCAATCACCATTCTCTCCTCTTCACTCACTGCACACACTTCCACCTTCCCTCACCAGAACACACACACAGCTACAACACACACTTAACACACACTTCACCTGCACGCACTCTGGCCTCCCCTTCCCCTGCAATTTCACACACAACACATAGACACACTTTACACATTCTGCTCAAGTTCAATATCAGGCATTTATACACACATACTCACATCACACAGATACACTCACATCACACAGATACACAGACATCAGCCACAACGCACTAAAACACACGCCTGCACCTCACATCTCCCTCTCCTCTTCATCCCTCTCGTCCCCCTTCCCCAGCACACAAAAACTCACAGACTGCACACACAGATCACTGAAGCTCACAAAACCTGCATACACATTCAATTCACACAGACACACAATTCCCTCTCCCTTCTTCCCTCTCTCGGCCCCTCCCCTGCATCTTCATCAAACACACACTTTCACAGACACATAAGCTCACGCACAACACACACCTGCACTCTCCATCCCCTGCACCTCAAACGCACCCCTGCACCTGTTAAACACACACCACAACACACAAGAAACACACACCTGCATAAACACAAACACACAAACACACAAACACACACACACGCACCAGCACAACTCATACATAAACACAAACACACACAATACACATACACCTGCAAAACATATACGCACACACCTGCAAAATTCGAAAAAAAAAAAAAAACGACAACAAACAACAACAACAAAAGCAACAACAATTGCAACACAGCTCCTATTCCAGGTAAATTTCTTCCTATTGCTTTCAAATTTTTTTTTTATTTATCATTGAAACAGAAATTAAAAAAAAAAAAAAAGAAGGGAAACTGAAAAACGTCCGGCCGAGAGAGAGAGAGAGAGAGAGAGAGAGAGAGAGAGAGAGAGAGAGAGAGACCTGTGAGAGAGAGAAACGACGGCGAGGAAAGAAAAAAAAAAGAAGAAAAAAAAGAAAAGAAAAAGGGGGAGAGCAGATCGGGGGGAGGGGAAAAGAAAAGGGAAGAAAAGAAGAAGAAGAAAAGGGAAGAAGAGAAGAAAGGAAGAAGAGAAGAAAGGAGGAAGAAGAAGAGAAGATCAGAAGGGAATCGGGGGGGAAGCAGAAGGGAATCGGGGAAGAAGAAGAGAGAAAAAGAAAAGAGGGAAAAGAAAGAAAAGGAAAGAAGAAAAGAGAGAAAAGAAAAAGAGAGAAAAGAAAAAAGAGAGAGAAAAAGGAAAGAAAAAAATAAAAAAGGAAATCTGAAAAAAAAAAAAAAAAAACCGAAATCAGCCGGAAAAAGAAAAAAAAAATGTTTTGGTGAAACTACGTCGTTTTGACGTAGTTTCACTCAAAACTACGTCGTTTTGGTTAGTTAGTTTTTTTATTTATTTTTAATTAATAATAGGTATTTATTTTATAGTCCTTATATTTTCAGTAATGCTACTGTGGCCCTGAAAATGTTTGATTTGTGCATTTAAATTTCTGTTTATTGTAGATTGACCCCCATAATTTAATTTTCTTTGCAATTAGGTCCCGATTAATTGCATTTAGGTCCCTCAACTTTTAGATAATTATAATTTTGCCCCCTACGTTTTTTAATTTTTCATTTTGACCCCTATATTTGTCGGTAATTACATTTTGACCCCTATAATTTTTCTGGAATTGCAATTTTACCCTCTGATATTTATGGAAATTGCAATTTTACCTCCCAAGCTTGCTGTTATTGTATTTTAGGCTTTAAATGTTGCTGGAATTCTGTTTTAGTCCTTGAATGTAGCTGGAATTTGCAATTTGGTCCCTCACATTGCTGGAATTTTTGCATTTTTGTCCTCAAATTTGCTGGAATTTTATTTTTTGGCCCTTGTTGTTGCTGGAATTTATATTTTGGTCCTTTATGTTGCTGGAATTTGTTTTAAGACCTCCATTAATTGTTAGAATTATATTTTAGCCTTTTATTTGTTGCTGGAATTTGTATTTTAATACTTGTAGTTGCTGGAATTTTTATTTTTGGCCCTTTTATATAGCTGAAAATTATAATTTGACCCTAGACATTGCTGTAAATTAGGTATTATTTAATGACTTTGCTGAAATTATATTTTTAGCTTTAAGTATTGCTGGAAATTTTTATTTTTGGGTATTATACTTGCTGAAGATTACATTTTAGCTTTTAAATTTGTTGTAAACTATGTCATTACCTTAATTAGGGTTTAAAATTATAATTTTACTCTTTTGTTTGTTGAAAATTACATTTTTCACTTTAGAATATTGCTTAAATTTTCACTTTTAATCCAAATCTTATAATATTTTATTTTTGTAAAAAAAAAAAAAGTATTAATTAAAATTAGTTAAGTCCTCAAAGCTTTAAATTATTTCTTTTTACATTTTCTTTATTTATTTTTATCAAACTTATAATTAATGTTCTAGAATGGGGTCTTGTTAGTCTAATTAATGTTCAAATTAGTCTCTCTATTTCCCTTTTAGTTATTTTAATAATTCTTATTTGAGGTGTTAAAATTTCAATGTATGTATTATTGTATTTTATCTTCTATTATTATTATTAGTATTATTATTAGTTTTATTTTATTTTATCTTTGTTGTTTTGCTTTATTTATTTATTTATTTACTAATTTATTTTTACTTAAACAATTTTCATTTTTCTCCTAAATGATTAATTATTGTTATCATTATTTTTCTTTCTCTTATTTTGTTTATTATTGCTATAATTGTTTGAATTATCATAGCATGTTCATAGTGATCGGTAGAAAATTATTCAATTAGTGATTGATTTATTAAATAGTGATAATTTTGACATGTTTGTTCATTTTAGTAGCCATTTATACCGGGTTTACGAATGAGAGGTACCTCGATTACCCTTCCAATATTTCTTTTTATGTGCTCCTACGTGCTCCTATGTGTTTTTCTACGTGTTTTTGTGCTTATAATTTTTATCCATGTGAGAGTTTTTATTTATTTATGTCATATTATTTATTCGAATTTAATTTTTGATTATTCAAAGAAATGTAATAGATAGGTAATATTCTATTTAGCAAAATTTTGTATTTAGATAGAAAATGTAATAGATAGGCTAGATAGGTTACCTTTTTATTTTTAGATTGTAATTAGGCTTCTTCGGTGTAATAGTTAGGGCTTTTGTGTGCTATGTGTGTTATGTGCTTGTGTGTTTTATTCGCTTTCCTTAGGAACTTGCATCTAGAATACCATGCTTATGTGTTATGTGCTCTTATGTGCTATTATGTGTTTTTTTTTATGTGATTATTATTTCAATCTATGCTTTATTTATTTATTTGCTTTATCATTATATATGTGTATCGTCGCCACACTAGTCCAACGCTAGTTGTGGTTAATCCCGGTTTCTTCGCTAGTCCAACGCTAGCGGAGAATTTTTAGAAAATAGGCTAGTCCAATGCTAGGCCTTTAGATCATTTTAGTATTAGGATCATTTCTCGCGTGTTCATGATATTTCACACACATTTTTATCTTTTAGGCCTTTTTCATTTTTGTATAATTTTTATATACTTTATCATTTATTATCTATTTTTAACATCTACCTAGTGCATAACATTTAGATTCCACTACACATAGAATTTTAGGTCATTTGTGTGATTTGACTAGAAATAGTCAATCTACTCACGTGGGAAGCGATGGCGTACATGTCGTTCCCCCCTCCGTGAGTAGAAACAGTTAGTCACGAGTTTATTAGTCCCCCGTACCCGTTATGTTGCATTCCTACTCTCTTTGATCATTTACTACCTATATTACTATTTTCCTTTTCTTTTGCATTTCATTTTGCATCTATACTCGTGACTCCATCGAGGTCTAGACTCGAGTTTCGCAATCAATGCGATAACTCCGACCAAACCTCAGTGGAACATTTCGTCCCTTATCGACATCATTTTTAGGATTAGATTTGCATTCATATAGTTGCATCCAAATGTGATAAAACTTTAGGGTTACATTAGAAAAATTTTAGACTAAACCTCGCAACTAGTTTCGGCTAGGTTGAAAGGGTGCCTTAGGCACGAGCCTTTGCCTTCCCTTTCTTCAACTGTGACTCCCGAACCTTTTTCTCTTGTTTTCAAAGACCTGGAGTCGTCTAAAAGGGTTTTTCTTGTTTTTCCTATATTTTGCCAAAATCATTTCTTTAAATGAATCATTCTTAATTTTCTTACCTTTTATAAAATATTTTCGGGTGACTTGGTACACCAAAACTCAATACCAAGTGGCGACTCCTTTTTTTTCACTAAAAAACCCTTTTTAGACTCTATTTTCGGGCCCAAAAACCGTCGCATTTCAAAAGTTCCATTTTAGGCCCTTTTTCTTTTATTTTAAAAGTAAAAGCATTTGTTTTGTCACATTTTCATCGAATCATCCTTTACAAAGCATTTTTCTAAAAAAATTATTATTTTTACAAAAATTTACACTCTCTTTTTCAATAACCACAACCTACATTTAATTACTTCCCTTTTCCCTTTTCCCGACATCTTTTACACTTTCTATTTATTTTCGAAAAATGGGGCGCGACAATGCGAAGCCCTAACTATTATATTGGGAAACCTGCTACAATCTAAATGGGGAAAAACAAAAATAAAATTGAAACACCCTATCCAACCTATCTATTACACTTGCTCAACTTAATACAATTTTTTGATAAAAATCAAAGAAAAATTTAAATAAAGCAAAATTTATAACCTATTTATTACATTTTCTTACATAATTAAAACAATATAAAATGATAAATAAAAGTGATAAACACTTAAAAAAAACAAAATGAAAATAACAGATAAACGCATATAAGATGCATAGGAGCACATAAGAAAATAAATAAATAAAAGTAATGAAAATACCTGCTCTCAAGACTTAGTGCAAATACTAACAAAAAGAACACACACGTCAAGATACCACGATTTAATTAAATAAAGAATAAAAAATAAAAATGGCAACAAATTGGTGTAACATATAAACTATATCAAACTAGGAATGCAAAAATTGCAAATTCTGACAAGCTAAAGGTCGAACACAAATTACAAAAAGTTGGGAAAGGGAAAAACCATAGATTGCAGAAGCTAATTGAATAAGAAATAACATCCTAGGCATCAATCTATAATTATTAGGCACCAAAGTGCATAAATTAATAATGTTCAAGAGGCATAATAACACCACTTGCAACCTAGGGACCAAAACATAACTACCGATTAAAATAAAAATAAAGCAAAGGAACTAACATTTTTTATAAATTATTTAACTAAAAATTAAAAAGAAACACCTAATAAAATAAAGAAAAAACCCCAACCAGATATCCTAAATCATTTCCCCAATTTCCCCCAATTCTCTCAGAGTTGTTCTACTTTCAAACCCAAACCTCACCAAATTAAGACTCAAATTTCTTCATCTTTTCAGTGTTCAATTCACAAACAAAACAATCAATGCTATAAAATCTAATAGAGGTGGGCTGAGAACTTTACTAGACTTGGAGAAATAGAGATGATGTTATTGCTGGTCGATAGAAGTTGGTCGCTATTGGCGGAGCTACGGTGGTGGTGCATCTTGCTGGTGGGGCGACATTGCAAGCTTGGTGGTTTTGGAGAAATTGAAGCTGGGACTGGCCAAGCTTGGGTTGATGACAGTCGGCGATTGGTTGTGCAGGTTGCTAGTGGATGGTGACACTGCTACTTTTTGTTATTGTGCAGTGATGGTGCAGGAGGTGCTGAAGTCTCTAGGGGTTGTGCTATGCTGTTATGTGTAGTTGCTGATTTGTGGGTGAAAGCGATTTTAGAGGCGATGAGGGCTATGGTGTGATGTTTGAGTTTTCTTATGAAGTTGTTGTTTGATGACTATGGATTGGTGGTGGTGGCATTATTATTGTGATCAGATGGTGAATGATGGCTGATGTTGTGATTGTGTGTGTGTTGTGTCGATGTTGGAGACAAAAGGAGTAGGGCAATACTAATGGTGGTGATGGACTGCAAGTTGGCTCTGGATGATGGCAGTGGAATTGGCACTATTCCTGTGGGTTTAGTGGTGGTTTTGGGGTTGACTGGTGACAGTCGTGTGGTTGGTCTAGCAGTAGTGGTGGGTTGTTTAGGTTGTGTCTATGGCTGATAGACGGTGAACTAGTTATGCATTGTGTGTTGCATGTGAAACCGTGCACAGTTTGTGAATCTCTGTATGCGTGTGTGTAATCATATGTGATTGATGAATTGTGGTGGTGGGAATTGAAATTGTGGCTAATTTGTGGTAGTTTTTGAATTGATTGTGGACGAATTTGGGTGAGGCGATGTTAAGGCTGACTGTGATAGTGTGGCTACGCTCTTGATTATGGTGTGATGGCAAGTGTCTGTGTCTAATCTCTAGTGATTGTTGATGGTGAAAAGAGTGGATTGCAGGTTGAGTCTTTTGTGGCTTAGCAAGTGGTGGGTGATGAATTGGAGATGGTGATATGGATACCGTTGCTTGAATTGTGATGTTGGTGGCGGATTGATGGTGGATTACTTGATGATGATAAGTTTGTGCGCGAATCTGTCTATGGATGCACGTATGTTGCTGGTTGTATTATGGTGGAGCGATGCTGGAAGCCTTGTATGTATGTTGCTGGTTGTATGTATGAATTGGACTGTTTTGTGTACTGTGTGAGAATAAAGGACTTCTGTGAGAGTGTCTACTGTGTAACGATGGATGGAACGCGAAAGGAACGTGAAATCCCCCATTTGTGAGCCTAGGGTTACATGCTTATATGCTAGAAAAAATGGACTTTAGAGAACATGGACCTTCCAGACTCCAGCTTAAACTTGGTCCCAACTCACTAAAATAAGAATAAAAATAAAAATAAAAGAAAAATAAAAATTATTTACAGATATTTCTCTTTTTCTTTTTTTCCCTTTCTCTTTTATTTTTTTCTTTTTTCCTTTTTTATGTCCAATAAAAATTAACAAAAAGACATTAATCCTGAAAATATCGAGTGACTATTAAACATTACCAAAAATTAAGAAAAATGCACAAAAATGTAAGAAACATGAATTAGACAATAAAATAAAAGAAGAAAATATTTATAAAGTCAAAATTAGTATTTTGCCCCCTGACTTGACTAATTTAACATATTTTACATGAAAATAAAATTTGATCCCAAAAATAAAAAAATACCCCCAAATATTAAAATATCTAAAACGTGTGTCAAAATTTGGTATTTATAGCTTGCGCTCTTTGCTGGAAACTCATAGAGGTTCTAGACAAAAACGTAAATGAAATCAAATTTTGACTCACTTATACATGAAACAAGACACATTGACCTCCCGTAAAGAGATGAATGTATGGAATGCAGAAAAGAATGACTGGGCTCCCTAGGAACTGCCTACCTATCCTAATTAAGGAAATTAGGTCAAACATACTTCAAATGATTATGACAAACAACCAACTAAAAATTGGATGTAAAAGTCCAACGGACGAGTTGGAAATAAGATGAAATAAACGCAGTGTCTAACATACGAGTTAAAACAGTCAATAAGTGCAACAAAACTCCAACAAATGAGTTGGAGAAAAATAAAACAAGATTCCAACCGACGAGTTGGAGATGAATTGAAATAAAGCACAACGTATGAATTGGGGTCTAACAGATGAGTTGGAACTAAATTTGAAAAGAAAACCCGACGAACGAATTGGGGTCCAATGGACAAGTTGGAAATGAGTTGAAACAAAGCATAACGAATGAGTTGGGGTCTAGTGAACGGGTTGGACATGAACAGAAATTAAAAACCCAACAGACGAGTTGGACATGAACAAAAATTTAAAACTCAATGAACGAGTTGGACATAAATAGAAATTAAAACTCAACGGACGAATTAGGATCCAACAGACGAGATGGACATGAACAGAAATTAAAACTCATCGGACGAGTTGGACTTGGGCAAAAATTAAAACCCAATGGACAAGTTGGGGTCCAACAAATGAGTTGGACATGA
This sequence comes from Mitragyna speciosa, assembly GCA_024721245.1. Lineage (NCBI taxonomy): Eukaryota > Viridiplantae > Streptophyta > Magnoliopsida > Gentianales > Rubiaceae > Mitragyna > Mitragyna speciosa. The sequence goes on along the minus strand of CM045553.1, from coordinate 31,926,198 downwards.
ACAGACAATTAAAATCCAATGGACGAGTTAGACATGAACAAAAATTAAAACCCAATAGACGAGTTGGACATGAACAGAAATTAAAACCCAACAGACGAGTCCGGGTCCAATGGTCAAGTTGGACTTGGAACAGAAATTAAAACCCAATGGACGAGTTGGACATGAATAGAAATTAAAACCCAATAGACAAGTTGGGATTGATGCAAAGTCTGGGCTGCCAAACTTAAAAAGTAATAAATTTATGTCGTCCAGTTTACTGGACGGATGCATGATCCTGGGCTGCCAAGATTGATGAATGCAAAAGTTTGGGCTGCCAAACTTAGAAAGCAATAAATTTATGCCTCCCAGTTGGTTGGACAGATGCATGATCCTAGGCTTCCAGGATTGATGAATGCAAAAGTCTTGGCTGCTAAACTTGGAAAGCGATAAATTTATGTCGTCCAGGCTACTGGGTAGATGCACGATCTTGGGTTGCCAAAATTGATCAATGCAAAAGTCTGGGCTACCGTGATAGTGTGGCTACGCTGTGGATTATGATGTGATAGTGTAGTGTCTATTTGATCTCTGGTGATTAATGATGGTGAAAGGACTGGATTATAGGTTGAGTCTTTTTGTGGCTTTACAGGTGGTGGGTGATGAATTGGAGACAGTGATATAGATATCGTTGCTTGAATTGTGATGTTGGTGGTGGATTGATGATGGATTACTTGATAATGATGAGTCTGTGCGTGAATCTGTTTGTGGGTGTATGCATGTTGCTAGTTGTATTGTGGTGGAGCGATGGTAGAAGCCTTGGGTGACTGGCAGTCCTGATGGCGTCTAAATAGCGATAAATTGGACTATGTGTGCTGTGTGTTGTGTGAGAGTAAGGGAATTGTGTAAGAGTGTGTCTGCTGTGTAACGATAAATGGAACGAGAATGGAATGTGAAATCCCCCCTTTGTGAACCTAGGATTACATGCTTATATAATAGAAAACATGGACTTTAGAGAACATAAGCCTTCCAGACTCCAGACTTAAACTTGGGCCAGACACACTAAAATAAGAATAACAATAAAAAATAAAAGAAAAATAAAAACTAGTTACAGATTTTTCTCTTTTTCTTTTTTTCCTTTTTTCCTCTTTTGTTTTTTCCTTTCTCTTTTATTTTTTTTATGTTTTTTCCTTTTAATGTAAAAATAAAAATTAACCAAGAGACATTTAATTCTAAAAATACTGAGCGACTATTAAAAATCAACAAAATTTAAGAAAAATGCCCAAAAATGTAAAAACATGAATTAGACACTAAAATAAAAGAAGAAAATATTTACAAGTCAAAATTACCATTTTGCCCCTGACTTGACTAGTTTAACATATTTTACATTAAAATTAAATTTGATCCCAAAAATAAAAAATGCCCCCAAATATTAAAATATCTAAACCGTGTGTCAAAATTTAGTGTCTACATCGATTTGACCATTAGTAATACATTAGTTGACACTCGGTGATCTAATGTCTTATATTGAAGTGTAAATGGCTCTGATATTTCCCTAATTGTTTTCCCATGTTTCTATTTTATCACAATTTTTAATAGATTTGGCAGCATCCGTATATTTTTTAAATTTTATTTTAATGGTCTTTTCCGCAAATATGGTAATTTTCACTTTATCCGCTAAGTCTTGATTTATATCAATTTCTAATCACTAATTCTAAGTATTGCTTAATGTATTAAGTAATAAATGAATTTTTTCATTAAACATAATCAATTCAAAAAACTCTTGATCTGTTAATATTAGTTCAAGTTGAGTTATTCAATATCCCTTAGAAGATGGAAACAACTATTAAACCAAACACTAAGGAACAACATGAAAATTTTATCTTGAAAGAACTGATTAAAATCAAATTTATAAGTTTAGAAGCATAATAAGATCCCTTAAAAGCCGAGGGACAAAAGATCAAGAACAATTAAAATCATTAAACAACATAAAATCATCAAACATAAAAGAATAATTCTTTGTGGGGTGAGTATGAACTGCTTAACTTATTTATACACTCAATATTTCAATCAAAAGCAGCTCTATTTATTTGCTTGATTTGCTTATCGTATTAGACCTTCATTAATAGGTTAACTCTTTAACTGGTTACCTAGTTAAAGAGGTTAATTATTGCGGATAAATGGAATTGTATAGCACAAAGTTGATTTACCATAATAGATTGAAGAAAATATTTCAACATAAATACATGTTCAAACTAGCCAAAAAAAAAAAAAAAAGAGAGAGAGAGAGAAAACTACTTGTACAATTTTAGAAATTTACATGTAATATAATTATACACTAAAATTCTTGCATCCAATTTTTTTGTAAAAGAAAAAGTTACAAATCAATAATATTCACAACGCAAGTAAGAAAAGTAAGAAAAAGTATTTGGGCGGTCTTCTATGCTTGCCATCTAAATATGTAGAAATAACTCTTTAATTAGAAACAAGAAACACATTGGGAAGAAAAACTTCTCTTCACGATAGTAGAAGTTAGAATTGCTCATCACCATAAGAAGTTAGTTCTAAGATGCTTCACCTACTAATTGCTCAAAAACTATTAATTAGTTTGACATTTTGTAGATGATAATCTAAAATTCACGTTTGCATGATGTTTTTTCGAAGATTCTTTAGAAAAAATTAATTGTGCTCGTATTTTTTTTCAGGTTTGTGTGTTTGTGCAACAAAACGATAATTAAAGAATGCGTTTGAAAAATTAATATTGGGAAAAATATTTGTCAAACAAAACTTTAGTAAATTCTAGTAACGGCAAATTTTTAAATTAAAAAGGTAACATGACCTTATTATTATTATTTTTTGTCAAATTTTAAGTAGATTGCCTTATTCTACTTTGGACAATTAGATTTTCTTGATTTTTCATATTTTCAGACTTTCTTTCACACCCCTCCTCTTGTCAACTATGTCATTAAAAAAATTTTATCCACGTCAAATGCTTACAACTTGAGTAACCTAAACAACATGATACACGCGACCAAATAAAACAAAGAAAATTTGTAGGTAAGTGCAAATTTTTTAAATTAAAAGAAGTAATCTAACCTTATTTTTTTCCAAGTAAATTTGAGTACCCAAACCATTTGTAAAATTTTTATTTAATTAACTTATTCATTAGTTTGGACCAATTTGTTTTCCTTGATTTTTTAAAAATTTCAAACTTTCTTTCAGATCCCTCCTCGTGACTACCATGCCATTAAAAAACTTTCCTCCACGTCAGACGCTTACAACTTGAATGACATAGACAACATTAATAAAACAAAGAAAATTCGTGCACATTTTTTCAGAAAAGTATACAATACATCACGTGCATTGTCACGTGGTATACTAGAACCAATAATTTATCGGCATGTGACAATGGTGGGCCATACCTTGTATTATTTGGTGATATGTGATTAATTCTAGTGCACTACGTGACACGCCACGTAACGCACGTGGTGCACGCAATACTCACTCCATTTTTTCACAGACGGTAATGTCAAAGTCGGCTGGCTCTACTAAGATGACATCCTACGTAGACTTTGATTTGTTTCACTTTATTTGACTATACTATTTGTTGTTTTGTTAAATCAATATCCCTCAGCGTGACTATAATAAATATGATGTCCCTACAATAATCTATAAGTCACGATGATAAAGACAAAAGATAGTGGAAATAGTCTGCTGAACAGATGAAACATATTAAAAATTTTCAACAGCATTTGACACAACTGGTTCGCATATTAATTAATAAGTATTACATGTGGTGAAAATGATTATAAAATAAAGAACATCTGCATCATCTTTTGAAAATTCATGGAACTCTAATTATTTTCTGGAGTCAGTACATAAAACATCAAATTGCTCATACTCTTATACCAAATTTTCAATTACTATCAAAATCTGTTTTACAAAATCCAGTTATATGATGAATCTAAAAAAATCTACTTTATTTATCAAATTCTTAATAAAAATATATTAGTAAGAAAAAGATAACTAATTTGATTCAAAAAAGAGTACATAACTTGGAAGGCCCGTCCAGAGGGGTAGAAAATTTTGAGTTTGGGGTCTTTTATTTTTATTTTTACTTATTAGTTATTTTTAAAAGCGATTTAGAATTTTTAAAATATTTAGTTGGTATTTTGAGTTACATTATCAAAATGAATTTTTTTATTATCAATAATATAATATCAGTGAGTGTAAGTGTAATTTTCAATATTTGAGGGGATATAATGACAAACCTCAAGGGAGGGATGTGAAATTATTCCATTAGCGTGTGTGTATATATATGTGTGCATATACATCTCTTTGTATACATATATTCATATCAAAGAAACAATCTCACGACTCTTTAAAAAAAAAAAAGATGCAATCTTTCTCAGTATTTTCAGTGCATGTTTACTTGCTTCTTTCACTTGCATTGAGCATTTTGGAAGTATCACCAGAATATTTTTGCCCATTGTCACCACGAATCTTTGCTGCTGCCACCGATGGTCCTCCACCTTCCTCTGAACGGTTCTGCACAAAACCGATTTACCCGAAAGTTACCAATCCCATCATGTCTCCTTCTCATCTGCCAGACTTGCCGTGGTTTACACGCAGTGTGTACAAAAAGGATCATGCTTTGATTACTCCCGAAAGTCAAGTGTTCAGCCCTTTGCCTAATTGGACAGATACGTTGGGTGCTTATCTTATTTCACCTGCAATGGGCTCACATTTTTTTATGTACTGGGCTAAGATGCAAGAAAATTCAAAATCGGGGGATCCGCCAAGTGGTGTTGAGAGGTTCATATTTGTGGTTGAGGGTGCTGCAGTTCTCGAATCTGACGACTCTTCCCACGATCTAAAAGGGGATTTCTATGCTTATCTTCCTCCAGGGTCAGCTCCATATTTGAGTTGTAAGGCATCCGCAACTCTTGTTGTATTTGAAAGAAGGTACTCCTACGACAAACGTAGTGGGGTGAAGAAAATTGTAAATTCAACAGACAAGCAGCCTCTTGTTAAGATTCCTGGCGAGATTTTTGAACTCAGGAAACTGCTTCCCACTTCAGGGAAATATGATTTCAACATTCATATCATGGATTTTCAACCAGGAGAATTTCTTAATATGAAGGAGGTCCATCATAATCAGCACGGTTTACTGCTTTTGGAGGGCCAGGGTATTTATCGGTTAGGTGAGAGCTGGTACCCTGTTCAAGCTGGTGATGCCATTTGGACGGCACCATTTGGTCCTCAATCGTATGCTGCCCTTGGTAAAAGCCGATCACGTTTTCTGCTGTACAAGGATGTTGCAAATACAATGTAATGGCATGTGCTATTATCCGGGTTGTCGATTACTCCACTGAAGTTGATGTTAAGTATCAGTTTCGTTAAAAATGCTTAAGATCTGTCTTACCACATCTTCTGTCACCCGAGGAATAATGTGTAAGTTTATATGGTGCACCAATCTGTACCGTTTTAGATAATAAATATATTGTCGATGTGAAGCATTTTTGTCAACTCCGCTTAACATTTCCATCTCTGGTCAAGACATTCTTAAACGGAATTATTTGTAAAATAAAACTTTATAAACAAATAAACATTACACGGAAATTAGTACAATGATAATACAAAGACATCAGATACAAACACACACACTAATTTATCATAATCTGGATTTACATCGGATTGGTAAGTTGATTAATAGCAGTATACTTTCCGAGGTTGCATAAGTTTAGCTTTGTTTGGGATCGAACTTCCGTCTAGGCGAGAGAGACTTTTGAATGCATTTCCTAGCCATCAAGGAGTGCCTGTATGCATAATTACTCCATTTCAAGTAACGTTAAAGCGAAATATATTTAAAAATAGTTTGTCGATAAAATGAAGTATGTGGCAAATATCAATAACAATGCATTTCTCATTTGGACACATTTAATCTATATACTAATCAATAGTAAGTGTGGTAAATAAAGTCCAATAATGAAGAGAAAAAAATACTTTGTCTTGTAAAACTATTGAATGTTCAATTAATTCTGCAATCTTAGTTTTTTTTTTTTTTTTCCCTCGACAATTGATTCCCCAGTATTGTTACTCTCGTTTTGTTCCTTGTTCCTTTCTCTTCCTTCTCATAGCTTTTCTTTTTCCTAATTTCTTCCTCATGCCTTCCTTCCTCAACATCGACCCCCTATGTTCGATATTTGTCTTCTTATTGCTAACAATGGCAATGCAGAGGATGCTTCTCGTTCTCCCAACTACAATAAAAATTCAACCCCTGTCATGTTGCTGCACTGGGTACCCAATTATTTCACGAAATAATCTCTAAGCACAAATATAATTACTTTTCTTATAAAGTGAAAATGGGGACACATATTTGATTCAAATGTTGAATGGTAACATGAGAATATCTAACAAATCAAGAAAACCGATAATGCCAATATAAATTTAAAAGGAAATTGAATTGAACAGAAAAATTGATATAAACTTTACAAACAAATGAAAACTTACAATGGTAACCCTTAAGGATTCCACTTTATTTTCTTTCTTTTTTATTTTTTGGTAACATTTTTACTTTTTGTCATTTTTTAGGCTAACAAATGCAAAAAAAAAAAAAAAAAAAAAAACAACAATGGCAATGCAAAATTAAAAGAAAATTTAATTAAACTGCGTTATGTGAGATAAAACTTGCAAATAAATGAAAAAAAAAACAAAGAAAACTTACAACAATAAGCCTCAACAATTTCAAGTTATGTTCTTTTTTTTTTAATTTTTGGTAACATTCTCTCTTGTCTATTTTATTAGAGTTATAGACATCTAGTATTATACCATAAAAAGTGCTTTAGCCTCAAGAAAAAAACTATGTGCTTTGAAATCAATTGGAAATAAATGCGGTTATTACATAGTCAAGCACCTGTCATTTCGATACTCGAAAGTATCTAGCAAATTTTAACGTTACAAATCAATAGTTCTTTTCATGTCAATGTGAATAGAAGAAAGGAAGTAAGACGTGTGAAACAAAGAAAAGGGAGCAAATTAGCTATGGATATGGGGATATATGAGGCTGTCATTTATTTTTAATGGAAATCTAAAATTTATGATCATTACAATGCCTGATTCTTCTATACATTTAAAGAGTGATATAATCTACAAAATAATTTAATTGGATTTGAGATAGGAATGTTCAAAGTTTAGAACAGTTGCTAACTAATCTAAAAGTAATTAAAGTTGGGTTTAAAATTTTAAATTAATGCCAAGCATGATATATATAATATCAACATTTGGTACACATATTTTTAGGTTTGATTCATTTGGTATTTTCGATTTGGGCAATAAGATTTCATTTATTTATCAATTAAAATTAATTTCAATAGCAAAGTAATATGACTTAAATTCTGATACAAATTTATTGTACGGATTCAATTTCCAAACCATTTGTCGTGGCTAGCATCAATAAAATCATTCCAATTTTACATTTATAGTAGATAACACATAGTTTGACTGAAAGATCAATTTACTTTTTGAAGAAAAGAAAAACTTTTGTTGACATCGCTGATAAGATATTTTTACTGGAAAAGTCATCCATATAACTATTCTCATCTTTTTTTATCGGCAACTTTTTTTATATTCAAAACAATCTTTTTATTTCACATATATCACATCTCAAAACAGCATCGTAATATTAATCTTCCAAAAAAAAACAAAAAAAAAAGTATTAAAGAACACAATCTAAACAAAGCTTTGTATTAAAAAAACACAATCCAAATGGAAGCCTTATTTTTTCTGCAGTATTATTGAACAAGAATATATCACCAATTATCTATGCATTTTGGTTAATAATTTTTTCCATAAGTATCTATGCGTTTTATTTAGTGATGCAGATTAATTAGTGATCGATTCTAATGCTTTCTATGATTGAAGATTTCTTTTGGTCCTTGCATGTCATTCCAATACCTTCTATGATTGAGTTTTGACTACATTCATGAAGAACCTTCTGTTGTCAATTCCAAGGCTAATTGTAAGGCAATGAGTGGTTGATAAAATATTAAAGTTCATCTACGTCGTATGCTTGCAACGAGAGTGACATAAACAGCGTGAAACACAACACCAAATAAAACGACAAACAAAATTTGTGCGCATGCGTTTGCGTTCTGTCAAAGACGGATTGGACTAGTTTCACATTCTAAAAGTTTCACTTTATTTGACAAAACTTTTCGTTGTTTTCTTAAACCGAAATTTGTCCACATTTCCATAATAAGATGTCCCCACAATAATTTGAAAAGCGGTGTATGACGCTTGACCGTGAACTAATGATAAATTTTGAACAGGATGTAGTAAATTTCACTATGAATAGTAACTTTTGTCAACAATGCATAAAGTTGGTGATGAATCAATTATTAAATTTGGATGTGAAGTAGTACGCATTGTAAAAAAAAATGTAAACGACTTTATATAAAATATTATAGTAACTTCATGTCTTTATAGCACATTCTATTGTTTATTGCCAGTAGAGCTGGCAATCAAACCCAAAACCCAACAACTCACCCAACTCGTCTACTAATTTTAAATGATGGGTTGGGTCAGATGGGTTATCGATTGTGTTGGGTTGGGTTAAGAAAATCTAACTTATTTATTGAGTGGGTTGGTTTTTTTTATTTTGGGTACTCATTACCCAACTTATATTTAAAAAATCAAAACTTATATTTAAAAAATCAAAACAATTGAACGTTTTTTTCTCAGTTCCTCCACAATTGTTTCGTTATTTCCTCTACAAAAACACAGCCTTCTTGTCACAAGAAAAAAAAAAAAAAGAAAAAAATTGCACTTTTTGCTCCATCTAACTTTTATGAATTATGACATGTCCTTCATTTTACAACTACTTTTGCATTACATTTTCAACCATGACCAAAAGCAGCCTGTAAAAGCAAAGCAACCAAAAATATGAGAAGATTGTACTTTTTTTTTCTTTTTTTGCAAGATTCTTCCAAAATGTGGACCTTCGTTGATCTTCAATTTCATTTTTTCTGCACTAAAAATTAGGTACTTTGCTCACATTCGTTTTCCTTTGCTGATTTTCTTGGAAAACCAGATGACCTTTAGCTGAACTACTTACATTCAGATCTGATACAGCAAATTTGTCATAAGCATTGCCCTACTAATAAGCGGCATTAATTTCCTATGTCTAAAAATTCCTAAAATAAGAAAAAAAAATAATTAAAATAGCAATGTACCATTGCTTTCCATGCTTATATGATTCGAACATTGAATTTAGGTTGAACGTGAAATTAATATGATAGATCTAGTCTGCTTGTTGCTGGCCTGAGAGAACTTGGCCTCCATGAATCCAAGTCCCAGCTGCTCCATATCAAGTTCTTCCAATACAAAATGATTAATTTTATTTATAACTTTGGTCCACTTTGCCAACTTCATGGTCGACAAAGATGAGATTGAAGCAATATTGCACATGTTCCTTCATGCAGATATACATAAGAGTACTTAATGAGTAGCAGAAAGATTTTCGCCAAAAATCATCCAAGCCTCTCTTAATTGGATACGAAACTAAAGTTGTATTTCAAATTTTTTTCAACTCAAAAAATATGCATTCATTCCAAGAAAAAGAAAAATGGTACATATAGGTAGCTAACCATTCAAATGATTGAAGTCACTAGAAGTGTGTGTTTGTATTTGTGGAAGTGTTCTAGTGTGTGAAAATATGTTTATATATGGAAAGATATGTTTACTATGTGTGAAAAAAATTATTTTGTAATCATTTTCTGTGTGCAAATGTGTGTGAAAATGTATTGTGTACTAAAATTTATAAAATATTGTGTTGGTTCATATTTGGGTCATGGATTTGAGTTAACCCAATATGACCCAACACAATGTTAATCTAATATATAGTTGGGCGGGTTAGGTATAGCCCATTTAAATGAAAACTCAATACTAACCTACCCAAAAACTGCCCAACCCACCCAATTGACTCCCTTAATTGCTAGTATGATGCATCTATGTGGAAGATACAACGACATTATTATATACAATTTTGTAAACTATAAAGTCTTAAGCAATACAGATTCTATTAATTAAGCGGTGAAACCATCAGTCTTAGTGTCATGTAGTGAGAATCAAAAGGAAGGGAAGAAAAAGAGAGGGAAGAAATTGGAACTCCTTGTCAATCCAAGCGGCACATTTACTTTTTTCCTAATGTAATCAATTTTAGTTAGACATAACAATACCTTATGCTTTAGTACATGGAAAAGTTTGATAAAAAAAGAAACGAAGGTCTTGAACTGTAAGGGAGTATCTTTTTGCACCCTCATAATTTAGCCATTTTCCTTGCGACAACTTAATTTAGCAACATTAGTACTAGTTCTCAAATTTTCTATGATCTGATGCAACATGATGGGAAAAAAAATTGCTTTTCATCATAGTAGTAGTTAGTTGTAGAATGCTTCGCTCGCGAATTGCACAAGGAGCATTAGATAGTTTGACAAATTGTACACAATAACCTAATATCAAGAGAAGTCTTTTCCACTACATAATTGCACTAGAGCACTCATAATAGACAACGTTCTTAAGAGTTTACAAATAAAGCAAAGTTCACACATGATCGATTTGTATGATGTTAACATATTCAAAGCAGAAAGCTGTCCTGCATAGACATTTTTGTCTAAAAATCAATCACGGTAGGATAAAATGCTTGAATTCTAAAACCCGACAACAATAAGCCTCAAGGTTTTCAAGCTGTGCTTTTTTAACTTTATATTTGTAAATGTGCTCTCTTTTTCATTTTAGTGGAGTAATAGATATCTAGTATTATACAATAAAACGTGTTCTAGCCTCAATAAAAAAAATTAACATTTTTACGTGTTAAGATACCATAACTATGTTACGATATTGAGATAACAATACTACAATATAAGAACAATAACTTTATCATACATGTATAAATAATTTCCAGGTATAACTATTATGCTTTTTTTTGTGTGTATTTTGCATATGTTGGTCCAGGCTGTTGAAGGTACAATGTTGTTGTATTTCGTTTATATTGGAACAAGGCAAATTAGTAGTTGATTTCTGAGTTGTTGTGCCAAGGTTACAATCAAGGTTTTAGATCTTTCTACTGTCCCATCCCTAGTGAGCCAAACATATGATGGAGACACAATTCTAAATTTTGTCATTTGAATTCAATTGGAAATAAATGCGGACACTTAGTCAAGCACCTGTCGTTTTAGTGTTGTAAGGTTTGTGGAAAATTTTAATTTTACAAATATAGTTCTTTTCATGTCAATTTGAAGGGAAGAAAGAAAGTAAGAGGTGTGAAACGAAGAAAAGAAAGCCAATGAAATATGAATGTGGATATGCAAGCTATCATTTATATTCTACTAAAATCTCACATCTGTTATAATTACAAAGCCTGATTACCGAGCGTAACAAATCCTACAAAGGATTCTTCTTCTTTTTTGAGGGTAGAATGAAAGTCTACAAGTCAAAGTCATCCAACATAGTTCCCTCTCCTGTTTCATTGCAATGCTTTTGGAAAATCAAAGTCATTTCACTATTATTGATGGAACAATGTTTAAATACAATGTTGGATTGGAGTACGACAACAAGATGGTAATAGCTTAAGTATGACTTGATGTGCTTGCTGCCTTTGCTTGTGTGTTCCATTGAATGCCGCTCATTTTCACTTGTCCTACCCGGTATGCTATAAAGCATATCATTAAGGGGATAAATTGAGATTTGTTTAAAATTAAAGCTCTTCGAAAACAACTATGTGGCTTAAAATTAAAACTCCTCAAAAACCTACAATGCCAATGTAAATTTAAAAGGAAATTGAATTGAATGGTAAATGGTAATACAAAACTTACAAAAAAAAAAATGAAAACTCACAAGGATAACCCTTGAGAATTTCGATTTATTTTTTTATTTTTGGAAACATTTTCACTTTTTTGTCATTTTTAAGGCTAACGAATCAAGAAAATCAACCACAACGATGCTAAATTAAATGAAAATTCAATGGAAATGTATTATGTGAGATAAAAATTACAAATATATCAAAAAACAAACAAAAAAAAAAAACCCTACACCAATAAGCCTCCAAAATTTCATGTTATATTTTTTTTCTTATATTTGGTAACGTGCTCTCTTTTTTTTTTTTTTCTCATTTCAGAAGAGTAACATGCTTCTAGTATTATACCATAAAAGGTATTCTAGCCTTAACCAAAAAATTAAGTGTGATGCCATAACTATGTTACAATATTAAATAATAGTACTACAACCTAAAGACAATAATTTTAGCATAAACGTATAGCTAATTTCAGGGTATAACTTTTTTTTTTTTTTGTATACCTTGCATATGTTGTTCCAAGCTGTCGGAGATACCAAGATGTTGTATTTTAATTTCTACTGGAACAAGGCAAATTAGTAGTTGATTTTTTCTAGTTGTTGTGCCAAGGTTTCAAGGATTTTAGATGTTTTTGCTCTGTAACAATCTTCACAACTGCGCACGAGGTCTTTGATGTCCCCCCCTTGATTCATCAATGCACCAAATATGTGATAGAGACACAATTCTAAGTTTTGTCCTTTAAAATCAATTAGAAATAAATGTGGATAGATAGTCAAGCAACCTGTCATTTCAGTATTGGAAAGCATAATGCAATATTTGACTCTACAAATCAGTTCCTTTCATGTTAATGTGAAGAGAATAAAGGAATTAAGCCTTGTGAAACGAAGAAAAGGAAACAAATCAAATATAGATGTGGGGATGTATCTTTTCATTTATTTTCTATGGAAATCTCACATCTGTCACCATTATCATGCCTGATTTTTTATCATTTAGAAAGTGATATAATCCACTAAAAATATAATTTGGTTTAATATAGGAATATTCATGATTTGGAGCAATGCGGATTTGTTGATTTTTGAAACTAAGTAATTCAACTTGGTTTCAAAAATTTTAAATTAAAGCCAGACATGATATAAAGAAAATCGACAATTTGGTAAAGATATTTCTGGGTTTGATTTATTTGGTTTTTTTGTTTGGGCAATAAGATTTCATGTATTTATCAACTAAAATTAATTTTAATGCAAGATAATATTACTGAAATTTTGATACAAAAATATTATAATGATTCCATAAGTTACAAACAATTTCTTGCAATCAATATCAGGACTACCCAAAAAATAAAAAATAAAAAGGGGGAAAACTGACACCTTTCGAGCCCGTTACTAACACCGGACCGGATTGCAGTTCAATTTTTGCAAACCGGCAGGTACCCAACCCGGTCCATAGTGAGGGATAATTTTATAATTTCACATGCTAGTGTAATCCTCAATACCCTTACCCTCATTCACATCTCATACAATCACACTCCCTCGCATTTTGGCTGTTTTGAAAATAAAGGCTTTGAGATGTAATTTAACTTCAAGATGATGCGTGACGGATCGCGCGAATGCCAAGAACACCTTGAAACCCAGGTAAATAAACTCGTTAACTATTGACAAAGATGGAACCCGTCCAAAATCACCAATACGTGAAGTTGTTGTGCCTCGAGTTTTCTCCAATCTCGTTGAGTCTCTCCCTTTAGAAGCAACCTAGACCCCTACACAACGATGTGGGTAGATTCCTAGTTGACGAACTAAGGATTGAAATCAAACCAATATAACGTTAACTCTAAGCGAGAATCGAACAAGTCGCCACAAGGTTGCCCTTGATAAGACTTAAGGGTAGTTCTTAATTCAAAGAACTAAGAAGGAATTCTCAGAGAGAAAACACTCAAATTTCACTAATCATCAAACTTCAATTCTTTTGTAAAATATTCAAGACGCGTTATATAAAGTTACAAAAGATAACTACTAAAAATAACTGATACTAGTTGCATCCTGTCACACGATTCTAGCCTAAAATTAAGGATACAACTCATAACCTACTAAAAACTCGTAAATAAAAACGCGTAAAAGCAAATTCTGGGGAAGGCCGCGGGCAAGGCCGTGGCGCTGCCTTGGGCAAAAGCTTTAACTCGTGTTGGACAACCTTCTGATGGAGGTCATGGGGAAGGCCGCGACGCAGCCTTGGGTACGGCCTTCGTCAGACCCCTCGCTTGCTTCTTTCAACCTTCTGATAGAGGTCGTTTGAGGAGGCCGTGGCACGTCCTTGGGTGCGACCTTCATCAGAAGCTCCAATACTCCATCATTTGGCTTGGTTTTGTCATCCAACTCCATGTTCCACTCTTCCAGGGGGTTGAAGGGCGCCAAGAATGACTCCACTCCATGTATGACTTGCGTGACTAGTGTAGGCGTCCTAGGATTCCTATCATTCCCTCCTTCCTCGCGAAAATTTGTCCTCAAATCGCCTACACAATAATAACAACTATGAGCACCCTTACTCAAGACTAACTCAAAAATTAACTTTAGAACATCCTCAAAACAAACAAATTCTCTTGACAAGTAAACAAACTCATTTAGGAAAGACTTAGGGATCAAATTAAGCATTAAGAAAATAAACATACTTCTATGAGCAAAGTCCCTAAACACATGAATACTCATCAGCACAAGAGGATTATATTGCGAGCAATCATAAAAGGATAACAGCCCCTTCAAGCTAAAACTTAAAGCAAATGACTCAACCAAATATGGACTGAGATAGTCATGCAACATACTCCCTAAAATTTGAATTCCAAACAAACTTAAGCCCACAAAGTAGAATGCATGTTCATGTAAATAGATATTAACATAAACGTCTTGGTATCCCTTTTCCTATGCTACGGATACTTAGGCAAGTGCACCTATCGTTTCCAATAGTATAGTGTATAGGAGTACCAAGAGTCGATTCCACAGGGAATATGTGAGTACTAGTACTAACCTTCTTTTTATTATCTAACCTCACAAAGCGAATGACGAATTTATGGAAAATACAAATTAACTAAACTAATTACTTAATTAAAGCACAATCTAAAATTCAGTAGAGAGAATGGACAAAAATAGAGGCGAATCTAAATGAAGAATACCCTAAATCAAGTATGCTAAGACTATACCTTAATTAATGAATAACTCAATCACTTAGACCCTAGAATCCCTTAATTAGGTTTAATCTTTCTCAAGTGTTAACCTCTATCCCCTTGGTTGATTGATTGGCATCTCTTCTCAATCAAAACCCCAAAGAGAAGCATTAAGTTTCTATGGATTCTATGGTTTTGGTTAGGTTTGAATCTAACCGGGGAGACTTATGTGATTCTATCTCTAGCAACCCATGAAAGCCTCTTTATTCAAGAGATGATCTAATCAAATAGGTAATTTCTCAATCTACCTATATGAAATCAATATTGAATCTAAGGATGCATGCAAATCCCAATTCAATAACCAATAAACTCAAGAATAAATCTAAGACAAAAATTGAGAATTCATTAACTAAAGATTCAAATCATGGTCATAGAAAGGTAGGGTTCATCCCATCCAAATTATTCACAACTCAATCGTATGTACAAGAATAAATCCAACAAAATACAAGAAAAGAATGGAAAAACTCATTCTCATGTAATTCTCTTGATTCCTCCATTGCATCTTGATGAATCATTATTGCTTTGTACCATGGAAGCCCTTGAGTTGCTCCTCCACTCTTGCTTTCTTCTCTCTACATCCCTCTAGATGTGTGTAAAAGTGTATTTCTTGTACCTTAGAACCCCAAAGAAACCACTTATTTTCTTCCCCAAGGAGGTAGGGTTCTCCCTTCAAAAGATTCACCCAAAAGTGCTTAAAAATGTGACATTCCGTAACTAGGCCGTGGCACGGCCTTACCCACGGCCTTGTGTCCTCCTTTTCTGACCAAGGCCGCACCCCAGGCCGTGGCAAGGCCTTACCCGCGGCCTTGATCAGAATGTTTTACTTCTCTTCTATGCAAAATTTTACCTTAAAAACGGCTGAACTAGCTTTTCCTCGAAACATAAAAGTTTTAGTCCTTTGAATAAGCTTTCCAAATCAACAAGAATCACATCATTTGAAGCTCTGTACGCCGAGATATAGCTGCAATACTAAGAACTAGTCGGAACAGTATTGCAGTACAAATATGCTTCAATAACTTGGAATTTTGACCTTCGAAACTTAAGAACTGGACTTTGATGTCTCCATATGAATTGTAGATCATTGTCTTAGCTTCAAAATGCTTCATGAATCACCTTAATCCAATATCTCTAACTCAAGTTATTTCGAAATCACTGAAATATGTCCAAACTGCCAAACTGTTTCTTTTTCAATTCTTCTTCGCCTATTGCTTTTTTGCATCACTTTGAGGGTTTCTTGACTTTAACTCATCACCAATTTCAAATCACCTCAAAATTTCATCCAATTGCCATCCAAATTGATCCAAATTGGTGATGCAATGTGCAAATCATACGAAAATGACACAAATCACATGTAAATCACACATTTATACAATTTGGCATTCAAATCACAAATGAAAAGAAATAGCTAAGAAATAGAGGAAAACTCATAGAAAAACCCTAAAAACCTACCTTAAAAATCTACTAAAAACTAATGTACTTTAACACTTATCATGTCCCATAAAAAATTATGCAATGGACAACGAACCAACATGTGCGACGTATAACTAGATAATGGCATGTTAAAAACAGCATAATCATGCAAAGGTGATCTAGCATGCAAGCTTAAACAAAAATTGAAAGCAAATAAATCAGTGGAACTAAGTGTTCCACGCCACCAAGTAAACTAATCAATCCAAGATCTCTTGACGGTGGCAGTTGGGACTTCATCAACTTTGTTATCCTGCAATGCCTCCTGTTGACCAACTCCAACTCCATGAAGATATCTCCTTGTGGATAGAATTTCTCTTGAAGATCCAACCTGCGAAGTGGACACAAAAACACTAGAAACAGACATAGGTTAAGTGAGTTAGCAATAGTCTCTTTCGTTGAATCCACGGTTACAAAAGACTTAGACCTCACGAGTAGTACACTTATTGTTGGGACTAACTCCCTTGTTTTCCTCAAGATCTCTACTCATGCTAACAACACTCTTTCCCCTCTTACTTTTTTTCTCACTACCTCTCTTTTCCTGAGCTCTCATCTTGCACTCACTAGCTATTCGAAGTTGATCTTGATTAACTTCTTTTGGCTTCAATGGTGTTAAGATGATGCTTCTTTTCTTCCACATGAAAGAATAGTTGTTTTTGAATCCATCGTAAGTCACCCTCCTATCAAAATGACAAGGTCTTGCCTAGAATCAGATGACTTGCTTGCATAGGCACCACATCACACCACACGTCATCTTCATATGCACCTATAACAAAAGACACCAACACCTTCTTGGTGACTTTGAGAACTCCAGTATCAGCAAGCCATTGCACATGATAAGGCTTTAGGATGTCTCATCGTGGGAAGATTGAACTTCTCTACAAACAAGGAACTCGCAATGTTAGTACAACAACCATTGTCAATGATTACATTGCATACCTTGTTTTGAACCAAACATCGAGTGTGAAAAATCTGTTCTCGTTGCACTTCATCTTCTTCCTCCTTTGGCTCAATACTAAGTTCCTTACGAGTAACTAACAGATCTCCCGTTTTAGGTTCACATATGTATAGGACCTCTGGGCTTCTCATCATCACTCCCACCTTCCAATGGAGGCATTTCTTCATCACTTGAAGTTATGCTCTCTATGTCTCCATTGTCAATCATCACCATCGTCCGCTTGTTAGGACACTCAGAAGCAATGTGCCCCCGCCCTTGACACTTGAAGCACTTGATATCTCTTTGATGTTTAGGACGCTTCTTCCTTCACTTTGGGCACCACTTTGCTAGATGATGACTCAGCCTTAGCTTTTGCAATCTCCTTTGGCCTTTGCTCCTCACGAACCATTTTAGCCTCATTGGTTCGAGACTCTTTCCAAGGGCCACGATCTGAAGAACCTCCATAACCACGATTTGATGAATAACCACGAGCTCTCCTAGCCTTGAGTTGCCTTTCAACAATCTCAACTTTTTCTACCAAGTCTTTAAGCTCTACATAGTTCTGCAACTCGACTCTTTCAGCAATGTCAGGATTGAGGCCATCTATAAAACGAGCCATGGTCGCCTCTTCGTCCTCACGGATATCACCTCGGATCATAAGCATCTCCATTTCCTTTCGGTATTCATCCACAGGACATCGACCCTTGTGTGAGTTGCTGAAGCCTCCTATGTAAGTCCCTCGAGTAGTGACTAGGAATGAAACGCTTTCGAAGGAATGGTCTTCATCTCCCTCCATGAGCTAACTGGCGGCTCATCATATCTCCTTCTATTCTTCACTAACTGATCCCACCATACACTAGCATACTCAGTGAACTCCATAGCAGTTAGTTGAACTTTCTTCTTCTCAGCATAGTTATACACGTTGAAGACATGATCCACCTTTCATTCCCACTCCAAGTATGCTTCAGGATCATTCATACCCTTGAATGGTGGAATTTTCATTTTTATGCTTCCTAAAGTTGCTTGTCACGTGCATTAGTGACCCTTTTTCGTTTGCGGGAAATCACCTCGTCAGAGTCATACCCCTCCTCAAACTCTTTCCCGTAGGTAGAGTTACGAGCCACTTTCACCTTGCCCTTGATGGCAGAATCCATGTCATCCATACGGGAGTTTATCCGCCTGAACTCATCTTGCATAGCTTTATGCATGAACTCAATGCTAGCAAGCTTTTGGTCACTTTGGTCTGACATGATAATGTAAACCTGCAGAGAAATATTAGTAGCAAAGATAAAATAAAGAAATCCTCACTCGCTTCCTTAAGTGTTTCACTCTTCACTCGTGTATCTCTCAAATATAATGGCTTTTATCCGATGATAGTTTCACCAACTAAGCCTTTTACCACTCTTGAGATTAGTTCTTGTAAGTTCTTTAGTAAGAACCTACTCAATCAAGCTTTACCAAAGTGCTTAGACAACCAATTCAATGAAGAGAATAAGAAATAGTGAGTATGAAAGCTTAGAGTTAGGTTTGATTCACAAGAATTCAAGAATTTGAATGAAGACAAGATTATGACTCAAGAAATCACAATTTAGATACCCTAGGGTGTGGTTCTTGGTGTGAATCTTGATTTCCAATAGTTCTCCTATCAAAGTAATGGCTGAATATTTCTTGTACCAAAACCCATTCAAATGTACCAAAAATCAATTTTTTTTCTCTTTTTTTTTTTTTTCAAAGTGCACGACTTTTGCAATGAAAATGCACGACTTTTATCTTTCAACACCAAATTAACAAGAAGCCTCACCAAAGCACCAAGAAATAAGAAGAGTAGAATCCGATTCAATTAAACTTTCGTACGTGGTGTTGTTCTCTGTCCAACGATCTGGATGTTTCACCAGGTCTATTCAGGTGCACAAGGACAGTATTCCAGCCAAAATATACTTTAGTTTAATTGGTTTAGTTCGTATGCTCGGTTTTTACTCCCTTCAAGCACGCCTCTTTTCTCTCTTTTTTTTTTAAACAAATCCCAAATAACCTACAGTCAAACACCACAAGACTAAACAAATTAAGCAAAAATCCACCGGATGAACAGTGACTGCCGATAAACAGTGCCAAACAGTACCACGTGAACAGTGACGAGCAAACAGTAACTCGCTACAGTACCGTGAACAGTTTTTTTTTTTTTGACAATCTTTATCACAAGAACAAACAAGATAACACTTAAACCACACCAAAGACCTAGAATTCTTGGCTTAAACTACCAAGAACGACTCTATCACGAAACCCTAGTTAATATGACGCAAGAAACACAACAAGGAAACACAAGAATAAAGTTTCTGTAGAAAAATTGCAGAAAAAATTGCAGAAAAATTAGGACAAATCAAACAAAAGTTGGAATCTTTCACAAAGGAACACAAGATCAACAAGGATATACCCAAAGGGTTAGCGAAAAGAGAATCAAACAAGAAAAGATATATCCTAATTTTCCAAGTGGAAAAATTGGATTGGAAAACCTGGATGATCAAGGAATTGGCTCTGATACCAATTGATGCGTGACGGATCGCGCGAATGCCAAGAACGCCTTGAAACCCAAGGTAAATCAACTCAGTTAACTATTGAGCAAGATTGGAACCCGTCCAAAATTACCAATACGTGGAGTTGTTGTGTCTCGAGTTTTCTCCAATCTCGTTGAGTCCCTCCCTTTAGAAGCAACCTAGACCCCTACACAACGATGTGGGTAGATTCCTAGTTGACGAACTAACGATTGAAATCAAACCAATATAAAGTTAACTCTAAGCGAGAATCGAACAAGTCGTCACAAGGTTACCCTTGATAAGACTTAAGGGTAGTTCTTAATCCAAAGAACTAAGAAGGAATTCTCAGAGAGAAAACACTCAAATTTCATTCATCATCAAACTTCAATTTGTCGTAAAGTATTCAAGGCGCATTATATAAAGTTACAAAAGATAACTACTAAAAATAACTAATACTAGTTGCATCCTATCACACGATTTTAGCCTAAAATTAGGAATACAACTCATAACCTACTAAAAATCGTAAATAAAAAATGCATAAAACAATTCTAGGGAAGGCTGCGAAAAAGGCTGTGGCGCGGCCTTGGGTGCGGCCTCGGTCAGAGGCTTCAACTAGTGCTGGACAACTTTCTGATGGAGGCCGTGGGGAAGGCTGCTGGTGCGGCCCTCGTCAAACACCTCACCTACTTCTTTCAACCTTTTGATGGAAGCCATTTGAGGAGTCTGCAGCACGTCCTTGGGCGCGACCTTTGTCAGAAGCTCCAATGCTCCATCATTTGGCTTCGTTTGGTCATCCAACTCCATGTTCCACTCTTCCAGGGGGTTGAAGGGCGCTAAGAATGACTCCACTCCATGTATGACTTGCGTGACTAGTGTAGGTGTCCTAGGATTCCTATCACAAGATAATTAGATATTTGTGTTATTAGTGATTTAATAATATTTTATTAGTGATTTAACAATGTTTATTAATTTTTATTTTTTGTTTTTATATTAAAAAATACAAGTTAATTATGGTGGATCAGGTTGGATACCCAGTCTATCCGAACCGATTTTGTGAGTAATTGGAAGGTTGGGTAACCATTACATGTGGATCGGTTCATGATTCAAAATTTCACTGAATTGGTGGAACCAGTTCAGATAAAAAATGTTGTTCATGGACTGGGTACCTGGTCCATGAACATACCTAGTCAATATCAATAAAGTCATTCTACATAGTACTTCTATAATAGGTCCAAAACAAGGAAAAACTTTCGTTGACATTGCTTACAAGATATTTTTTAGTAGAAAAATTATCCATATAACTATTCACATCCTTTTTTTTTTATATATATAGGAAAATTTTTCATATTCACAACAATATTTTTATTCACATACATCACATTTTGAAAAAGCACTGTAATATTAATTTTCCAAAAGTATTAAAATGACACAATTTAAACAGAGCTCTGCATTAGAAAAATACAATCCAAGCGAAGTACTTACTTGTTCTTAGAGATGGCAAATGGAGGGGATGAGCAAGAATTGGGTGAGACTTAATTGGGATTGTGAAATATGGGTCATGCCCAAACAATCCTATATTTGTCATGGGATCAATATGAGTGAGACTAAAATGGGCTAGTCCCATTTGGTACTGCCCAAATATCCAATAAATTCCATTTTATTATTTTTCTAAAATATCTTTTCCTTGCTAATTAATTGCTATTTTTTTAGATTACTTAGTTTTTTTTTAGTTCAACCTAGATATTTTCTTTTTATATCATTTTTTTAATTTATTAACCTCAATAAATTTCTAACTTTTTTTATATTATTATTTTTTAGATCTCATTATTAATGCTCATTAATCTTTCTATTATAAATTGTATCCAATAATTACATGTAAAGAGAATAAATTGAAGATGTGTAGAGATTTAATTTATGTACCGCTAAAAAATCAATTTAGATATTATCTTATTAAAACTCCTGATACTAAAATCTATTATTAAAGTAATGAAGCAAATTAAAAATTAAAATAAATCAACATCTCATTTGTTCCTGGACATTATAAACTTCAATGAAACCCAAATATGAAGACTAGTTTCCTCGAGAATAAGGTTAATTTGAAATTATGGCACTCAACATATGAAATTTACATGAATTTTTTTTTAGTACAACGGTCCATTTAACCACACAAAATTGATGTCAAAAGGTAAAATTCAACATCATATTCATAGGAGAAGCTAAGAATGCAAAAATAAAGTTACAATTTGTCTATCATCGAAAAAATAGGTATGCTATTGTTATTGGAAAAAAAATTAAAAACAAATAAAACGAAGAAAGGATGAAATTTTTTTTGTTAATGTAGTTTAAAATGAAGGATTCTTTCAAAAAAGGGCATGGAAGATGTGTACCTGATCAAATACAAATTATTTTAAGGTTTGTTCATATTCGAGTATGGAAGTTCGAATCATTTCCCAACTATACACATATTTAAATGGATATTAATAGATACAATTCCAAATAAGTTCAATCTCATATTATTGATATGCATCATGCCCAAATTAAATATGGGCATGGGATCGCAATGAGTTTTGGGACTGATTGCCAGCATTAAATCTAACATCAAGAAAAGTCTTTTTTACAACATAATTTCACTAGAGCACTCATAATATACCACGTTCTTAAGATTGTAGAAATAAAACAAAGTTCACATGTGATCGTTTTGTATAATATTTACATAAACAAAGCAGAAAGTTATACTTGCAAATTTTTTGTCTGAAAAAGGTCGACCATATCAATTGTAGTAGGATAAAAAGCTCGAATTCTAATACCTTCCATGATTCAAGATTTCTTTTGGTTCTTACCTGTCATTCTAATGACTTCTATGATTGAGTTGAGTTATGAGGAGGGCTGTTCAAAAAGAACCGAAAAATCAAAAAATCGAAAAAATCGATCCGGCCCGAATCGAAAAAAGATGATAACCGAACCGGTTACTGATACCGGGTCGGATAGCGGGTCGGTTCATAAATTAAGCAGGTCGGGTAGTGGTTCACATCCTTGTGAACTGGCAGGTAACCGAACCGGTCCATAGTAAAGGGTAGTTTTGTCATTTTAGTATGTGATATTATTTTACTAATTCATTGTTTTAGTTTTTGATTTATTGTATTGTTATTACTAAATTGTGCTTCTATTTTATTTTTGATTGATGAACATTTGACTATTTATTTTATTATTTGGATGTTGATTTGACTATTTATTAAGTATTTTTATTTTTATAGCTAATTGAAATGTGATAATGAAGTTTAAAAAACTAAGTGTCTATATGTTTATTTAGTTTTTTGTTTTTTGGTTACTTTGAAAATTACAGTTTTATAATGTAATTTAACTTTAAAATCATTGATACTTGTGTTACTAGTAATTTAATGATGATTTATGATTTTTCTTGTTTTATTTTTTATTTTAAAAATATTGATAAATTATGATGGATCGGGTTGGATAACCGGTCTATCCGAACCGATTTTGCGGGTAACCGGAAGGTTGGGTACCCGCTATGCGTGGACCAGTTCATGGTTCGAAATTTTACCGAACTGATAGGATCAGTTCGGTTCAAAATTTTTGTTCATGGACCGGGTACCCGATTCTTGAACACCCCTACTTATGAGTACAGCTGTGCAGAGCTTTCATGCTGTCAATTCTAAGGCTACTCGTGACGCAACAGCTTCGTTATAATATACCCGGTCCATGAACACCCCTAATTATGAGTACAGCTGTGCTGAGCTTTGATGCTGTCAATTCTAAGGCACATCAATTCTAAGGCTACTCGTGACGCAACTGCTTCGTTATAATATATTGAATTCATCTACCTCATATGGTTACAACTGGATTGACATAAATAGCAGGGACCACAACACCAAATTAAACAACAAAGAAAATTTGTGTACATGCTTTTGCGTTCTGTCAAAGTCTGATGGGGCCAAGTGGACAGACTTATCTCCCGGAGATTTGGACTGGTTTCAATTCGCCAATTGTTCCACTTCATTTGACAAAACTTTTTGTTGTTTTCTTAAATCAATTTCGGTCCACACCTCCATAAATAAGAGGTCCCTACAATAGTTTGAAATATACGTATGACGCTTGGTCGAATATTCTAATTTATTCCCACATGCCAAAAGTAAAGTATTCAATTTTGATCAAATTGATCATTAATGTTTCGGTGGAAATAGACGCAGTCCCTAAAATATTTAATTTTAGCCAAATTAATCCTTAAAGTTTCATGAAAATTTTGAATAATTCTTAAAAATTGAAAAGAAATTAAAAAATAGTAAAAATTTGTAAAGATGTAAAATATATGCAATGTATTCAATTTGATCAAATGAAATAATTGATAGATTTTACCGATTCACTAATGCAATAAATCGCATGCAAGGATTTCAAATTATGATTTTTTTTCCCTAATTGTTGGTAATATCTCTCTTTTTTTTTTTTTTTTTAGTTCTAGTTGAGTAACAAACTTCCCTAGTGTTATACCATAAAAGGTCCACACGTCCATAAATAAGAGGTCCCCACAATTATTTGAAAAACGGTGTATGAAGCTTGTCCGTGAAATAATGATAAATTTTGTAAGGTATGTGGCAAATTTGATTATGAATAGTAAGTTTCAGGAATATATTAAAATCAATTATAAATTTTATTAAATTTGGATGTGAAGTAGTACGTTCCGTAAAATAGAATGTAGTCAATTTTATATAATACTATGGTACGCGTCCTTGCAGCACCAATTTTGTTTGCCAGGATGATGCATCTATGTGGAAGATATGACAATATTACAGATCTATAAGTGACAATATTAAGGCAAAAGATAGTTGAAATAGTTTATTGACTAGATGGAATATTTGACGATTTTCCAATAGCTTTTCTCAGTTTGATACATGATTAATTAGTAGTAACTGTGGTAAAAATGATTAAGAAATTAAGAAAATCACCATATCTTTTAAAGTTTTGCTAAACTTTAATATTTTGTGGAGTTAATATTGGACAAGTGTTTTCTCAAAAAAAAAAAAAGAGAAGAAAAGAAAAGCAAAGAAAAGAAGAAAAGCCCAGAGGATAAAGAGAATTTTCAAACAAATGTCAGATCAAATCTTCCATTATCTCTTTGGAGATTAAAATATTTGTAAGTAGATTACGCCGCATCTCGTTTTATATCTCACTTCTTATTTAGTATATTTTATATATGTCTACACCTTATTTTGTTTTTGTTATTCATTATGCACTTATTTAATATAATTCTCCTTGCACATGAATAATAATTCTTGATATAAAATGAAAAATTAGTGAAATACTTAAGGACATGAAAGTTACGATTCAAGATATAATATTAATCCTGAGTAAGGAAGCAAAATGGAATTGAGGTCGCGTATCATTGCAATCAAGACACTATACAGGGGAGGCATTATGCAAAGAAAGAGAAAAACTTGACTTGAAACCCCTTTAAATTTAGTGTAAGAACAATTTGTCCCATCTTTGAAACCCTGTCTGTTGTCACTTGATCGCAATCAAAATTTTTAGGAGAATTCTTTACCAGTATGGATATTTTTCTTTCGTTCTTTCTTTTGCTTTTCTTTACCTTCGTAAGGAACGACATCAAGTAATAGCAGATTTTTCCAGGCTATTGTACCTCGATATTTTCAAAGATTTGATGTTTGTACCCAATCTATAAGTTTTTACTACAATTTCACGGTTAAAAATCAAATGAAATAAATGCATGCACATGTTCAATAGCCTCTCATTTTCAATGTCCGAAAGCAACAAATGAAATAAATGCATGCCGTTACATATCCTTATTTCTGCCCCTTCAGCAAGCGATATGATAAACTAAAAATATTAAATTGATTTCCTCAAAAAAAATATTAAATTGATTAGACAAGTCTTTTAATAATGCTTCACCATGTGGCTTCAATCGTTAGCTTGGGAGAGCAATCGCCACTGGATTAGCCTAATGCTCCATTTGGATGACTGTAGTAGTTAATCCTGAAAAAGACAGGGTTTCAAAGTACTATATATATATTATGATATTTAATATGTATTGTTGTTGTTTGACCGGGACAAAACAACAGAAATAATGGATTTCTCAATAATGAAGCCTGAAACTTATTTTAATTTCATTATTATGATTATTCACATGGTTTCTTTTATTCAATTGGTTACTTAATTTCAAATTTAATTATTTTGTGAAGAATTTCCACGCGATAGTATTTTATTTGGGCTTTTTTTTTCCAATAACTAATAGTCCAAAATTCCCTCCTATTTTGATTGCAATATTAGGTGGTTGATATTATCTTCACACACTTTCAATAACTTTCATGTTGTCAATTCTAAGGCTATCGTGGCTATAAAATTAAAATTTAATTTAATTGATGCCATGTGGTAGTAACTTGAATGACAAAAGGATCATGAAACACAAGCTAGATAATTTTTTCGCTCAAAGAAAAGTAGAGAAGGGATAACCATTCCCCTTTAGGCAAGAAAGCCTTTTGAATGCACTCCACCTCAAGTGACAACATTATAGTGAAAAATACTTTTAAAAAAAAGTTTGTTGACTAAATGAAGTATTTGGAAAATTTTAGTATTAATGCATCCTCTCATTTTAATACATTTAATCTATGTACTAATCAATAGTAAATGTGGCTAGTAAATAGAGTTCAAAAAATGAAGAGGAAAAACTTTGTCTTATAAAACTATTGAATGTTCAATTGAGTTTACAATCTTAGCTTTTTGAACAATTAATTCCCTAATATTGTTACCCTTGATTTGTTCCTTGTTCCTTTCTTTTCCTCTTCATAGTTTTCCTTTCCTAATTTCTTCTTTCTGCCTTCCCTTCATCAACACTACCCCTATCTTTATATTTATCTTCCTACTCATAACAATGGGAGTGTGGAAATTATGCTTATCATTCTCCAATCTACATAAAAATTCGATCCCTGCGATGTTGCTACAGCGGTTACATAATTATTTTCAAAAATTAAACTCTAGGCACAAGTATAATTTTCTTTTAAAGAGAATTTACAATGATAACCCTAAAGTATTTCAATTTATTTTTTTAAATTTTTGGAAACATTTTCACCTTTTGCATTTTTTATGTTAAAAAATCCAATCTACCAACAATGGCAATGCTAAATTAAATGAAAGTTTAATTGAATTGCATTATGTGAGATAAAAATTGCAAATGAACAGAAAAAAGAACTCTACAACAATAAGCCTCAAGGTTTTCCCTATATTCAGTAATGCGTTGTCTTTTTTCATTTTAGTGGAGTAACATATTTCTAGTATAATACAATCAAAATTATCCTAGCCTCCACAAAAAATTAACATTTTTAAGTGTTAAGATACCATAACTACGTTACAATATTGAGATAGCAATACTACACCATAAAAATAGTAACTTTTGTAAACATGTATAAATTATTTCTGGGTATTTTCTTTTTTGTATACTCTGCACATATTGGTCCAGGTTGTTGAAGATACAATGTTGTTGTATTTGGTTTATATTGGAACAAGGCAAGCTAGTAGCTGATTTCTGGGTTGTTGTGCCAAGGTTAAAATCAAGGGTTTTAGATCTTTCTATTGTCCCATCCTTGATTTGTTAGTAAGCCATACACATGACAAAGACACCATTCTAAATTTTGTGCTTTGAAATCAATTGGAAATAAATGCAGATACTTAGTCAAGCACCTGTCGTTTCATTGTTAAAAATTAACCTTTTTAAGTGTTAAGATACCATAACTACGTTACCATATTGAGATAACAATACTACACCATAAAAAAAATAACTTTTTGCAAACATGTATAAATGATTTCCGGGTATTTTCTTTTTTGTATACCCTGCACATGTTGGTGAAGGGTGTTGAAGATAAAATTTTGTTGTATTTGGTTTATATTGGAACAAGGCAAATTAGTAGCTGATTTCTGGATTGTTGTGCCAAGATTAAAATCAAGGGTTTTAGATCTTTCTATTGTCCCATCCCTAATTTGTTAGTGAGCCAAACACATGACAAAGACACAATTCCAAAATTTTGTGGTTTGAAATCAATTGAAAATAAATGCAGATACTTAGTCAAGCACCTGCTTTTCATTGTTGAAAAGTATGTGGAAAATTTTAGCTTTACAAATCAATAGTTCTTTTCATTTCAATATGAAGAGAAGAAAGGACGTAAAGTGGAAAATTTCAGCTTTACAAATCAATAGTTCTTTTCATTTCAATATAAAGAGAAGAAAGGACGTAAGACGTGTAAAACGAAGAAAGGGAAGCCAATCAAATATGGATGTGGAGATGCAAGCTGTCAGTTGTCTTCTCCAGAAACCTCACATCTATTATTGTTATAATGCCTAATTTTTGGTCTGATCGTAATACATCCTACAAAGAATTCTTTTGTTTTTTGAGGGCAACATGAAAGTCTACGAGTCAAAGTCATCCAACATGGTTGACGCTAACTATCACCAAACTAGTTCCCTCTCCTGTCTCATGGCAATGCCTTTGGAAAATTAGTCATTCCACTATTATATGACTTGATATGCTTGCTGCTTGTGCTAGTTTGTTCCATTGAGTGCCGCTCATTTTCACTTGTCCTAGCCGGCAAGCTATTAAGCATATCATTAAGGGGATAAATTGGGATTTGTTTAAAGTTAAAACTCTTTGATAACAACTCTCTCATTTAATCATCCAAAAAAGGATGATAAAAATGCTTAAAGGTTTTACATAGAGTGGATGGCAAGACTATTCAAGTTCCATTAATTTAAGATAACAATAGTAGCTAGTATGTGGTAACAAAATATTTGATGGTGAACAAGGGAGAGAGAATTTTCCATTGTTCAGGTCATGTAGTGAGAATCTAAAAGGAAGGGAGGAAAAAGGAGGGATGAAATTTGATCCCCTCCCTTCTAGGCCAAAAAGCCTTTTGAATGCGCTTCCTGCCATTCGAGAGTGCTTATATGTAAAATTACCCCACAACAAATGACAATATTAAGGCGAAAAATAGCTAAAACAGTTTATTGACTAAATGGATTATTTGGAAAATTTCAATAATAAGGCATTTTCTGTAACACCCTAGAAAATGCACATATAAGAGGACATTTTTTTTCTTATTTAGGGTTAAGTGTTAATCCTAGATTTATTAGTTGGAAGATTTCTTGAGTTAATTAGGTTAATTAGTTAAGATTTTCATTTTAAGCAAGAACACTTAAGTACTACATTTAGAATAATTTTACTTGCCCATTTAATTTATATTAGAGTTTAAATTTTGCTTAATTTATTCTACTATTTTCTAGCCTTTTACTACTTGAATTTTAGCTCAATTTTACTCAAAAATTTCACTTATTTTCTTGCTTTATTTTCTTTTCCCTTAGCTGAAAATTTTCTTCTCTCTTTTCTTTCTTTCTTGGCCGGTTCTCTCTCTCCCTAATTTACTCTAATTGTGCTTTAATAATTTATGTCTCTTTATTGTTTAAATTAAGTGATAAGAGTTGAAAATTTTAACCAATTAAATTCAACCAAGTTACCACACTTTGCATAAAAATCTCACTTTTACTTTACTCTTGTTATGATATTATTGGTCAATTATTTTCTCACCTTTTCTTCAAGTCTTTTTCATTTTTCCTAGCCTATTTCTCTCTCTTTTTCTCTCCCCTTGGCCGGCCATCATCTTTCTCTCTTCTTCCCTCATTTTTGCTCTCAACTTCTTGGACTTTCATCTCTCAAGTTGACACAAATCAACCATAGGAAGTGGGCTACTATCTTTTCTAAGCAAAGTTCTAAGCCTATCTAAGGTATTTACCATGAACTTACCTTATTAATTTTCATGTTTTAATTAGTTTTTATGCAAGTTTAATACCAAGTTTCTTGTTAATACTACTTGAAGAAATTAGTTAGAACTTGATATATACTTGCTATATAAAGTGTTCTTGTGATTAGATAGACTAGTATATGGCCTTTAAACCTTGGAAATTTATGTTTTATATGTGGTTTAGTTGAAGAATTAAGTTGGAACTCAAGAACACTTAAAACAGTCATGCTGGACCAGTTTTAGTAAAACTTTCATAACTTGGTATAGACAACTTGGATTCGAGTGATTCTTGTTGTTTTAGAAACTAGATTGATAGGGCTTTCCAACGGTATAAGGCTTGCACTGTGATTCATTGTATATTAATCGCAGAAAGTTTGCAAAGTTGGCTGAAAATTTGATTCTGCGTAAAACAGTTTTGATGATGAGCCAAATTGAGGGCTGATTTTGAACCGGTTCTAGTTGGAATTTGGATTGATGATCTTCACGAAAGTATGTAGCCCTATAAACGTACTTTAAAACCATGTAATCAGAATTCCTTAGTTCTTAATGGATTGACCCCAGAAATGGCACGAAGTTGGCTGAAAACCAACCCTGTGCAGAGTTGAGTGATGATTCTTGGAGTAGGAATTTTGAATTTGAGTGAAATATTGATTGAATTTGAGTTTAAAGTGAACATGAAAGTTGTAGTACATGTTGAATGGATTGGGTTGTTGAATTTTCTTGCAGGTTTAAAAATTTTGGTTAGTTCGATTTTAAGGGGAAATGCTGCCGAAATTTTGGTAGAATTAAAACAAGAAAAATGGATAAGTGAAATTTTAAGCTTAGAATATGTTCAATTGAGGGAAATTTAAGTGTAGGAATTTTTAGAAATGATCTAGTGATAGACTAGACTTTCTTAGAATAAGTAAACCCTAAACCCTAGAAACCCTATAACCAAAACCCTAGAAGTAAGTTGGGTATTTTCTTGACTTTTTCTTACTAAATTTACTAGGATTTTAATTGAGTTTTTATGTTATTATTTCTTTTAAATTTCAGGGTCCGAAAACGCATCACGACCATTTTACGAGATATTTTCTTAGGCTTTCAAGGTAAGTGTCTTTATGTGTGCATGTCGCATGAAATGTGATATTTTATTTGATAAATATTATGCGAAAATTTGTAATTACTATGTGAATCCCTGTGCTACTTGAGGAAAGATGTGTACTTTATCACATCTATTCCGCAATGTGTTACTTGTTTTCATTGACCAATGTGTTATTTGTGTGTGCGTGAGACTACCGTGACTAACTTCACCGTTATTTCACGGATTGTCAACCCGGCTGCACGTGGGAGGACATAAGGTGTTGGGTGTTTTAGGGCTTGATGTTCTTTCCCTTTCGAGTTGTGAATCCTCAAAGAGGCCAACTCCGGATCGAACCTGTTTGCTTGTTGGCCCTCCAGGGTTGAGAATATCTCCCTGGATGTGGTAGCTTGTACGGAGGTTATAAGGTGATTGGCGGTTAGGGTTTGTGCTTGATAAAACTGATATGTTATTTGATAAAGACCTGAGCTATTATCTCGGTCCAAATATCGTGACTACATGATCAGTACTTGCTCTTTCTACGGTTAAGCTTGCTTCCGTAGTTGAGCCCTGTATCCTCCTTTGACTACATGTTAAATTAAATTGTTCATATCTTGATTTATTAATTAATTGCTCGATTATTTTATTTACTAAAATAATGAGTTCTTGATTTGATTGCATGACTTGGACATTCACTGGGCTATTATAGCTCATTCCGTTTTATTTGTTTTCCTTACTCAGGTTTCCTGAAAAATTAAAGCTGGAACGACTGATTTTGAGTATGCTAGATGTCTTCGTTAATGTAATAGCCAAACTGTGTTAGACTATCTTTGTGAAAAATCATTTATGTTATGACGTGTAAACTTTTGATGTGAATTGTACCTTATGTTAAATAAAATGAGTATATTTTATTTTATTCCATTTTATTTTAGTTTACTTTATTTTAAGTTAAGTACGCTCGGACGTTTGCGTGAGTGTGTGAATCGAGACCTGGCGAGAGCTAGGCAGGCAGTCCGCTAAGCCCTTTGGTGCGCCTCTGGGTAAGGTGGGGCTGTCACATTTTCTCATTTGAATACATTTAATCTGTATACTAATTAGTGAATAGAAAAGGGATAAATATAGTACAAAAATGAAAAAGAAACACTTCATCTTATAAAACTATTGAATGTTCAATTAACTTTGTAATCTTAGAGTCATTGTGCCAAGGTTACAAGGCTTTATGACTTTTCTACTCTCTAACAATCTTTAAAACTGTATAGAGGCTTATTATGTCGCATCCTATTTCATTAGGGAACCAAACATATGACAGAGACATAATTCTAAATTTTATGGTTTGCAATCAATTGAAAATAAGTGCAAAATACATAGTCAAGCACTTGTCATTTCAGTATTGGTATATGTCCCATCCTGATTCATCAGTAAATCAAATATATGACAAAGACACAATTCTAAATTTTATGGTTTGCAATCAGTTGGAAATAAGTGCAAATACCAAACACATATGACAGAGACACAATTCTAAATTTTATGGTTTGCAATTAATTGGAAATAAGTGCAAATACATAATCAAGCACCTATCATTTTAGCATTGGCAAGTATCTCACAATTTTTAAATTTATAAATCAATACTTCTTTTCTTGTTAATGAGAAGAGAAGAAAGGAAACAAGACGTGAAAGTTTGGGTGAGTTATGTATTAGTAGCATATAGAAGTTGAAAGGTAGTTAATGATGGTTGGGTTCAAGGAAACAAATTTGGATTGCAATGGTAGATATCTTCCTTTTTTGTTTTTTTTTTTAATTTTTTTTGGCACCTTGGTTTCTGTGGGGATAGTGGCGGCAGTGGTAGTTGCAACTGTGGAGGTAAAATTAAAAACATAAGATATTCTTTTTGCAAAAGGATCATTTAGGATTTTCATTGAAAATTGATATTATTTTTAAGGTCTTTTTTTTTAACTAGTTTAGTAAAAGTAGGAGAGGTTGGTATAATTTTTAAAAGTTCAAGGAAACTTGGTGTAATTGTCAAAAATCCCAAGGGTCGTTTGTGAAATTATCCCTACTTGTTTTTATCATTTGATTTGATCATTGAGTCAGATTCGAGCATAATAATTTACTTTTGCCCCTAAGTCGACTTGATCTAATGTCATGCATATTTTTGCCTCTAATTATTTAGACTCCATTTTTAACCATTGGGTAATCTAACCAACAAAAATTGACTACTTTTTTGTCCTCTAACCATTTGTATAGACTAACATAAAGGAAATATTACTCTATATTGAATAAAAATAAATATTTCTTGACATTTTTAAATTTTCATTGATTTTATATATTATAATTATAATTACAACTCATAATAATAACATAAATAATAATGATGATAATGATGATGTTTACAATGATTATTATTGTTATGCCATGTCCAGTATAATAAAGGCATCAAAATAAAGTAAAATTCAACACAAATTTAAAAATAAATAGGAAACCTTTGAAGAAAATAAGTAAAAAAAATATTTTTTCATCAATATAGTATTTTTGTAAATTTAAGGATATAGATAATAAAAAAATTTAAAATAGATAAATTAGAACCATAAAAAAAAATTTTCTCCGCCGTATTTAAAATTTTGTTAATGAATATTTACTTTTTTGCTACCTTATGTTATAGCTATACAAATTCTACATATTTACTCTAATGATATTTTGTCATTTAATTTGTCATTGAAAACTAAGCAATTCAATTGACCAATAATAGAAGGATAACATTATCAATCACATATGAGAAAACTCTCTAAGCTTCTATGTTTTTGGTTAAGAGTTTAGTTTCTTATTTTTTTTTAATTTTCCATGCTAGTCAATGGTTAAATATTTTACCAAAACTGCATGAAGAAAAAAAATTATTAAACTTTGTGAGGAACATTAACACAAAACCTAACCTTAGAGGACAAATTAAAATTTCTCTTACTTGAACTTAGTCTGAAGAGGCATCATTTACCTTTTCTTGAAACTTTATTCCAAGAGATTTTGCATCCATAATTGCAAAATTAAGTTTTCTATTGCCTTCTCAAGAATCTCCCTACATTGCAAAGCTACCTCATGTACAATTATGCTTACTAGAGCTACACAGAAAATAACACAAAAACCAAAAATAATCACGAGCTATCAACACTGTCACGTGTCGCGCCCCATTTTTTTTCGAAAAAAGTCAAAAAAAGGAAGAATTAAATGTGATTGTGTTTATTTATTGAGAAAAAGAGTGTAAATTTTTGTAAAAATAATTTTTAAGAAAATACTTTGTCAAAGATAATTCGATAAAAATGTGACAAAACAAATGCTTTATTTTAAAAATAAAAGAAAAGGGCCTAAAATGGGACTTTGAAAATGTGACGGTTTTTTGACCTAAAAATAGAGTCTAAAAAGGGTTTTTTAGTCAAAAAGAAGTCGCCACTTGGTATCGAGTTTTTGGTGTACCCAGTCACCAGAAAATATTTTGTGAAAGGTAAAAAAAGTTGGGAATGATTTATTTGAAAAAATGATTTTTGAGAAAATATAAGAAAAACAAGACAAAACCCTTTTAAGACAACTCCAGGTCTTTGAAAAACAAGAGAAAAATGTTCGGGAGTCACAGTTGAAGAAAGGGAAGGCAAAGGCTTGCACCTAAGGCACCCTTTTAACCTAGCCCAAATTAGTTGCGAGGTTTAGTCTAAATTTTCCTAATATAACCCTAAGACTTTATCACATTTGGATGCAACTATATGAATGCAAATCTAATCCTAAAAATGGATATCGTTAAGGGACAAAATATTCCATTAAGGCTTAGTCGGAATTATCGCATTAATTACGAAACCCGAATATAGATCTCGATAGAGTCACGAGTATAGATGCAAAAATAGAATGCCAAAGAAAAGAAAAATAATAATATAAATAGTAAGTGAACAAAGAAAGTAGGGATGCAACATAACGGGTATGGGAGACTAATAGACTCGTGACTAACTATTCCTACTCACGGAGAGGGGAACGACATGTACGCCATCGCTTCCCACGTGAGTAGATGACTATTTCTAGTCAAATCATACAAATGACCTAAGATTCTATGTGTGGTGAAATCTAAATGTTATGCACTAACATATGTTTAAAATAGATAATAAGTGATAAAGTATATATAAAAATCATACAAAATGGAAAAGGCCTAAAAGAAAAAAAAATGTGTGTGAAATGGCATGGAATGCACACGCGAGAAATGATTCTAATATTACAATGATCTAAAGGCCTAGCATTGGACTAGCCTATTTTCTAAAAATTCTCCGCTAGCGTTGGACTAGCGAAGAAACCGAAATTAACCACAACTAGCGTTGGACTAGTGTGGCGACGATACGCATATATTATGATAAGGCTGTTAGTGTATGCCCTAAAACCAAATTGGTTTTTGGGATTTTTATTACGCTTATTTCGTGTTATATTTATATATGTGGCATTTTCTTTGTCATTTAATACTTGTTATTAATATTACTTGTTTATTTGATAAAGTCCATAGAATATTAACTGTGTATAAGAGATTGTAAGAGTTACAATGATGAGACTCTTATTACACATAAAGTTATATTCTTAAATATCCCTAGTTATAGTATTAATGAGATTGGACATCATTAATATGGGAAGACTAGCACATACTTTGCCTCTATTTAGGGTAAGTAGTAGTTGATCTCGTCAACTATGGTGTGCGACACTTAAGCTGGTATGTGGATGCTTGTTAGAGAACAAGTTCATTGGATTGATCCGCCAAGAGTTGCTATTCATAGTGCTAATGAATTATACTCTTAATGGCAATGGTGTAAGTGATCCTTAGACTTGAGATTACCATGGTATCTTGAGAGTGGATTGCTATGCTTTGACTTTATTGCTCGGTGCTCGTAAAAGAGTAGCCCATACGGTAGAGATTGGGTATAGTATGAAGTATGAAAGGATGGTGAGTAATAGATATAAAATTCACCACTCCTTATTATAGGAGAGTATATCCCGAATTGGCCACTTGTTGAAATATGACTTAAAGAATCTTTTGCGCAAAAGTGAAAGTATGACTTGAAAGAGTTTCAAGGTTATACTTTTATGGAAAGTTATATTTCGGGAACAAAAAATCATTAATTAGTCATTTAAAGAGTGCGCACTACACTCTTAGACTAATTGGGATATAGTGTGGTGAAAGGATATTAATTACACGGTAACATTGTCATTGATAGGTGTAGTCTACCATATGACTTTCCTATTCACTTGGGTGGTCATGATGCATTGCTAGATGCCACTCATGATCTATAAGTGCAAATTAATTAATTAGTGAATTAATGATAAATTAAAGTGTTAATTTATCTAACTCTTAATTAATTAATTAATGAGTTATAATTTGTGCTTATTGCCAACGTGAATGGAACCTAATGGGTCACACACAATAAGAACATGGTCTTTGGGTTAAATTGTTATTAAGATAAGTATAAGATACTTATGGGGTTAATTTATGTGATAAATTAACTTAAAGGACTTATTTATAAATATTCTAAGTCTTGATGGAAATTAGTTTCCTAAAAAGAATTAAGAAGCTATTTGGTTTCCTTTTGGAATTGGCTTCCTAAAGGAATAGGATTAACTTAAGGTAAGCTTCTTAAACTTTCTTGGTTTCCAATTGCTCTTGTTTCCTTAAAGACTAGGATACTACATCTATAAATAAGTCCATGTCTTGACTCTTGGAAGATTGATGAAACACAAGATAAAATCTAGAGAGAGAAAAATTGAGAGAGGTGTGTTTTTCTCCCAAGAAAAAACGCCACACTCTCTTCTCCTTAAGGGTTAGGGTTTTGTCTTCTTCCTCTTCTTGTTCTTGTGTTCTTCATGAAATTCAAGGGAGCTAGCACTCGAAAGGCAAGGCAAGCAAGTCCAAAGGTTCCTAAAGATCGTGTTCGTGTGGATACCGTTGGAGGCTCGACACTTGGAGGGCTTTTCATGGTAGATCAACACTTTCATCGAATAGGATCTTGCCCTTTGAAGCATAGAAACCTTCTATGCTTGAGGTATTTGTGCTAAACACCCTTTAATCGTATAGATTACATCAAAGAGATCCATGGTTAAGGTAATAAATTTTTAAATTTTCCGCTGCATTACTCCCCTTATTACCTTACAATGGTATCAGAGCCTACTTTGATTATATCTATATGATTTGTGTTTATTTAATTGTCATAAATATGGATGGTTTGTTCTTGATGAAATTTGTCTCAAAATTGTTTTAGAAAAATCAAGAGTTTGATTTTTAAGATAAGTTCTTAATTGTTTAAAAGTGTTTTAAATAATTAAGATGAGTTCTTATAGTTGTATTCAAAGTTTCTAAATTATTTTTACGTGCTAAAAGGGTTTTAACATGTTTTGATTCAAAAGAGTTTTGAAAAAAATTAAAGAATTTCAAAGATCGTATTTTCTAGACACAAACTGCGCGAAAACTCGCGCGCGTTTTTACCCACGGTAAAAAACTAGTATGTTCTGTCAACAAACCGCGGATGAAACCGCGCACGGTTTGTCCCACGGTTTGTTGGCAGAGTTCTAGCGGGATTTTTCCTAATTTTTTGAAAAACACGGATTTTTGAAAATTTCTCTATAAAAACACTTTCCAACTTTAATTGTTAATATTTGGAAAGTTAAATTTTAGAAACCTACACCTTCTATAACTTTATTTTTTAGACAAATAAATTCAAGAACATTAATCTAATTATATTAGACCATGTGATTTATGACTAGAATTAAATAAAGTAATTTATTTAATTGTTAAATATTATGATGGCATGGTGGATGATTATGGACTATGACCAATGTGATTGAATGGTTGAATTTTTATCAATTTTTATGGTTGGCTTGTATTGGTTTTTAAAATCGGGCCTACGTGTCCTGCCTTCTCTATTATTCTCATGTAATTCTCTTCTCACCTAACTCCTCTCGAATGTAACTCGAGATTTCTTAGTCAATACATGTAATGTACATTGTGTAGGTTAGAGTTTGGTTTTGATTTTCTAAATTGTTTAGAATAGAATTACATGTGTAATGTACAAAGAAGATGGAGATGGAACCAAGGAGCAACCATGGAGGCTTATCAAGAGTTGAAGACCTCCTAAGGAATGCATCAAGGAGTTGATCACATCCCTTAGGAATTTGACCATATATTTTCCTTAAGGCTCAAGAAAAATATTTTAGTAAAATCCATAATCATCCACGGTTTAATTATGCATGTTTTTATTTTATATGTCGATATATTTTAATTACATGCTATGATGAGACTATATATTGTAAAATTAAAATAAAATCCCTCAAATAAAATATTAAGTCACTTGCCTTCTATTATTATAGTAAAAATCATAATTCTTGTTAAGTGTTGACTTGTTGGCCCACCGTCAAGGTCACCTTTACCTAGAGCATGTTTTTACTATGAGATATGATTTCGAAATAATGGGTCTGACTTAACAAAAATACATAACTTGTTGGCCTCCGTCAAGATTATGGTATTTTTTGAGGCAATATTAAGTCAATATATAAGTTGCCTTCCATTATTATAACAAAAACGAAAAGTTCCTATTAAGTGTTGACTTGTTGGCCGACCGTCAAGGTCACCTTACTTGGCATATGTTTTCGTTATGAGATGTGATCTCTGAATAATGGGTCTGACTTAACAAAATGCATAACTTGTTGGTCGACTGTCAAGGTTATGGCATTTTTGAGGCAATGTTGGGTAACGCATTAGATGTGAATATCAAGAGTTGATACCCAACTATCTAAGAGTCACAAGAGTTGTGATTGGTAAAAATTACCTACCTAATCGAAGTTAGCTTTGGGTTGTTGGCCGACCGTCAAGCTCAAAGTTAACTAGATGGGATCCTAGCCACTAGGAATCTCCAACGGATTCCCGAATCAATAGTTTGAGGGTTATTGATTTGAAGTAAAATAGTGAGAGCAAACCAAATAAATTCGAAACCCACATTTTTGGTTTGCAATTATAACATGAAACAAATACTTATACTATCTTTTCATTTGTTGTAGAATGAATGTACACATGAACACACTTATCACCCTATATCTCCATTATATGCGATTTTCTTGGACTAGTGTAAAACTTGAGAATAGTTCTTAAGCACAATTGGCTATGTCCTTGATACCCACTTCCACTTGTCCTATAGTGATAATTATAGTTAGGAAACAATGTGCATACAAGATGTATAAAAGATGATAATGATATTGCTACTTGTATCGTAATGTCATCTCTAATTCCTAAGCTATAAAAGTAGCACAAATTGATAGATCTTTTTGTCTGTGATTGTGCATCTCAAAGAGTTGTTGATACACAATGTAGGACCATTAGATATGAGATATCTAAAGAGGAGTCTATCAAGGAAGAAAGGGGCACTTTATTGTTTGTCAAGGGTAAAACCTAGCGTGGTCTTGAGAAGACCCATGTGGCTATGACGAAGCTTAAAAGTGTGATCAAAATGGACAAGTCTAAGGGCACATGTTTCCAATTTTATTGGAAAGGGAATTGTAATGCTCGTTTCAATACTAAGAAGTTAAAAAGGCTTAGTGAAGCTTCTACTTCTAAGTATGTTTATTTTTTAGATAAATTCATCTACTAATTAAGACCATTGGGTATAAGATACTGGATTTAGATCCCATATTTGTAAAATATGCAAGGTCATAAGCATAGTAGACAATAAGGAAAGAGAAAGTCAAACTACGTGTAGTGAATGGAGCAAGAGTTGCTACACTAGCTGTAGAGACTTATACACTTTTTACCAACTGGGCTTGTTCT
Source organism: Mitragyna speciosa (assembly GCA_024721245.1). Taxonomy (NCBI): domain Eukaryota; kingdom Viridiplantae; phylum Streptophyta; class Magnoliopsida; order Gentianales; family Rubiaceae; genus Mitragyna; species Mitragyna speciosa. Next base: position 31,886,535 of record CM045553.1, on the reverse strand, counting down.
AAAATTTAAAACATTGTTATTATGTTGTGATACTTACAAAAGAGCACGAAATCAATTCACATTAAATGTGAAAAGATTTACCATTACAAAAGAGAATATATACTGTTCTTTTACGTAGTGGTGTTTTTTGTGGTATTAGATAACTAAAACAACGTTTTACAAATCTTAAACCTTGAAAAGTCCATTCTCAAACATAGACAAAAACTCAATATTTTTTGAAACAACTATCCTTCTGGCATTATAAACTTGGTCAAGTGAATGAGAAACGCACTTCCAAATTACATAATAGTTGTGTACTTGGACTCATTCAATTGTGAATCGTTTGAGACATGCGATTCTCATTTACTTAGAGAGATGACCGTAACACCTTTTATTATAAAAAGTGAATGTGCTAGTGATCTTCATAGGGTTTCAATATATAGATGTTTTTGGCCCAATGCCGATATCTGCTAGAGGTTGTTTATCATAATTCATCACTTTCATGGATGATCATATGGGATATGATTATGTGTATCATATGATACACGCATCCATGGCCTTTGAAGTGTTTAAAGTCATTAGCATTGAAGTAAGAAAAACAAAGTTGACAAGAGTATTAAAACACTAAAGATTTGATCTATGTGGCTAATACTCAATGTCAAAGGTTTTCAAAATAATTAAAGAAAAATGTGATTCTTTCTCAATGTCTCCATTTGAAACACCATTATTGATGATGTGTGAAAGAGGAGAAGTTGTACCCTATGAGATATGGCGCAAACCATGATAAGTCATACTACAATTCCTAACCTCATTTAAGGGGTTCTTGCCTTAGACGCCACTCCCATACACTCAACCATGTTCCAACAAGTATCTATTTGTGGGGTATCCTTGTGAAAACATTGGACACCATTTCTATAATTCTCTTGAAAAAATGTTTCTCTCAAGAAATGTCTTTTTCTAGAAAAATAGTTTATTCTTAAAAGAGACAGTGGGAGCAAGATAGAACTTGAAAAGTTCAAGAACCATGAATTGACAAAGATCAATAGTTGGAATTAGAGCTTATGCCACATGTTGATGAGGCGCAACGGAAACTCAAAGTGCACAAAATCTTCAAAAGACTGATAGAGTGCGTTATACTCTTGAGAAATACAGATTTCTCACATATGAGATATATAGATTTCTCATTAGAAAGAGCAATAATGTACTAGTCATATATGATGACAAATCTACTAGTCATGAAGAGGTTTTGTCTAATGTAGACTTCTTGACCTGGCAAGATGCTATAAAATTCAAAATAGATTCCATGTACAAGAATAAGGTGTAGACCTTGCTCGAGTCACCTAAATGGATAAAACCCATAGAGTACAAGTAGGTCTTTAAAAGAAAGACTGACATGGATGGTAATGTAGTTACCTATAAAGCAAGGTTAATGGAAAAGGATTCAATTCAAAGGCTTGACTTTGAAAGAAACCATTTTACCAATAGTCATGCTTAAATCTATTTAAGATTTTACTTGCAATAGCTGTTTTTATGGCTATGACAAATGGATATGAAGATTTCATCCCTTAACGAGAATTAAAATGTATGTATATGATACATCCCTTGGGCCTTTACTTCCATTGATAGTCATTGGGTACGTAAGCTCCAAGGGTCCATTTGTGGATTCTTGCAAGTGTCAAGGTGTTGGAGCATTTGTTTTGATAAGATAATCAAAGAGTTTAGATTTCTTGAAAACAAAGACAAGCTTTGTGTAAATGTAAAGTTGAGTGGGAGCATTGTCATTTTCTTGATACTATATGTGGATGACATATCGTTGATGGAAACAACATACTTTAAAAGGTAAAGATATGGTTGTCCAAAAATTTCTTAATAAAGGAGAGACGATCTCTAATTTGGGAATTAAGATCTATATAGATAGATCCAAGAGGTTACTTGGTCTCACTAGATCCACGTACATAGGATAGATGTTAAAGGGTTTAGCATAGTGCAATCGAAGAAGGGGTTTTACCTATGAGATAGGAGATTACTCTTTCAAGAGACATGTGTCTTTGATACTTGTTGAGATTGATAGCATTAATAGATCCCGTATGCTTTTGCAATGGATTCTATTTTGTTTGCTATCCTATGTATGAGACTCGATGTCTCCTAGTTTTAAGTGTTATGAGTAATTCTTGTGAGTGTCACTAGATAGTTATCAAAGTATATTCTTAAGTACTCGAGTAGCACTAAAAAGACTATTCTTGACTATGGAGATCACACTTAGGAAGTGTGTGGATTTAAAGATACAAACTTTTAATCCAATAGGAATGATCAGTAAATCATGAGATAAATTGGTGTTCACGTTGAACTGTAGTGGATAAAAGCGTTTTATGATAGACACTATAACATATTTAACAACAAAGGCGAGTACATGGTAGCTTTAGAAGTTACTATTGATCAAGGGATTCTTTGTTGGACAAAGAATAGTTCTTTCTATTGTTTTATGAAAACAATTGTGCCATTGCTTAATCAAGGAACTAAAGTCTCATCCATGATCCTAAAGTGTAAGTTCGTGTCGCCATCTATTTGTGGAAATAATTTGGTACAAATGATGAAAAGATAAAGGAAGTTCCCACAATGTAAGTATCACTAATCCTTTCACCATAACCTTGTCCCAAAGTAGGCATGATAGTCATGCTTATGGCCTAAAACCTATAGGTGATTGGTTTTTAGTGCAAGTGGGAGTTTGTTAGTGTATGCCCTAAAACCAAGTTGGTTTTTAGAATTTTTATTACGCTTATTTCGTGTTATACTTATATATATGACATTTTCTTTGTCATTTAATACTTGTTATTAATATTACTTGTTTATTTGATAAAGTCCATAGAATATTAACTGTGTATAAGAGATTGTAAGAGTTACAATGATGAGACTCTTATTACACATAAAGTTATATTCTTAAATATCTCTAATCATAGTATTAATGAGATTGGACATCATTAATATGGGAAGACTAGCACATACTTTGCCTTTACTTAGGGTAAGTAGTAGTTGATCTCGTCAACTATGGTGTGCGACACTTAAGCTGGTATGTGGATGCTTGTTAGAGAACAAGTTCATTGGATTGATCCGCCAAGAGTTGTTATTCATAGTGCTAATGAATTATATTCTTAATGGCAATAGTGTAAGTGATCCTTAGACTTGAGATTACCATGGTATCTTGAGTGTGGATTGCTATGCTTTGACTCTATTGCTCGGTGCTCGTAAAAGAGTAGCCCATACGGTAGAGATTGGATATAGTATGAAGCATGGAAGGATAGTGAGTAATCGATATAGAATTCACCACTCCTTATTATAGGAGAGTATATCCCGGATTGGCCACTTGTTGAAATATGACTTAAAGAATCTTTTGCGCAAAAGTGAAAGTATGACTTGAAAGAGTTTCAAGGTTATACTTTTATGGAAAGTTATATTTCGGGAACAAGAAATCATTAATTAGTCATTTAAAGAGTGCGCACTACACTCTTAGACTAATTGGGATGTAATGTGGTGAAAGGATATTAATTACACAGTAACATTGTCATTGATAGGTGTAGTCTACCATATGACTTTCCTATTCACTTGGGTGGTCATGATGCATTGCTAGACGCCACTCATGATCTATAAGTGTAAATTAATTAATTAGTAAATTAATGATAAATTAAAGTTTTAATTTATCTGGCTCTTAATTAATTAATTAATGAGTTATAATTTGTGCTTATTGCCAACGTGAATGGAACCTAATGGGTCACACACAATAAGAACATGGTCTTTGGGTTAAATTGTTATTAAGATAAGTATAAGATACTTATGGGGTTAATTTATGTGATAAATTAACTTAAAGGACTTATTTATAAATATTCTAAGTTTTGATGGAAATTAGTTTCCTAAAAGGAATTAAGAAGCTATTTGGTTTCCTTTTGGAATTGGTTTCCTAAAGGAATAAAATTAGCTTAAGGTAAGCTTCCTAAACCTTCTTGGTTTCCAATTGCTCTTGTTTCCTTAAAAACTAGGATACTACATCTATAAATAAGTCCATGCCTTGACTCTTGGAAGATTAATGAAACACAAGATAAAATCTAGAGAGAGAAAAATTGAGAGAGGCGTGTTTTTCTCCCAAGAAAAAACGCCACACCCTCTTCTCCCTAAGGGTTAGGGTTTTGTCTTCTTTCTCTTCTTGTTCTTGTGTTCTTCATGAAATTCAAGGGAGCTAGCACTCGAAAGGCAAGGCAAGCAAGCCCAAAGGTTCCTAAAGATCGTGTTCGTGTGGATATCATTGGAGGCTCGACACTTGGAGGGCTTTTCATGGTAGATCAACACCTTCATCGAATAGGATCTTACCCTTTGAAGCATAGAAACCTTCTATGCTTGAGGTATTTGTGCTAAACACCCTTTAATCGTATAGATTACATCGAAGAGATCCATGGCTAAGGTAATAAATTTTTAAATTTTCCGCTGCGTTACTACCCTTATTACCTTACAAAGGCAAGTAAATAAATAAATAACATAAATTAAAACAATAATCACATAAAAGCACATAATAGCACTTAGAAGCACATAGCACACAAACATGATATTCTAGATGCAAAATCCTAAAGAAAGTGAATAAAACACATAAGCACATAGCACATAAAGCCCTAACTATTACACCAGGAAAGCCTAATTATAATCTAAAAATAAAAATAAAGGATAACCTATCTAACCTATCTATTACATATTCTATCTAAAATACATAAGATTTTTGTTAAATAGATAACATATAAACTATCTATTACATTTTCTATCTAAATACAAAACTTTTATCAAATAGAATATTACCTATCTATTACATTTCTTCGAATAATTAAAATTTAAATTCAAGTAAATAACATGAAATAAATACGTGTTCACACATATATAAAAATTATAAGCACAAAGAGATATATAAAAAAAACATATAAAAAAACACATAGGAGCACGTAGGAGCACATAAAAAGAAATAAAAAGGGTAATCGAGGTACCTCTCATTCGTAAACTCGGTACAAATTGCTACTAAAACTAACAAACATGTCAAAAGTACCACTATTTAAATAAATAAACTACTAATTAAATGATCGCATACTAATCACTATAAACATGCCACAATAATTCAAACAATTATAGCAATAATAAACAAAATTAAAAAAAAAAAGAGAAAAAATAATAATAATAGTTAAATATTTAGGAAGGAAAATAAAAATTGTTTAAATAAAAATACATAAACAAATAAATAAAGTAAAATAAGGAAAATAAAATACTAAGAAATAAAACACCATAATACATACTTAAACTTTTAGTACTCAAATAAGGATCATCAAAATAACTAAAAGAGAAATAAAGAAAGCTAATTTGAACATTTATTAGATGAAAAGACTAAATTTTGGGATATTAAAACAAAATAAGAGATGAAAAAAAAAGATAGTTTTTTTTAAAAAAAAACTTGAGGAATTAATTAAATTCTTTTTTTTAATAAGAAATAAAAATATTCCAAGGTTTTTAGGTTGAGAGTGAAAATTTAAGCAACATTTTAAGAGTAAAAATGTAATTTACAACAAACAAAAGGGTGAGATTACAATTTTAAACCCCAGTTAAGATAATAACATAATTTGCAACAAATTTAAAGGGCTAAAACATAAATTTCAGCAAGTATAATGCCAAAAATAAAAATTTTCAGCAATATTTAAGGCCAAGAATATAATTTCAGAAAATTCATTAAATAATACATAATTTACAGCAAACATTTAAAGGCAAAAATTCAAGTTCTAGCTATTTGGGGAGCAATAATATAAATTCCAGCAATATTGGAGGGCAATAAAGTAATTCCAGCAAAGTATAATGGCAAAAATAAAATTTCAGCAAGGTTTGGGGGCAAGAATGCAATTTTCAGCAACATGAGGGACCAAATTTATAATTTCCAGCAACATCCAAGGGCTGAAATACAATTCCAGCAGACTTGGGGAGTGAAAATGAAATTTCCAGAAATATTAGGGGGTAAAAAGGTAATTTCAAAAAAGTATAGGGGTCAAATGTAATTTTATAAAAATATAGGGGTCAAAATGAAAATTAAAAAATGCAAGGGCCAAAATTATAATTATATAAAAGTCGGGGACCTAAATGCAATTAATTGGGACCTAATTGAAAAGAAATAAAATTATGGGGGTCAATCTACAAAAAACAGAAATCTAAATGCACAAATCATAAATGCTCATGGCCACAGTAACATTAATAAAAGTATAAGGACTATAAAATAAATACATATTATTAATTAAAAAACAAATTAGAAAAAACTAAATCCTAAACGACGTAGTTTTGAGTGAAACTACGTCAAAACGATGTAGTTTCACTAAAAAACTTTTTTTTTTTTACCCGGTTTCATTTCTTTTTTTCTTTTTCTTCTCTCCTTTCTTCTTTCTTTCTTTCTTTTCCAGGTTTCTCTCTTCTTCCTTTTTTCTTTCTCCATATTTCTTCTGCTCCCTTGATCTCACTCTCTCCTTTCTCTGACTCGTTCTCTCTCTCTCTCTCTCTCTCCCTCTCTCTCTCTCTCTCTCCCTCTCTCTATCTCTCTCTCTCCCTCTAGTCGGTTTCCCTCTCTCTCTCTTCTCTCGGCCGGATTTCTCTTTCCATTTCAAACGAATTCTCCCAAATCTCTACCTCTTTTGGTCCAAATTAAACACAAATTCCCCAAAATCATTCCATGTATTGAATAAATATATAGGCAAACAGAATTTGAGGGAGGCTGAGAGTTCTTACTTGGGCCGAGAGAAAGGGAGTGGTCCAGCGGTGGGTTCGGGGGTGATTTTGGCGGCCTCCGGCGCCACTGGTGGAGGAGAGCTCAAGGGGGAGGGAGGTGATTGGGGTTGGTTGTTTTTCAATGTGCAGGTTCGATTGTGCGAATGTGTGTGAACCTTTGTGTTTTTCAATGTGATGTGTGTGTGTTTGATTGGGATGTAGGCGTGTGTGTGTACTGGAATTGGGTGTGTGATTTGCAGGTGTGTGTGTGTGTGTGCTGGAATTGGGTGTGTGATTTGCAGGTGTGTGTGTGTTTCGAATGGGTGAATGTTCAGGTGCAATATGTGTTGTGTATTGTGTGTTTGTGAGTGCAAGTGTGTGAGTTGTGTGAATCTGTGAGCTCTGTGTGTGTGTGTGAATTGCGTCTTAAACTGTGAATTTCGTGTGTTTGCCTGTGACAGTGTGTTTGTGTGAGGATTGTGTGGGTGTGTGTTTGAATGTGTGTTTGTTGTGTGTTTTGTGTGTGTGTGTGTGTGTTTGATGAACATGAGGAGAGGAAAGAATGGTGAGTGTGTGTCTGTGTGCAGGGGAACGGGAATTAGAGAGAGTGAGGGAGACCGAGAGAGGGAGGAGGAGTATCTAGGTGTGTGTGTTGTGTGATTGTGCTGCTCTGGTGAGGGAAGAACCAGTGCAGAGAGTGTTCTGTGTGTGTTTGTGTGTGTAATGTGTGTGCTTCTGGTAGAGGGAAAACAGAAAGCGAGGGAATGGTACTGTAGTTGTGAGCAAATGAGTGTGTCTGTGTGCAGGGGAAGGGGAGTGAAGTTGCGTGTGTAAGTTGGTGTATGTGTGTGAGCTTTTGTGTTGGAGAGAGGGAAAACAGAGAGTGAGGGAATTGAAGAGTGTGTGCAGATGAGTGTGTCTGTGTGGTGATTTTAGAAGGAATTTTGAGCAAAATCTCTCAAAATCTGATGAAGAGATTGCAAGTGGGGAGGAGAGTGATGATTAGAGAGTGTAGTTGGTTTGATAGGTTAAGTAGAATTGGAAGTGTAGGTGGCTAGAAGTATGGCATAAGGCTGTTTTGTAGCTTAAGTAGTTATGCTGCTGCTGTAGTAGGCTGCAAAACGCAGCCTGCTCCAGCCTTTTCTTCTTTTTTTTTTTTTTTGTGAAATTTGTAAAGAAGAAGAAAAGATAAAAAAGAAAAGATAAAAAAATGTAAGAAAATGAAGAAAATTGAAATAAAAATAAAAATCCTATGGACTTCTTAGAATAAAAAATAAAAAATAAAATAAAATAATAAAACTAAAATTAAAACTAAAATTCAGCATTACTAGAAAAAGAAAATTCAATAATAGCAAAAAAAAAAAATTTTAAAGTTAATTCACCGTTGAAAAACATGTCATAGACAAAAAGATACAATTTGAAATAAATACCAAATAGTCTTTAAAAAATTATCAAAAATTTTTTACATAAAATCTACAAATATTAAATGCACATATAAAATATTTCACACACAAAAATTCTTAAATAAAGGTGCATTGGAAAACGTGACGTAATATGACAAAATCACGAAATTCACAAAAATATTAAATGACTTTTAAAAATCACAAAAATTTTACACAAAATATATTATCCCATGAAACACATATACTAAAGTTTTCACTCAAAAATTTTTAAGATTAACGCATTCTTGGGAAATGTGCCCTTAATAAATAAAAAGACAAAAATTAAATAAATACTAAACGACCTTAAAAAATTATGAGATTTTTGCAGAAAATTTATGAATATACAAGATGCATATATAAAATTTTTCACTTGAAAATTCTTGTAAAAATAATGCATTGGAAAACGTGCCGTTGAATTAAAAAATACTAAAATTTTAAATAAATAATAAATGATTCCCGAAAATCATTAAAATTATAAATAATGATAAAAATAGTAAAATCATGTATTTAGGAAATAAAATAAAATAAACTAATATTTATATGGTAAAATTACCATTTTGCCCCTTGATGTGACGAATTAGACATAATACGCGAAAATTGTATTCGACCCCCCGAAAAATGCCAATACCACCTAAATAAAGTAACACACATATTTTTTTACAAAAAGGTGGGTCAAAATTTGGTATCTACATCACGAATATAAGATCTCATACAAAACAAAGCTATTAAATTTTATAAATTTAAAACTTTAAAATCCCTCAGTATTATAGCATGGCCAATCATAGATTATTTATTATTCATAGTAGAAACATAAAATTTCCAACCATGATAATAGTTCTAAGCTAATGGTTGCACAAATCATTGCAAACACTAATTAATTGTCATACAAATATATGTAGCTAAGAAGCTTTATTTCATGCTCTCACAATGTCCACCAATTAGATATACCATAATCATTTTTCAGCTTCATACTCAAATTCAATAACTTAACTGTAAAATTTGTGAGAAAGTGGGGGATGATAAGTTGCTCAATATGTAGCTTGGGCATTTCTACAAAATCAAGCAAGTTACATATAAATACACATAAATTTTAAATGTTTTTAAATATCACCTACAAAGCATTGTTTTCAAATCATCCATACTTGTACACACATACGTATTTAAGGGGACCGCCCCCCAAAACTTTTTTCAAATATTGTATAATATATAAGACTTTACTCCACCCTTCAAATTTTTTTTTTCAAAACCCTTTATACCATATAGGATATTTAAAGTTCTAATTATATTATAATTTATTGTCGCCCTCGAACAACATCTTTTAATAATTATTTAATGTTCCCTTTTCTTTCCATGTAGGTATCCTATAACAAACCAGCTTTTAATCTTCTATTGTTAAGGATAAATAGAATGTATAAAGTCTAAAAGGAAACAGAATGCAAAACCATAACAATACTACTTATCATTACATTGACACAAAATATGTATAGCAAACGAAAATTTAATTTGTCTTAGTTTTCAAGCTTTGACAATTCTCCATGGTGCATTGTTTTAAGGCAAGTCTTTGATTTTATTTTTTCAATTTAGAATATTGTTACTATATTTTAAATATTATTTTTTAATTATTTAACAATTATTCTATGTTTGTGCTTTAAAATATTTAGAAGTTGTCATGAAGAAATAGGCACAGTGAATTGTTCTTCAATCCATGTGAAAAATCTCAGGAATTAAAGAAAATTACAAGTTTTATTTTAATTGATCATAGTTCTTAGGGATAATTTCACGTACCTCCCCTAAGGTTTGCCATAATTACACTCACCTTCCCTCAGATTTTAAAAATTATACTTACACCCCCTGTGTTTATATTTTTCACAACAAAACAAGTCCATTTTGATAATGTAACCCAAAAACACTAACTAAACACCTTAAAATATCCTGAATTGTTTTTAAATTGATTATCTCTTTCTTATTAATATATTTGTTTGTAAAATTTTAATAGGTAAAGTAAATTTTATTTAGATTAGTCAAATGATTGGGTTTTGAAGAAGTAATATTTGGTGGAGATTGAAATTTTGATGTAAGATATAAATACTTTTGATATTTTTATGACTAATTAATTAATTTTTAAGATTTATATATCTTTTTTAAAAGCAATTAAGCGTATTTAAAGCTGTTTGATTGGTGTTTTTTTGTTACATTATCAAGATGGACTTGTTTTGTTGTGAAAAATATAAACACAAAGGGTGCAAGTGTAATTTTTAAAACTTGAGGAGAGGTGAGTGTAATTGTAGCAAACCTCAGGGGAGGTATGTGAAATTCTCCCTAGTTCTTAACATGCAAAATTTTAATTTCACTATATTTCATGCTTTAATATTAACTTTTGAGATGATTATAATTTTCTAAAAAATAGGCTCACTAATATTTTTTATTACATAACAAAAATAAAGATGATGCACTAGTGTTTTAAATTCAATAGTTTTTTATGCAAATCACGTACACTGAGAAAGCAATAGTACAAGAAATTGATGCTGATTCCATTGCATTTAATCAAATAAAGAAGCGTCGAACACAATTTCAAATGCCTGGCACTGATAAATATTATAATAATAAAGAATTTAATTTTTAGTATTTATCTTAACATGTTCTTTTATCACTAAAAATATTCAAATATTAGTTATATTATTTTGAGTTTTGGGTTTAAACTAGTTATACTTTATTTGCTAAATTATTTTAAATTGCAACGTGTTTGGTTGTTCGGCCTTCTAAACTAAAAAACTGTTTCCGTTCCTACTTGTACATATAGCAATTGGCACATAATCCAACTTATTAAAACGTATTAAATTTAAAAAATATTCAAATTATTCAGGGCAAAACCCACTAGCAAACTCCATGCATGTGCCAACACAAAATTTAAATCTGTATTTCATTGCTATTGAGTATTCTGCCTATTGTTACTCAGAAAAAATGTATGGACTTCTCCCACAGATGCCAGCAGTTTAGCAAAATTGGTGAGAACTAATCAATCACCCGGCTCACTTTTTGCCCTCTTAGGAAACCCACCACATTTTGGCCCAAAAATATAAACCACCATTCAACCTGCATCAATTTCATTGTCAGTAGTTAAGAATCAATGCTTGTCAGTCCATAACTAAAGACTGACTGTATCTGATTGCAAAGCCTTTATTGACAAAGTCCACGTAAAATCTTGGGTCGGTCCTCAACAGTTAGATCAGTCTAGTCCGTGCTCTAGTTAGTCTATAAATACACTGGAATAGCATATTTCTGATTCTAAAAGCTGTCTTTAATGAATTGGTTGAGAGTTTACTTTCAGATTTTTTTATGGAAAGACAAAAATAGCAAACCTTAGGGGCCAAAGTTAATTGAAATCACATTTGCAATCCTATAAAAGAATCGAAAAACAGAGTACCTGCATTACGTTGTCTGTGAAAAAAATTTAAATTTTGTAAACTTGATTAGACCTCATATTATATTATAGAAGTTCTTGGTAATGGACAAGATATATTTCTTTGGTATAACAACTAGCCTTACCAGGTGAGCATCGGTAAATCGAATTGGAATTTAAGGTACTTTGGTCGGCAATTCAAAAAATCTGAAAGAATGAAATTGACTTTAGTTGATATTTGAAAAGGCCATTTTTCAAATTGTTATCACTAATTTCGAATTCAAATCAATAATTCGAATTTAGTATTCATATACCCCGAATTCAATATTCCAGACCAAGTTCTAGGCTGTCTTGTTGGGTTAGGATCTGATTAGTTGGGTTATGGAGTTGGTTACCAGAGTTAGACTAAACTTGGTAGAAGCCCATTATTATTTTTGGTTCTGTTGGGTTGGAGAATTGGGTACGATTTGTCCAAATCACCATTCCATGTCCAAGACTCCATCCACCCACGCAAAGCTATCCCCTACATCGCTAAGACTCGATCTCCATTCCCCAACCCAAACCTCTCGTCGGCCAAAGCTAAAAGTTGCTTGGGGTATGTATCTCTTTCTCATACCCAATTCTGCTGTTTGCTTTTTGTGGTTTTGGTTTTGTCCGGTCGGCCTAGGACATAGGATTTTGTTTGCTGGCTTTGTCCTCGGCTCAAGCTAGTTTTGTGTTCTTGGTTTTTCGGCCCATTCCCATTTTTAATTTCTTTCTGCCGTGAGAAGAAAGAAAAACTCTTATGAATTTGAGTTGGTTGTCACGATGGGGACGGGCGATTCAACACTTTCCTGGTGGGGCTAGGACTTGCCAATAGGAATTTGAGTTGGTTGTCTTTGGTATTCAATTTTTATTTTCTTTTTCTTATATGGCGAAAAATTTTTCTGGTTATAGTTTAGTTTGGCCTTGAGAGAGGGATGCCGATATATGCAATTACTAGTGAATAACTCGAGATGATATTTTGATGAAGGTGGAAACAAGATTCCATTCTATTAAAAAAAGAAAAAAATTGGGCAAGCTTTTAAAGCTTAGGATTTCTTATATTGTAAATTGGGATCCACAACTAAAACACGGCATTAAAATCAAATGTTTCAGTTGGTGCTGCTCAAAATATTTTATGCCAAAATATCATTTGATTAAGCACGGGAGTATGTAAAAATCACTAGTAGCATATAAAAGGAAAAACTAGTTTGAATATTACCAAAAGCATCTGTTGTTGAGCGATCGCTACTATAGGCAGTAGGAGTAGAGTAAGGATACAGAAATGCCGGAGGTGAAATTGTTAAGCCTCCCTTGGGGATAAACTTGAGCCGAGGAAAGTGAAAGTGAAAGTGAAAGCAACGAATAGAAAAAAATAAAAAGGAATCCAAATTCATGAGGATCCCAAGATTCCATGATTTGAAAGTTTCTTGGCCGTGAATAGGGTATACAAATTTACCTATGAATAGTCTGGGTTACACCAGCACATCACTAGGAGTCTCATTCCACTTGTGTGAGGTAACATACATTGTAATACAAATAGTTGATAAAAAAAAAGTTAGACTCCGGCATTGCAAGATTTTTGTTTTTCGATATACCTGATTCAAATATTGATTTACAGATTTGAATTCGGAATTAAACTCAAATTGGTATTTATTGAAATCGAAATCAAATTCGGTTGAAAAAAGTTCAAGGAAAAATACCGAAATTTTGACCAATCTCAAATATCAAATTTTTGTGAGTGATATGCTAAGAAAGCTCACCACTTATGATAAAAACTATCTTCAATCTGTGTTGAAGGAGAATGGAGATAGCCTAAAGTGTCAGAAGAAAAAATGCAAAGGTAAATGAGTTGATTTAAGAGGTCAATGGGAATTGTGTACCTACCGATGGTTCTAAAGATAGTTTTGTTTGGAATTTAGACAACAAAGATGTATTTTATACCAGTCAGCAAGTGAATTATTGAGAGAAAAAAGTAATATAATGGATTGGCATCACCTTGTGTGGTATCAGATAAGAATGTTTACAAAGGAGAGATTATGCAAATGGGGGATAATTCATGATACTTGGATGGGAAACTTATTCTTCAGATGTGATGTATAGAGTTCTATATGGATGGAATACAATATTTTTGCCTGATGTATAGAGGTCTATATGGATGGAATGATTTATTGAGTTGGTTGAGTCAGAATCTAAGGGGGCGAAGTCTAAAAAATAAAGTTCGAAAGCTAGCTTTGGAGACAGTGGTATACATGCTGTGGAAAGAAATAAATGCCAGAATATTGTAGACAAATGGTAGGATTGCAGAATCTCTCATAAATGACGTTATAGAAATAGTCAAGTTTCCTTTTGGCTGGATGAAGGAGAGTCCAGCGCACAAGAAAGAACTGGGAGCTATGCTTGGAATGGAGATTCAACATGAAGATCTTTTTATCAGCTTAGTTATTCTACCATGTATAGAAGATTGAGTTCTGGTTTGGTTCTGATGCATAGCATATTATAAGACCTGAACATGTGTAGTATGTTAGTACACGAAAATTTTTCGTGAACATTAACAAAAACATCAATATAAAATCACAATTATTTTGCCAAAAAAAAAATTCTAATTTTTGGCCCATAAAGTTTTGGACACATAATGTGTGTATGACATTTTCTACCAGAAAACCCAAAAGGAAATCCTATATCAAGATAACATTACTAAAATATGTGATGGACTATATTATTTTGCTTTATATGAGAAGAACTAAAAGAGTATTTTTCACAAAAGTAAGGGACCATTTTAGCCATTGAAGGCAAAATCATTTCTCAAGTTGAAGAAGATGCTTGGTATGGTCAAGTTAGAAGACTTTGGTTAAAAAAAGCAAATTAAACCAAAATTAATTTGTAATTGGTTTCATTAGTTTAGGAAACTATTTTTTTTTTATTAAAATTTGATTGTTTGATAGGTTTAGAATTCACAGTCATTATAGGAAGTAGATTAGTTTTGTGCCCATTTAAAGGTCAATTGGTTTACATAGTTTAATCGTGAGAAAAGGTTGTAAAAAGAAGGGAGAGGGCAAAAAAAACAGCCACAAGTTTGTTGAATTAAAAAAAAAGAAAAGAGATTAGCGCCCAAGTTTTGATTCTTCTAGCCGAGACTCCTACGTCTCCGAATTGGTGTGCTGGTTCGTCTCCTTCAAAGGAAGTAAAAAAAATGCTACTTGTTTCTTTGTTCTTTAAAATTTTATAATTTATCTTTGCTTTGTGTTTTTCTTGAGTTATTATTTTTTTAAATAAATAATTTGAGGCCTACTAAATATACCAGAAATTATAGTTACGATGATAATCATCTGAAAGATTTTATTGTGTCATGTGAATGATCATATGTTTCAATAGATGAAGTTTTATTTTGAAGATCTGCATGTAGACAAAGTTTGTCTACATTAGGCCTAACGCATTTCGTGACGCCCAGAAATCAGAAATTGGTTTTAGAAAATAAGTTTGATAATTTTTAATGTTAAAAAAGTCATTTTCCACTTTTCAAGTTTACAACTGAATTAAGGAACTTAATTTAGAACACTTTATCAGAGCTAAGTGCTGAAACGAACTGCCCCTAAGATCAAACTGAAAAAAACGTAAAATCTTTACGGGTAACATTATGTGAAAAACCATTTTAACTACTTTTGTTCATATGTTTGGATGTTATTTTAAGCATCATTATTCGCAAACCATTTCAGGAAACTTTTAAATTATATTTAAACATTATTATATTTTTATGAGAATATTTGTCCATCATCGTTAGCCTTTTAGAAAAATCATATCTATCAGGTCCATTTGCCCAAGTTTAAGTGCCTACAACAAATAATTAAATGCCAATAGCATCATCAACGATTCAATCAAACTTTTGTAACAATGAAGATAATACATGTTTCGTAGACAATATAAAACTTTTGTTGGGAAGATATTAGATTTTCTCACTTTTTTCTCTAATTTATAGTAGTTTCCGATATTACTAACCTTTTTCTCTACGTTATAAGAATCCGTTTCCTTTCTTTTTTTTTTTTTTTTGGTTTCATGGTTTTTTTGGGGGGAGGGGGGGGGGGGGGGGGAGTCAAGGGCCTTTGCACATTGAAAAAAACAAAAAAGAATTGTGCAAAGACAAGACTTTGGCATCAAAAGAAGTTAAAGAGAGGCAACGAGCAAATTGGGACAAGGCATTGGTTTGAATATTGATCTTTCCAATAATTATCAATCTCCATAACGACTTGTTCTTCGACTTTTGAGTAAACAGACGGGCGCATGTTTAGGCAGAATTTATTTTCCACAATCCTTAATCAAGAATTGCACACTGTATTTTGTGCATCTGGTGTTATTTGAATATATTTCTATTTTGTTTTTGAAATTTCCTTCAGTGCATTTTCCAACTACATTTTTATCTAACATATTAAATTACAAAAAATTGATAACCTATTATTTTTTGAAAAACTCTTCTAAAATATCACAAAAGGAAAAAAAACCCAGAGAGAGAGTAGATGAAGAACAAGAAGAAGACCGAGGAAAAAAAAAAAAGAGAGACTTGTGCTTAAATGTTATATCAAATATTCAGTATTTTAGACCATGGCAAATTCTTCAGGGTTAGAAAACATTAAACTGCCTCACACTTCCTTTAAGCTATAACTTGATTTTTAATACACAATACATATCTTCATTCAAAAAAGCTAAAAGCACAATTGCGCAAATTAAAATAGGAGTATAAAACATTTGCTGTGTGCATGCAATGAATTTTCCTTAATTTTGTCCCATCCTTCAAGTTTATCACTTAACTTTTAAAGTTCTGTTACATCCCTAACTTGTAAATTTTTTTTTAATGGTCTTTTCCGCAAATATGATAATTTTCACTTTATACCCTAAAGTTTAGTTTGATGTCAATTTCTACTCACTAAGTTTAAATAGTGCTTAATGTATTGAGTAATAAATAAATTTTGTTAACAAATTTGTTGAATTCAAAAGGCTCTTAATCTATTAATATTAGTATAAGGTGAGTTATTTAACACCTCCTTAAAGGGTGAAAACAAGTATTAAACCAAACGTTTAGGAACAACTTCAAAATTACTATACTTGAATTTGTCTTGAAAAATCAATTAAAATCAAATCTATAAGTTTAGAAACCTAATAAGATCCTAAAGCTGAGGGACAAAAGTTCAAGGACAATTAAAATCATCAACCTATCCAAAATCATCAAACAAAAACAGAATGCTTCTTTATGGGATGGTATGAACAAGTTAACCAATCCATACCCTCAATATTCTAATCGAAAATAGTATTTATTTGTTTAATTTGCTAACTGTTTTTGACTTTTTTTAATAGGTTAACCACTTAGCTCTTTATCTAGTTGAAGACAGTTGGTTGTTGTGGGAAACTGGAATTGTATGACATAAAGTTGATTTACCATAATAGATTGAAGAAAATATTTCAACATAAATACATGTGCAAATTAGGGAAAAATTCTACTTGTAAATTATAATATTTACAACACAAGTAATAAAATTATAAATTAATTTTTTTGCATCGAATTTTTTAAAAAAAGCTACAAATCAAAATTATTCACAACGCAAGTACGAAAAGTACTTGACATCTAAGTATGTGAAAGTAACTCTTTAATTAGTAACAAGAAACTTATGACAATTATAACAAACAAATATAGGATAATGTAAAAGCAAAAAAATAAAATAAAGTAAACCATAAATTCAGACTTTATATATAAGTTTTTTGATTATCTTAAACTTGAGTATCAAATAAACTAGTAGTTCCCAATTACGTTGTCAGTTATCTATATTTGTGAAAAATGAAGTAGTTCTTGAACTGTAAGAAAGTCTCCTTAGCATCCGCAGAATTTAACCACTTACTGATTGGTAATGCTTAAATTTCACAGCATTGGTCTTGGTTGGCAAAATTTCTAATGTCAGCTTCAAAAATATTTAGAAGCAAACTGCTCTTCACCAGAGTAGAAGTTACTTCTACAGTGCTTTGCTCGCTAATTGTTTAGGAAGCAATAGTTAGTTTGACATATTGTACATGATAATCTTATATCCATGTTCATGATATTTTTTAGAAGATTTTTCAGAAAAAAATTAGTTGTTTTTGCATTTTTTTTAAGGTTCGTGCATTTGTGTGATAAAAAGGTAGTTAAAGAATGTGTTTGAAAAATTAATGTTGAAAAATCGTAATCAAACAAAGCCTTAGTTTGTTCGTGTAACTGCAACTTTTTTCAATAAAAAGCGGCAATCTGACTTTAACTTTTTCAAGGTAAATTTGAGTTCCTAACCATTCTTAAATTTTAATTTACTTACCTTATTCTTCAGATTGGGCCAACCTGATTTTCTTTATTTTTTTAGTTTTCAGACTTTCTTTCACACCCCACCTCGTGACTACTACGCCATTAAAAAATTTTCTTCTACGTCATATGCTTACAACTTGAATGACATAGACAACATGATGTGCAACACCAAATAAAAGAAAGAAAATTTGTAATTAACTGCAAATTTTTTATATTAAAAGCCGTAGTCTGACCTTATTTTTTCAAATAAAAAAATGACCTATTCTTCGTTGTTAAAATATTTTAATTTACGTCAGATGCTTACAACTTGAATGACGTAAACAACGTGATACCGAAACAAAGAAAAACTTCAGCACATTTGATTCGTCTGCATTGTCAAAGTCAGCGGGCTCAACATATACGACATCCACATGACTATAATAAATATGATGTCCTTACAATAATCAAGAATTGCCTAGCTCATATTTTGTGCATATAGTTGTTTGGATATAACTATTTTCAATTTTGTTTTTAAAATTTCCCTCATTGTATTTTTAACTACATTTTTATCTAACATACATTAAATTATAAAAAATTTGATATGCTTTATTTTTGGAAAAACTCTTCTAAAATGTCGCAAACCGAAGGAAAAAAAAAAAAAAACAGAGATAGGGGGAGAGAGAAGAAGAAGAAGACGACCGAGGGAAAAAAAAAAGAGAGACTTGTGGTTAAATATTATATCAAATACTCTGTAGTTTCAGAGCTTAGCAAATTCTTTAGGATTAGAAAACAATAGAACTGCCTCACAGTTCCCTTAACTTGATTTTTAAAATATCATACTTATCTTCATTCCAAAAAGTTAAAAACACAATTGCACAAATTTATAAAACATTTGCTGTGTGCATGCAAGGAATTTTCCTGTATAAAACAAGGAACTTGAAGCGGCAATATTTTAATCACGGCCAAATAAAGGCATGCGATTTACAGCTTGTATATAAGAAGAGACATGTGCCAACACAATAATTGTACCATATTGGAGTATTTAACTGGTCAATAATTGTACCTACTAAAAAAATTTAACAAATCAATAACAAGGTCAATGATTGTAGAAACCTTATGCAAATAAAGAATTTAGCAAATTTTGTTTTGTGCTAATGGTCGGAGATTTCCGCAAGATTTCGCGCCACTAGGATTGGTCCATTAGTAATACATTGTTGACACTTGGTGATCTAGTCTTTTATATATCTAAGGGTAAATGGCTCCAATATTGGCTCTAATATTTCCTTAATTTTTTTTTTCCAATCCTTCAATTGGATCACAACTTTTAAAAAAATTCTGCATCCCTATACTTGTACAATTAATTTTAGTGGTCTTTTCCGTAAATATGGTAATTTTCACCTTATCTCCTAATGTTTTGTTTGATTGCAATTTCTAATCACTAATTTTAATTATTGCTTAAGTAATAAATGAATTTTGTTATCAAATATGTGGAATTTAAAAAATTCTTAATCTATTATTAGAAGTTGAGTTATTCAAAACCCACTTAGAAGATGAAACAAGTATTAAACAAAACACTCAGGAACAACGTGAAAATTTTGTCTTGAAAGGACCAATTAAAATCACATTTATAAGTTTAGAAACATAATAAGATCCATTAAAAGTTGAGGGACAAAAGTTGAAGAACCATTAAAATCATTAATCCATATACAATCATCAAACATAAAAGAATGATTCTTTGTGGGTGAGTATGAACTGATTAACCAATTTATACACTCAATATTTTAGTTGGAACTAGCTATATTATTATTAAAAAATAAAATAAAATGAGGAGGTCAGCTCTATGCCCTCTCCTCATTTTATTTTTTTAGTAATAATACTAATAATAAAAATAGAGTTTGGGGGCAACAGGACAAAGTGTGCCCTCAATAGACGGGGACAGGCGCTCATTAATTATGAATCTTCGTCTGGATCATCATGAATCAAGGGAGATTAGAGTCTGGAAATTCTATATTCTACTTTTCTAGCTGTAGGTAATAGGAACAAATTTTTATTAAAATAGCGATCAAATGTTTAGATTCTTGAGTATTTGAATTTTTAACACACACGAGTATTATTCAATCCTTCATCAAGAATCGCACGGCATACTAGTCTATCTAGATAACATCTCCTTTAATCAGTACCGTTATATAAGTGCAAAGCTGCTAGCGAGTTTTCTCCAGACCTCACAACCATGGCAAAGTTGTCATCCACTATATCTTTTCCTTCAAAAGAAAGCGAAAAAAATTGGCTAAACTCCGTAATGGTACTTTGGCAAACTGATTCTGAAATCGAAATAAAACCTTGCGTTTTTTCGACTTTCTGAAGAGTTGAAAGACACCAAGGCTGGAGCTTATACCCCTCAGAAAATGGGCCTCGGACCATTTCATCATTGTCAGCAAGCGGGGTACAAAATTGCACACAAGATTTCTATAGTCAAGCAGTATTTGAAAACCAACGAACTCCAGCAGATCCTTGATTTTTTCAAGGGTCATTCAAAGTCTTTTGAACCGGCAATCCGATTATGTTATGCCGCGGAAATTGACATCGACACGGAGACCTTATTGTTGATTGTGATTATCGACTCCATATACTTGCTCCATCTCATCAACACTTACCTTGGCCAAGATAAGGGAAAGCACGAATTTCATGATCACGAACCGGTTCGAGATACAATGATGCTCGAGAACCAAATTCCACTCATTCTGATACGAGGACTATTGAGGAATCTCAAATTACTGAATCCCGGATTGGAGTTAACCACGGAAGATGATTTGTTTGACAAATACTACAGTTTCTGCGGTAAACTACTCCCAGTCGAATCGAACTCGCAGATACCACGGAGTCAATGAAAAAGGAATTCAGCAAAACATATCATCTGCTGCATTTTATGCATCAGTTATTCGTGAATGCGAAAATGGCTTCATTGGATGTGCCACCGGGCACAACCGCGACTTTATTGGATGTGCCACCAGGCGCACTCGCAAGCTCTCGCCCGGACCCAGGTTAATCCATGAGATATGCTTTTGTGGAATGCAAAAGTCTAGCTGACAAAATATTTAGACAAATAAATGAACTAGTTGACCAGGCAAAAGCTGTGCATGGCAACATTCAATCATGTTTTGATTTCATAGGACAGGTAAAGCTCTTAGGCCGTAGTGACGAAGAGTATCTTCCGCTTGGTGGCGGTGAAGCTCTTAGAAGTATTGAGCATGACCAACAGTTGTACATTAAAAGAAAAGGAGCAAAGAAAAAAAAAGCAAGCCAACGGAAAGAAATAATCCACGTCCCAATCATGACTATCGATCAAAATACAGAAGTCATACTGCGAAATTTGTTGGCATATGAAGCAGCAGTAAAGAAGGCTGATAGGCATGAAGTGGAAGATGATAATGGTGTGTCAGAAATCAAAGATCATATGCGTTTGATGTGCGCCATCACAAAAACTGAAGAAGATGTAACACGGCTAAAGGAACGGAACATCATAAAAACAGAAATGAACAATAAAGATGTAGTGGAGATATTCGAGAGACTGAAACAATGCATGGAAAAGGATCCTCTCAAGTCCAAAGTTCTCGATACGAACGAAGACTCTGATGTCAATCCTAAGGTGAAGGCCTTTTTTGAAAAGACGAATAATTGGATTGGAGCTTTCTTCAAGTTTCTAAAGAGAGTCGTCCCCATGCTCGTCCTCCTGCTGTTTTTCTTCCAATACTTTTGCAACATATACGACTGCCATCGCCAGCCCTTGTTTGGAACCCCTTCATTTTTAGGCTTGGATTCGCAAGCTGAAAGCATGCCACCGCGGAAGGTTCTTCGCTATTCGACTTAAGGACCGACTGAATCAGTGGCCGCGATGGTGCTGCTTTTTTGAGGTTTTGGTGTCATGAAGAGAGGTATTGCGAGTTAGGTGACAATAAAAAATGGTAAAGTTTTTTTAAATAAATCATAAGTTATCGTCCCATTGAGAAAATTTACCATTTGTCACCAAACTCTACGGCATTCTCTGCAATAGAATCTGTAGAAGTAAGATGGTCAATAAGGTATAATTACTTGTATACTTATTAATTGTGTCCTGTTATTTGCCGCTATGTTTAGTAATGTCTCTCTCCTGAGAATTAGGCAAACAATATATCTGTTTGTCCTTCAAGTTCGTATAAACTACAAATAATCTAACAAATTGTGCCTGTTTACACTTTATCTTATGCATTATTTTATCTTCATTTATGGCACTAGTAGAATTTGGCCATGTAAGACGATACACAAAGCATGTTTCAAATGTACAATACTGTAAATAGTGAATATGTTGTTTTTGTTAGAGAAAATTGTATTTTTGATACCAAATATTTAAAACATCAGTAGTTTTAGTCTCTAAAGTTTAGATGAAAATAAATCTAATATCAAATGTTTCATTTTTTTAGCACATTTAATCCTATTGATGTAGTTTCAGTTCCTAAAGTTTAAATGAAAACAAATCTAGTATCAAGTGTTTTAATTTTTCAACATATTTAAACCTATTGACCGATTTTGTCAAAATCTTACCAGAATTCGATGGGAAATACTTACATGAATCAAGTTCACTGGGGTGGGTGGACCATGTGGTCCAAAATCAGCCACTTAACCATAGAGTCGGCCACAGTGTGAGCCACATGTGGGTCACAGGAAAAGTGGCTGATTTTAGACCACAGGGTCCACGGCCCTATCTATGGACAGGGTTCACGTAAGTATTTTTCAAATCTGATCATCTAATACTCATGTGCTGGTTACCAAATTATATATGTGTGTGTGTGTGTGTGTGTGTGTGTGTGTATTTTATATGCTACCTATCTAATCTTCTTTGTCTTTAATAATAATTACAAACAGTCATGTGGTTTTTAAATGAATTTTTAAGAGACATTGAAGAACAAAATTTCGTCTTCAGAGTATGGTTTTAGGGTTTTCTTTTAAGAGTGAAAAGAAGGTAGAGATAGAGAGAGAGAGGATAAAATAGTTGATTGTTTATTTGAAAATCTGTACTTTTTCTCAGTTTATCGACTTTTTTTTAATTCATTTTTGAGTAAAGACTAATTACTCAAATTAGCGCCTTCAATTACAAATTATGGTAGTTAAAATTTTTTCTTTTTTCTATATATTATAATTTAGTTATCAACAGTATCACATGACTAGATTCTAGTAAGATTCTGACAAAAGCCAGTTATAACTAAATGTGTTGAAAATTTGAAATACCTGATACTAGATTTATTTTTATCCAAACTTTAGAGACTATGCCTCAGTAGGACTAAATGTGTTGAAAATTTGAAACATTAGGTACTAAATTTACTTTCGTCACAAACTTTAAAAACTAAAACTGACGATGGCCTAAACATTTGATACCAAAACCACAACTTTCTCTATTTAATATCCTTTATATTTTTTCACACCTAGTTGTGATAAGGAAGCTAATTCTTTTAAATTAACAAATATTAGAATTCTAATGTTAAAGGATAGTTAAATATATAAAACTTCAATAGCTAGCCAGAATCCATTTTGGCTATAATGAGTAATATCTTATCCAATAGAAAAACAAAAGTGTGAACTTTGGATTAAAGGATAGAGTTGTTAGGATTTTTAAAAGAGGGTACTTCCTCGAGAGACTGAAAGTGAAAAAGCAATAGCTTTTTTTTTTTTTTTTTTTTTGAGGAAAAGAAGCAATAGTTTATGTCTAGGCCGTGAGAGAGCTGTTTGTGTGTGTGTGAACATTTTTGGTTCAAAAAGTATAATCATAAAATCTATTTCTACCTTTGACAAAAAAATAAATAAAATCTATTTCTACCACATCTAATGTCACCCGAGGGATATACTAAATTTAGGACGAGGGGCAACGCAAGTCACAAGTACTTTCATGTTAGTGTCAAGAAGAGAAATAACTAAGATGTGTGACCAAAGCTAAATGTTAATCAAATGTCGATATGGGGATGTGTGCTCTCATTTCTATTTCTACTTTTCTACTTATTCTAATAATAATAATAATGAAAAAGTTTAGACTTTGGGGGCAACAGGACAAAGTGTACCCCTCAACAGACGAGGACAGGCACTCATTGATTATGAATCTTCGTCTGGATCGTCATGAATGAAGGGAGAGCAGAGTCTTGAGAATTCTATATTCTACTTTTCTAGCTGTAGGTAATAGGAACAAATTCCAAGTTTTATTTTTTATTAAAATGGTGATCAAATGTTTAGATTCTTGAGTATTTGAATATTACTGATTGCCTGATAAGCGAGAGGGGGGGGGGGGGTAGGGAGAGAGAGGGTGCCAAACGTAACATAATATCAAATATTATTGTTTAGCTCCAATTATTTTAATAAGCAAGCATTTTTGGATTAAAAAGGTAGCAAATTTTCTGGATTATAGCTAAGTATTAAATTCTTATACAAAGAACTCCCGCTATTTTTTTTTTTATTCGACTTGTAAACAAGATGTTTTCTTCTATTCCAAAGGCCACAAAATCAAGTAGTAGAAGGATTAATTGACTGTAATTGCATAAACTAAATTGGAGTTGAGCGGTAAGAGAGTGTGAATAGTTTCCATCAATGATTAACTTGAAGTTTTGTAGAAAAATCAAGGGCCATAACGGTCAATCGAATTAATATGAAAGCCATCCTTTTGAAGGGAGGCGAGTGTAAATCTCAAAATCGAAACTTAGTAACTTTAAGAATGACAAAACTCAATGGGAAAAGAGTGTAATTTGTCCTAAATTGCTCCGCGGGTCACCAAATTGTGCGTAAATTCTCATGTTATGTGTATGTAAAGTTGAGGATAAGATCACACAAATTACTTTGACTGAAATAGATGATTTAAGTATGAGATAGAATTTACATTATATAGACCCAAGATGTAATATAAATGGAAGAATTTTATAATCCGGGGATTAAATTAAGTGTTCGCAAGACTTTTGAACCACGGAGATAATTTTCATCGGAACCGTTACATAAGCGCAAAGCTGCTAGCGAGTTTTCTCCAAACCCCTCAACCATGGCAAAGATGTCGTCCACTATATATTTTCCTTCAAAAGAAAGCGAAAAAAATTGGCTAAACTCCGTAATGGTACTTTGGCAAACTGATTCTGAAATCGAAATAAAACCTTGCGTTCTTCGACTCTCCGAAGAATTGAAAGACACCAAGGCTGAAGCTTATACCCCTCAGGGAGTGGGCCTCGGACCATTTCATTATTGTCAGCAAGCGGGGTACAAAATTCCACACAAGATTTCTATAGTCAAGCAGTATTTGAAAACCAGCGACCTCAAGCAGATCCTTGATTTTGTCAAGGGTCGTTCAAAGTCTTTTGAAGCGGCAATCCGATTATGTTATGCCGCGGAACTTGACATCGACACGGAGACCATAATGTTGATTGTGATTATCGACGCCTTATACTTGCTCCATCTCATCAACGCTTACCTTGGCCAAGAGAAGGGAAAGCATGAATTTCATGATCATGAATCCGTCGAGATGTAATAATGCTCGAGAACCAAATTCCACTCATTCTGATACGAGAAGTATTGAGGAATCTCAAAGTACTGGATTACGAATTGGAGTTAACCACGGAAGATGATTTGTTTGACAAATACTACATTTTCTGCGTTAAACTACTCCCAGTCGAACTAGCAGATACCAAGGAGTCAATGAAAAAGGAATTCAGCAAGACATATCATCTGCTGCATTTTATGCATCAGCGATTCGTGGGTGCGAAAATGGCTTCATTGGATGTGCCACCAGGCACAACCGCGACTTTATTGGATGTGCCACCGGGCACACTCGCAAGCTCTCTCCCGGACCCAGTTAAATCCATGAGAGATGCTTGTGTGGAATGCAAAGGGCTAGTTGTCGAAATATTTAGACAAATAAATGATCTAGTTGATAGACAAAAGCTGTGTATGGCAAAATTCAATCATGCTTTGATAGCACAGAACAGATAAGGATGCTTTTAGCACCAAAAATGGAAGACCGTTGTGACGAAGAGTATTTTGTTCCTAATGGCTGTAAAGTTTCTGGAATTATTGAAGACGATAACGAAGAGTATCTTGCCGCTGAAGCCTGTCAAGATTCTGGAAGTATTGAACCTAACACTACAAAAAAAGTAGGTTACGGAGGCGTTTTTTATCCCCTATAGAGGCGGTTATAACTGCCTCTACATAGCTTTGGGGCGGTTATAAAAATCGCCTCCGTAGCGACCGGCTCTACACAAAAGAGGCGGTTTAGTCAATCACCGGGGTAGGGGAAATTCTAGAGGCGGCTTTTGGTTCCACTTTAGAGGCGGTTTAAACCGCCCCTACGGGATTATTTTTGGATAAAAAATATCCAATTAGGGGCGCTTAAAATTGCCCCTATAGGTTTTTGTTTCCACTCTAGGGGCGGTTTAAACCGCCTCTACCGGATTATGTTATGCCAATAATTACCCAACTTGGGGCATTTAAAACCGCCCCTACATGAGGTCCAAACCACCGCTGCATTTTACCCCATGACAGAATTTGGGGCGTTTAGAAATACACTAGATGGAAAGCTTGAGCAATTCAAACCGCCCCTATGATCTGTTTGTGGAGGTCTTGCCCAAAAAATACCGTAGTTTTAATCGTCTTAATATTTTCATGTGACTTAACTATTGTTGGGGTATTTAGAACCACCGTTATATGCTTCGCATATTGACTCTAAACTATTAAAATTTTGATCAAAAAAATAAAATCAATTATTATGTACTTTAAATGTATGAAAAAGAATACGAAATCCACGTTAAATGTACTTTCATTACGATCTTAGAATCTTTACAAAAAGATAATGTAATATTAACTTTTTAAATATCTACAATAATAAGCCTGGATTCTACTAATAATAGTTTAAAGCATCAACAAAAATATAGTATATGGATGCTATATTTTTCACTTGTGATATGTTCTAAATTTCACTTCTAACCATATACAAAAAAAATCAAACTTGTAACCAATTATGGAGATTGATTATCTGGCCTCTCGTCTTCAACTTGATCAAATAAATAAAAATTGATTACATGATCAAAATTGTACTAAACAAATAAGAACAATGCATATAATATACCCCAATCCAACCATGACATACGCATAAGAAATAAAAATTCATTTCAAGAGATATACACAAAGACAAGAAAATTTGCCTTGCTATAAAAGACAAGAAAAATTGATCAAGTTGTAACTACCTACCCTCTAATATGACAGACAAACACTAAAAGTACACCCAAAGGGATACCAATCAAGTAACAAGCTCCCAAATTACAAAAAACTAAAACTGAGTTGCCATAACCATAATACAAAAAACTACAAATGATTGCTGCAAAAAATGCCAAGACAATAAACATAGCTAAATAATCAATCATTTCAAGAACCGTTTCTCACACTGCAATACCTAAACAAAACAAAAAATTCATCAAGCTCAAAACTTTATCTCATTCCAAGAATTCTGTTTCACTTCATGCTAATTAAAACAATCATAATGCCAAAATCCCATTACTAATAACCAACAAAGAAACTAATAAATTCCCATTTTTAATTCAAGAACCAAATTTTATCCTCCCAAAAATGTTTTAAATATTACTAAACAAACTTCATATCAATCAAAATAAACAAATCCCAGTTGCCAAAAACCACCAAGAAACACAATAAGAATCCCAGTTTCCATTTCAAGAACCAATTTTATCATGACAAAACCATATCCAATCCTACCAAGAATGCTTTAAGGATCAATGAGCATACCCAAGATGGACTTAAAAGTAAATCAAGCCATAAGAATAAATTGTGCTCGAACAAAGAATAGTGACAAAACTGAAAAACATGAAACCTCTCATGATGATGATCATTATCATCATCTTTACATGTGAGTTCTCTGCTGCAAATCTAACTGCAGGAGCAGTAAAAGCACATGAATAAGGTGCTGCCTTGCTGTATCATCAGGCCTTTATAAAGATTTTCACATGTATTAATCTATGATCTTATTCTTGAAGCTAGCAACTTTACTGACTACAAGATCCCAAAGGGCCTCTGAAAAAGGAAAATATTGTTAAATTGTTCATATATAGATAGTTAGAGGAGGGAGGGGTCACATGGGCAAGTGATGAAATGGGGATGAAAAAGGGGATGTGAATGAAGGAAAGAGTGAAGTGGAAAAGAAAAGAATAAATTCAAATATTTACTATGATTGCACGTTTTGACAAATTTGATCAAAGCTTCTACAAAATTCTAAGTTTTCTAGCATTAATAACCTCGTTCTTTCTTGGCCCACAGATGTTTCAACTTGGACCAGTTTTCAGAATTAATTCAATGGGCTAGACAGCTTGTCTAAAAGGAAGATAAAAAATATTACGAACATAGATTAATTCTCTTCAACAATGGCACAAGATAGCATTGCTAAGTTATACTTGAGATTCTTACAACTTTCCAATAACTTCTATGCTCTTGATGATTTCTAGGTGTATGCTAGATGATTCTAAATTGCTAATGTTGCTACAAAAGTCTAAAGCTAAATTCAAGAATACACTAATATAATATTTTGTGATTCAAATAAAATTTACTCCTTCAGTTTATTTACAATTTAGAAAGCTTAGGATCTTTGAAGTATAAGTATTTTCTACTTCAAATCTAGAAATGGAAAGCTAGATGAGGAGTTCCTGACTTGGCCAATGGTGAACTAGATCTATAAATCAAGTATAAGTCTAGAAATTGGACCAAAGCAATGAAGATACAGGGGTGCTTTGAACTTGGGCCAATAGTAAACGAAGTTATTAATGTGGGAAGCATAGTTCTTAATGACAATCAACAAAGATGATGCAACATTGCTAAACAACACGATCAAATAAGAATGTGTGAAGCATCACTTTAATGACATATTATTGAAAGAATATTCAATTGGACTTTACAAATCTTTGACGCAAAGAGTTATATTTGATGCATTGAGATCATTCATACAGACTTATAACATCTCCTCATGGTTGTCCTATTTTCTTAATACAAATAAGGACTCCAAATTGAGCAAGTGTTAAATGATCAATTTTGTATTCTTCTTAGCAACCTCGGTGTACCAAGACTTCCAAGCTCCGCATAATATGCAAAAAAATTATCAAAAGTATACCAAGACTTCCAAGATTTCACATAATGTGCAAAAAAATTATCAAAATTAAAACAGCATACGCACCAAAATTCTATTAGTGAGCTTTGCTTTAGTTGACATTAGGCTCCTTTAAAGCTTAATATATATGTCAACTTAGATTAGTTGGATAAAATATCTAGAACATGAAAACTGATTGGCAATTTGATGGCAGTTTTGGATGTTTTCGAATGTCGAACATAAAGGAAAAGAAAATTCATTTGTTCCTGTTCATGTCTCTGAGAAGCAATCTGGAGACATTATTTTGTCCGTGGTACCACATTCTAAGTCATGATGTGAAGCTTTAGTTTTGGTTGTTTGAAGTTGACTTTCCTAATCATAACAAGTAAATTAAGTTACCGATTTCAGAAAGCATTCGAAGTCTAATGAGAAGACAAAAAAGGACATGCAATGGCTTGCTACTTTATAGCTATTATTTACCAAGACAAACTCAGTGTTTGCAATGCACCTAACAATCCCGAACCTAACACATACACCACAATCCATGACAGTAAAATGTGCATGTCCTGTTGCAATATATGCACTTGGGAAAATGATGCTTTGCGCATGCAAGAATTTTTGGATAGGAAAATTGGCAACATATGCAAATACTGAGAACTAACATGAGGAGCAATCGGAGGTTGCAGAGTAAAGATTAAAGGTGGAAAAAATTGAGACCAAAAAAGAAAAGAAGACAGGTGTGTAAAAGTGCAAAAATTTGGCCCAAAGAAAAGCGATAAACACAAGATACATTAGCTTCAAAAGATAACAAACCAGCAGTGGAAGTGGATTTGATGACTTGTTCCTCTATTATTCGACAAGAAACCAAAAATAAAGACAAGGGAAAACGGAAAATCGCAAAAATCAGAAGCAAATGAGGGAAATCTATAATTAATGTAGTAGATTTCTCATAAATCTCATGAATAAGCAAGACAACACCTGAAAGCATAAAAGAGCATCAAAAAGCTTACTTTTTTTTTTCTACTTTTCTGCCTGTGAAAGTATGTAAAACCTTCCTCTGCTCCACCATTTCTGTAGTAGTATTCTTCAACTCTTCCTACCATAATAATTTCTCACAAAAAGAAAAAAAAAAGAAAAACCCACATGAATGAGTCAATTCTTTGGCTGAATTAATGACAAAAAACCACAACCCAAGTGCGCCCAAAAAAACAAAAATCATGCGTGTGCAAGGAGAGATGTAAAGGACTAACATTGGCTTTGAGCTGAGAGATGATTTTTAATCGGATGCCATCGATTGTACCGTCATTCATCAACGAGTGCGAGAACGGAGGGGGAGGAATTTGAGAGGCTGAAAGAAGAAAAT
The DNA here is from genome assembly GCA_024721245.1 of Mitragyna speciosa. Taxonomy (NCBI): domain Eukaryota; kingdom Viridiplantae; phylum Streptophyta; class Magnoliopsida; order Gentianales; family Rubiaceae; genus Mitragyna; species Mitragyna speciosa. The sequence continues at coordinate 31,856,130 of CM045553.1, read as the reverse complement.
CAGCAAATAATATTTGCCAGTGGACTTTCAGCCATGAGTCATTCTGCCAAAGGGTTTGGTTCTTGAGGAAAATGAAGAAAGCAGAGGAAAAAGTAGGGTTTGATCCTTGAGGAGATTGAAAAATTAGAGCGAGGGAGAGGAAGGATAAGGGGAAGGGAAAATTTTCATTTATCGCGCCTAATTTAGGGGCAGTATTAAATCAACCCGCCTCAATCATTAAACAATTTGATGCGGTCTTAAGAATTGCCTCTAGATAGGGACAAAAATAGGTTCCCTGTTTTTCTAGAGGTGGTTTTAAAAACCCCCTCTACAAAACCACCTCCATATGTACTTTTTTTTGTAGTGTAACCCACAGAAAGAAATAATCCCCGTCCCAATCATGACTCTGATCAAAATACAGAAGTCATACTGCGAAATTTGTTGGCATATGAAGTAGCAATAAAGAAGGCTAATAGGCATGAAGTGGAAGATGGTATTGGTGTGTCAGAAAAAGTCGAAAGTCATATGCGTCTGATGTGTGCCATCACAAAAACTGAAGAAGATGTAACACGGCTAAAGGAACGGAACATCATGAAAACAGAAATGAACAATAAAGATGTAGTGGAGACCTTCGATGGGCTGAAACAATGCACGGAAAAGCAACCTCTCGAATCCATCTTTCTCGATACAAATGAAGACTCTGATGGTAATCCTAAGGTGAAGGCCTTTTAAAGATAAATATATGGGTTGGAGCTTTCTTCAAGTTTCTAAAGAGTCCTCCCGAAACTCGTGCTGCTATTGTTTTTCTTCCAATACTTTTGCAACATGTACAACCGCCATCGCCAGCCGTTGTTTCGGACCCCTTACATTTCTAGGCTTGGATTTGCAAGCTGAAATCGTGCCACCGAGGAAAGTTCTTCGCTATTCGACTTGGTGGTGCCGCTTTTTTGAGGTTTTGACGTCATGAAGAGACAGATTAGATCCTCAATGTCAGTTTTCTAGTGCCAGTCCAATGCCATTCACCAGAAATTGTCACCTTACGTTCACACTTATTACACTTGAAATAAATAAAATAATTGTTATAGTGTCAATGCAAGGTAGCTATCCTTAATAAATGGCACTGGACTAGTATTGAAGATCTGAACTGATAAAGAGAGGTATTGTGAGTTAGGTGATGACAAAAAATGATAAAGTTTTTTTTAATAAATAATGAGTCGGCATTCCATTGAGAAAACGTACCATTTGTCACCAAACTCTACAGCATTCTCTGTAATAGAATCTTTCGAATTATGACAGGCTATAAATTATAATTATTGATATGGTTAGTAACTTTGTCCTATTATTTGCCGCTATGTTTAGTAATGTCCATCTCTCCTAAGAATTAGGCAAAGAATGCATCTATTATTCCTTCAAGTTCGTATGAACTACAAATAATCTAATAAATTGTGCCTATTTACACTTTATCTTATGCATTATTTTATCTTCATTTAGGACACACTAGTAGGGTTTAGCCGTGTAAGATGATATACAAAGCATGTTTCAAAATGTGCAATACCGTAAATAGTCAATATATTGTTTTTGTAATATGTCATAGGAAAACAGATCATGCCACATCCCACGAGGCCGATCCATTTTCTTCTATGTTCATTAAAACCAGAAGAATAAGATATATTTTGATCTCTAGGAAAACAAAATACATGAATAATGAAATTAATCATTCTTTTATGGGTAATTATAATATACCCCCCATGGTATTGCTTTCGTCCACACAGTCTCCCTATATTTTCATTATCACCACATAATTCCCTTGTGGTTTTATGAAAAGTGAAAAATAGACAAAACATACTATGAGTAACCTACTTGATGTCACGGAATACTCCGTATCCATAAAAACAGATGTAGTATATTTTGCGAATATTCTGTGATGGAACATTCATTCCGTCTATTCTTTACATTCCACAAAATCATAAGAGGATTATGTGGTCATATTAAAAATATAGAGGAATTATGTGGTTGAAAACGATACCACAAGGGGTATTTCGTAATTTACCCTTCTTTTATTTCTCTTATGAACGTGTACGCAACAAATTTTCGTTGTCCGCAAAATTAAAAAACAAAAAAAATGCCACAAATATATAAAAGAGTATTTTATAAATCCAAAAAGGTTACAATCTTTGGATGGTTCCTTTGATTTTTTTTTTTCATATTTAACTCGAGAGCTTGAGGCTTATTCTCGAATCGATCATTGACTTCTTCAAATATTGATATAGAGAGTTGAATGAAGAGGATTTGATCTCTTCAAATCTTGATCTTGACAAGAATTGAAGAGAAGGCTTCAAAAGTCTTGAAGAACTTGAAGCTTTGGAGAAATTGTCATCAAAGACTTGAAGGCTTTTGTTGAAGACTCAGAGCTTCCACAAAGAGGGAGGGGGAGAGAGAGGGAGAGAGAGGTTGTATGTATTTGTATGTGTACATGTGTGTATGAGAGTTGGCATGTAAAAGAGAACATGTATATGATAGAAAGAATTACTACAAAAAAAATTACATGCGAAAGCGGTTCTGTAGAGGGTGTTTTTAAAACCACCTCTACAAAATAAGGAATTTTTCTTCCGTCTCTATCTAGAGGCGGTTTTTAAAACCGCATCAAATTATTTAACTATTGAGGCAGGCTAGGTTTGATAGTACCAATTTTCCCCTCCCTTCTTCTCCCTCTCACACCTTCCTCTTCTTTTCTCTAACTTATCATTTTCATCAAGCCCCAAACACTCCATAATGTAATGGACTACCGAACAAAAAATCAATAATGGAGAATTCTCAGCCTTTGATAGACGGGGATTATTTCGATCCGACAGTGATGCTGTCAGAGCCGATGCCACCGGTTGCAGTAGATGGTGGAGAGATTGTTGAGGTCAAAGTCAATGGAGAAAAGGAGGCTGAGAGATAGATAGTCATTGGACAGAACGTGCATACCACGTGCCTCACCATTACAGAGTTGGACGCCGACGATGAGTCTATCGGTGATAAAAAGGCTTATATGGCTATCATTGGCTTGGTACCAGAGAACTCTTATTGAACAAACCAAGCACCATTTAGGTATAAAATTACTTTTTTTTTCCTTTTTTGGTTGATCTCTTGTAAATATGTGGAAATTTTTTTGCTTTTTTATGATTTTCTATTAAATGTGCTAAAAATTAATTTTTTAGGAAAATAGCTTGAATATTTTATAAGGCAAAGGATTCATTGGATAAATTTTGATGTATTTAAAAGCTTTGTTGTCAAATTGGAATCAAATTGAAAGGTGAAATAAATCACCTTTCAGCGTGATCATTGAGGCTTTCGGGGGAATAAGTGTAGTAGTTTTTAATTCATGTTTCAATGAGATTGTTTTCTAATTAATTCTTTTATTGTTTTTTATCCGTTAAATGGTTTGATACCTCCATACACTTTCATGATAAGAGCCTTGTTGCGGTGAAGTCAGGAAAGGTTCAACCACAGAAAAGGTAATCCCCTATTTTCTAACTCTATATATGTATGCATATCATGATGCGTTTGATCATGCTTGTATAATGGTTGAACTTGAAAAGTCTTGTTGATTTAAATAGAACCATATTTTATTTATCTAAAACAAGTTTGAGTAAAATATTGTGTATCAATTCAAATGATTGAAACTTTGACCTTCATTTTTTGCTGCTAGCAGATCTTACAGAAAAATAGTAAAATAAACAAAAAGAAGCACCCTTGTGCATTTGAGATCACAGATGCCCTTAATTCCCTCAATTTAAATTAACTGAAGGCTTGTGTAATGGCTGATGATAATGTCAGAGCAATTATTAGTTTCCAGAGCAAATATTCATTTGAAGGACAACTTTACCCTTTTTTGCATCATCCCCCTCTCAACTTTTTCTCTGCCCACAAACTAAAACCTTCATCCAGAAAGGACTCTCCAACCAGTTTCCGTGGCTGTAGAAGCTCAGCGTCTTCTTTTCTCTCCATATATTCTTGGCAATAGTTATGTATTAAATCCATTTGTTTCTTCTTCTTAACTTTTTGATTTTTTGTATGGGTTGGTTTTAGAAAATTGAAAGATAATGAATTTAAGTACGCCTCTTCTTGCAAGAACAGTGAATTGAATTGAAGGGAATGATAATAATTATGGAGAGCCTTCGATAAATACTTTGATTCCTCCATTGATGTCATTTCACACGAACCAGCAATATAAAAGTATTAATATTGCTAACTACTTTGGGTCCGTTACTTTCTTCCTAAACATCACCATTTCGATCTATCAAAACCAATTGGAAATTGACCAAATCATTGCCCAACATGGGAGAATCCTAAAATTTTCCAAAATTTTGATTATTATTATTATTATTATTATTATTATTATTATTATTATTATTATGTTGGTTTTGTTTTTTGTCCAGAAATTTTAATGTTGATACTTAAACTATAAACAGATGGCTAAGATGAGAAGAGAGGTTGAAGAGAGGAGGAAGAGTGATTCTAGGAGGATAATAACCACGATAGAAGAAAGTATTATGAAGAAACTGAGAGTAAAAGAGGTGGAATTCTAGAACATTGGGAAATTGAATTAATGATTGCTGATTATAAAAGGGCAAAGTTGTCCTCCAAATGATTATTTGCTCTGGAAACTAATAATTGCTCTAGTATTATCACCAACCTTGTGTAATGCCTGTTTTATGTGCTGGATTCTGTTTACCAAATTCTAAAGAAAAGCAAAGTTAATTTGTTGAACATGCATGCATCATGGTTAAAATGCTTTCAAACACTTCTCCTATAGATTCATTTCTCCTTTCTCAAGAGAAATAGATTGGATGAACTATGTCTTGAAAGATTTCAACGGTGTAGTCGGACATTTATATAGTCATGGATCCGACAAGGTTTGTTGCTTCCTTCGATTGCCTTTAGTATGCTTTACTTTAGATGGTGAAACTATAGTTTCTTTTCTTGAGATTTGAATCATCTTGTTTCATGTCCTCAGGTGTTTTATTCTGTTTGACTTTTCTGTGCTTGAGTGAAAAATTTGCAACTACAATTGTTCCATTTTGTATTCTTTTAGGTGGAAATTTTTAATCTTGTACGCTGACTATTCCTCTCTCTTTATTTATCTCCATGCCTAGGCAAAGTTTTAATGAAAAACTTGATGAATACCATCACTTAAATGATATAAATAAATGTAATACTAGTAAGTAATTTTCACCCGAAGTTAATATTATGTAATGGGTTGTTAATCGTAGTTATGTTGTGTCTGGAATGTACATGTGTTGTTTACAACCAATTTATGTATTACTTGTCATATAAACTCAAATTTTAGTACAAAGTGTTAAGTTGTGTTTGCTTAATAATTTTTTCCTCATCAATTGTGTATTGAATTATGCTATGCTAATGAGAACCAGTTGGGGAAATGTGTGTAAGAAATATGTATCATCATTAAGTTTTTCTTTACCATTGCCCTTTTTATTTTTCTTATTATGGCTGTTCTGCACATATACATATAGACTACAATAAAAACTAATTTTTGGCGTAATAAGTTGGTATGCAACTCTATAACAAAGGTTATACTCATAAAATTAACTTTCAGTTAAGTCCTTTAACAATGTGATGCTAACTTGTTTCGATAAATTAAATAAAGGCTATTTTTCTTTGGCCATGAATTATGTAGAAGTTCATGTATTGAGCTCAACCATTACAAAGTCATATGAAGAAATCTTATTAAGAATCACAATTTGGACATTATTCTGATGCAAATTTCATTGAAGCACTTGTAGTAGATTTTTAAGAATTAAAGACTCAAGTTCTTCTGGTCAACGTGATTTGTTTTGTTTCTAAGGACAGGAATTGGGAGAAACATCTCATGAATTCTAACCTCACATCTTAAAATGATAGATTGGATATCTTCGTGTATGTTTAGGGTATCTTTAGGAGTTATTACTGACCATGAAATTTAGTTGGACTTGGAAATTGAACTTGGAACCTAGGAGTAATTGTCACATTTTTCTTCCGTCTTTCTTTCAATATTGCATAAGTTTTAGAAAGTTTTAGTATTTTTTGTTGTTGCATTGTACTTGCTAGATGTTCGATGAAGGAAAGTAAGATGGAATAAGTGAGATTAGATGGGTGAAAGGTGATTTGATATAGAGTGTTGTTGTTTTAGGGTCCAGATAGTTTGGTGTGAGATGTTTGAAATCAGGAAGATTTGACTGTTGAAATCTTTAGTCTAATGCACAAGACTGAGTTGAGGAAGTTTGGTATGTAAAATGCAACTCTTCGTTTTAGATATTCTCCTAAAAGGACTGCTTTTGGTAATTAAAGATGAAGGAAATTCTCATAAAAGTTTTGAAATATGGGTCCATAGGAGGAGAATATGGACTTTAATGAGAGCAAAAAAGAAAGCAGTAGGAGGAAAAATGCACTTGTGAGGAAGGAGATGTTGCGTGACCCTTGAGATAAAAATTTGAGCTACAATGCTAGTATTTTTTTGTTTTTCAATAATTCTATATGCTCTTTCCATAATGATTAATCAATTAAAATTGTGGGATGACATGAATGTTATGGTTTATGTTGAAACTTTATTTACCAGACAAAAATGGAGAATACGAATCAGCTGCTTTGGTTCAATGTTTTCAATGCATGTTTTCATCTAAATTATTAATTTGGAAACTTATTACTTGATTGGTATCTCTTAGGGGATACTTTTAGCGTTGTCTATCATATTGGAAGGAAGATAGTCACAACCTAACCAATTTTGAATTGTCTCTTAGCAAGGCAACTTTTGTTGTCTCTATGTATCCTTTATATCTTGTGCATATGTCATGGTTGGATGGGTATATTTTGAATGCATTGTTCTTATTGGTTTAGTACAGTTTTGATCAATTAATTAATCTTTATTTTTTTATCAGGTTGAAGATAAGAGGCTAGAAAATCAATGTCCTTAATTGGCTACAAATTTGATCCTTTTTATATATATGGTTACAAGCAAAATTCATAACATATCATGTGGAAAAAATGTAGCAATGATAGTAGTCTTTTTGTTGATGTTTTAGACTATTAGCAGTAGACATATCAAGACTTGTTATTATTGTAAACATTTTTAAAGTTAAAATTACATTATCTTTTTGTAAAGATTCTATGGCTGTAATAAATGTAGATTTAAAGTTAATTTGGTATTCTTTTTCCTACATATATATATTTTGCATAATTGATTCTATCATTTGTTGATCAAAATTTTATAAGCTAGAGGCAATATGTGAAGCACATAGGGTGGTTTTAAACACTCCAAAAATGCTAAGTCACACAAAAATATAAAGGCAGTTTAAATTGCGCATTTTATTGGAAGACCACCTCAAACAAATTCTAGGGCAGTTTGAATTGCCCCAAAGCTTTCCCTCAGGTGCGATTCTAAACTCCCCTAGACGGATTACTTTTAGCATAAATAAGCATGTAGAGGCAGTTAAAACCGCCCCTATGTTCGGAACAAAACCCCTATAGGGGTGGTTTTAAATGCCCCTTCATGGATGATTTTTAGCTTAAATTAGCACGTAAAGGCAATTCAAACCGCCCCTACAATGGGAAAAAAACTGCCTGTACAATTCAGTCCCTATCTCGGCGCTTAACAAAATCGCCTCTTTTTTGTAGAGCTAGTCTCTATGAAGGCTATTTTTTAACCACCTCTTTTTATCCCACGGAGGGATAAAAAAACACCTCCATAGCCTACTTTTTTTGTAGCGAAAATCTATGCATTTGAATGCATAAGAGAGAAAAATGTGTGTGTTGATTGTGTGCAAATGTTTGTGAGAGAGATTGTGTTTGTGTGTGTGAGAAGCATGTTTCTGTGTGTGAGGGAGAGAAAACACACTATATCTGTTCAAAATATAGCAAACGTTAAAAGTTTTTACTTAAAATTTTATACACAAATTAAGTAATGCTTAATGCATTAAGTGGTAAAAAAAATTTTGTTATTTAATATACTTAATCTAAAAGACTCTTAATTCATTAATTTGCAATATTAATTTGAGTTATCAAACACTCCCTCAACCTAAATTTGTTTTAGAATTAGTCACAATCATGCGATAGATATATATATATATATTTTTTTTGGTCTCAAAAGAAAACCATCAGAAGCAAGTGAAACAATTTAGTTAAGATCTTTTGTTTTTCTTTATTTTATTTTCACTTTATGTGCGACATGAAAAATAGCTTATGAGTACGTTTGTAATGTAACCATGTCAAATAATGCCCTGTAATTTATTGTCAATTATTTCCCTTTAAAATTGATTTTTATTTTTATTTTTTTGCATAAGTAAAAAAATTTAGTTGTCTTTTCTAAGGGAAGTTAGTAACAAGGAATTAATTCAGGAATTTGCAAATGTCAAACTGAAAATTGAGGCTTTTTAGGATGTATTTAAGGTAAGTTTGTAAACAAAAATTGGCATTAAAAAATTTTGTAAAAGAATATCCATTCATATATAAGATAAAGATAGGAAAGAAAACTAAATGCCACATGGACAATACATGTAGGAGGTGATACATGAATGACAAAAACATGGTGACACACATCATTACTCTCTTTTTTGTTTTTTTTAATGCAAAACATCTATTTATTTAGAGATTAATTGATAGAGAAATGGGTCAAAACTTAATAAAGTACCTTCACTATTACAACTCAATTAATCCTACTACAAGACTATGGACTTGTTCTTAATAGTTTCTAATTTTTATAAATATTGATTTTGAAAAAAATTTAAAAACAGTTGCTCTTGATTTTAAGTTAAAAAATCTAAAAATATAATAAAAAAGTAATTGAGAATATCACAAAATATTTCAAAAATCAGAAGCTAAAATAGGAAAAAAAAAATCTATTGAGAACATGCCCTATAACTGTTTGATGAAACAAATCCAACCGAAAAACCAACTAATGAAAAACCTAGGGCCTGAATCCCTTTCAAACATTAACGGCCAATTCTTCGTACTCCTATGAACTCTTTTCCGCGAATTGATAGCATTAATTACCTATTGCACCGTAGCTTTTATTAGATATAGAATACAGTTTTGTGTGATGAATTTGATTGTAGATTATATTCCTTTCTTGAGGCATTTGATCTCCGATCCGTAATTATACTTCTTGAATACTTTCCAGACAAAGCCAAACTGGGCTCTGATGTGATTTGATCCATGTCCTGGCAAGGCAAACCCAGATGATTTAAACAAATTTATTATATCTGCCTCAATTTAAAAAAAAGAAAAGAAATATCTCCTGTATGTCTGGGCTTGAAAATATTTTTTTAAATTATTGTCCATCATTAATAACAAATTTGTTCGAGCTTGGTTCGTTTGTGCTAAACAAGCAGAACTTGTTTGAGCTGGTCTTATTTGTGTTAAACGAGCTGAGTGTGTATTTGATCTCGAGCTAGATTTTTATTTGACGAGTTGAGATCGAGTCAAAGTATGAAGGGAGCTCGAGCTTAGTCGTTTATCAAATGCGTATGAGTTCAAACGTAAGATATTGGACTATATCCGGCTTGTTTGCATCTCTATTCGGGAATGGTATAGCATTAGTTAAATGCGACTTTAACTTAATTAGACCTGTTGAGTTTACTTGAGCTAGATTTAATTAAGCTCGCATTTCGTAAATTCTAAGCGTCCTTCCCCAGAATCATGCGCCAAAATCAACACTTTCGCAGGAGGTCTTAAAACCCATCACGGTAATAGAATTTTCTGATGATTATTGCATTGCGCTTGTAGGCTCATCAGTGAATCAAATTACATTTATGGACGAAATCTTCCATGCGGTGGCCCAACGTTCGCTCTGTGCATGCAAGGAATTCTCTGGTAAGTATACTAGGGGAGTTGGGCAGCATCAGGTGCGTTCTGATCCCACACACTGTTTGCTCAAAAAAGAATTTTATATAGTCCAAAGATAGAATTATATAATGGACCAAGCTTTTTATCCTTTTCATGGGGAAAAGAAGTTGGGCTTTTTTTATAGTATATGATTATGTCATTGGGCAATCTTGAAGAGATAAAGACAATGGACTCATAATGGATTGGCTTTTAAAAGTGTAGCTTAAACAAGTGAATGTTAATAAAGATGTCCTGTATATTCATAAAGCATCACAATACTCAACTCGATTCTATTATACTCCTAACAAACTCTAAAGTGGAGATTTAACTGAGCTCCAGGAGAACCGATGGGTATTGAATTATCATCGGACTAGGCGAGTGAATCATAAATCCATCTGGATTTTTTTTGGGAGGCACGATTCGAATTCTTAACTTGCCGCCCCATTTAAGGCTTGGTGGTGACCAAGCTCGGTTAGTTGTCTAATGCTCTATGCGGATGAGCTCACTAGTTAATATTGAAAGAAGACAGTTTTAAAATACCATATATTATGATATTCAATATGGATGTTGACCAGCACAAAATAAAAGAAATATGAGATACTTTCACTATGCATTTCTCAATAATGAAAATTATTCACAAGTTTTCTTTCCTTCAATTGGTTTCTTAATTTCGATTAATTATTTTGATAAAGATTTCCACTTGATAGTACTTTTTCAGGGTATTTTATGAATAACTACTTATCCTCATTCTATTGCAACATTATGGGTTTGAGATATTATATTCGCATACTTTCAATAACTTTCATATCGTCGATTCTAAGGCTACTCGTAGCTATGAAATGAAAATTCTACCTTAGTTTATGTCCATATGGTATCAACTTGAATAACAAAGAACGTGAAACGCAACGTAGAAAATTTTTCGCCTAAAGAAAAGAACAAAATAAATTTGTGCCTCTTTAGATTGAATGGATCCTATGGAGACACGGAACTAGTTATTGACTTTTCCAAATGTTTCACTTAATTGATTGCATGTTCTTGTTGTTTTATAGAATCGATTTCTGTCCACATGCTCATAACAGCTAAGATGTCCCTTTTACTAACAAAGAGCTTTTCATCATAGTAGTCGGAAGTTGTAGAATGCTTCGCTCGCTAATTTCTGAGGGACCAATGGTAAGTTTGACAATGTCCACAATAGCCTAATATCAAGAAAAGTCTTCTCAATTACATAATTGCACTAGAGCACTCATACTAGGCCACGTTCCTAAGACTTTAGAAATAAAACAAAGTTCACTTGTGATTGGTTTGTATGGTGTAACATATTCAAAGTAGAAAGTTGTACTGCATTTCAATATTTTGTCTAAAAAAGGTTGCGCATATAGTAAAATAAAAAGCTTGCATTGTAATATATTCTATGAACGAAGATTTCATTTTGTCCTTACAGTCTTTCTGATACCTTCAATGACTGACTTGAGGTGTGAGTACATTTGTGAAGAATTTCCACATCATAGTACAATTGTTTTCTGAACCTTGACTAGTTTCACTTCGCCAGAATTTCACTTTATTTGATTTAACTTTTTGTTGTTCTCTGAAATTAGTTTCTGTCCACGCATCCACAAAGAAGTGGTCCCTACAATAATTTAAAGATGGTGTATATAAATTTAAGGGGAGTGGTAAATTTGATTATGACTAGCAAGTTTTCTCCAACCTCTATAAAAAAAATCATCCCTTGCATGTTGCTACACGGGTTACCCAATTTTTTTCACAAATTAAACTGTAAGCAAAAATATAATTTTCATATAAAGCGACAATGGAAAAAAATATTTGATTCATACATGTATATTTACGATAAATATGTTACGATATTAAGATAACACGATATTAAGATAACATACTACAATATAAAATCAATAACTTTAACGTACATGTATAGTTAATTTCCCAGCATAACTATTATTTTTCTGTTTTGTATAATTTGCATATGTTGATCGAGGCTGTTGTAGATGCTATGTTTTTGTATTTGGTTTCTACTAGAACAAGGCAAATTAGTAGCTGATTTTTTAGGGATGTGATGCCAAGGTTTCAAGGGTTTTAGATCTTTCTAATTTGTAACAATCGTTAGAGCTGTGCGTGAGGTCTTTTTATGTCTTGTCCTAATTCATCCGTAATCCAAACCTATGAGAGAGATTCTAAATTTAACGGTTGGAAATCAATTGGAAATAAATGCGAATGCATAGTCAAGCACCTATCATTTCAACAGTGGAAAATATTTGGCAAATTTTAACTTTACAAATCAAGAATTCTTTTCATGTCAATGTGAAGGGGAAGAAAGGAAGTAAAAATGTATGATACAAGAACAGGAACCAAATCAAATATGGGCATGGGGAGGTGTGCTGTCATCTATTTTTTATGTTTGGTTCTTTTTTTTTTAGAAATAATTTTTTTTTAAAAATGTTTAAGCATGTGTCCTAATTAATTTTTTCTTTCACATACACATTTTTTAAAAAGAATTTTTCAAATTGTTATGAAAAATACCTCAAAGTACAGCCATTCAAACAGAGCGAAGGTATAGTTGTAATACGTTATTTTTTGCCCTCTAGAAAATGATAGAATCCACTAAAAATTTAATTTGGTTTGATATAGGAATGTCCAAGCAATTAAAGTTGTTTTAACAAATTTCTAAATTAAAGCCAAACATAATATAAACAAAATCAACAGTTTGGTACGCATATTTTTGGGTTTGATTTATTTGGTTTCTTTGGTTTGGGCAATAAGATTTCATGCATTTACCAACTAAAATAAAATTTCAATGCAATATGGTACTACTAAAATTTTGATACAAAAATATAATAATGATTCAAATTCCAAACAATTTGTTGCAGTTAATATCAATAAAATCATTCAAAATATTAGTTTATAATAGGTAACATATGGTTTGGCTGAAAGATAAATTTAATTTTCAAAAAAAGGAAAAACTTTTGTTGACATTGCTTATAAGATATTTGTTAGGGTATTAAATTGTCATATGAATTATATCTAATTTCCCCTTGTTTTGGTCAGGAATTGCGTTTAATATTTCTATTTATTCACTTTTTGTTATTTGGGCTTAATGTAGGAAATTATGGAGAAAAGACTTTAAGTTCGCCAAAATTCCAGAAGACTATATCTAATAGAGCGTGACCACGGTCTACTGGTATTGCTGTGTAGAATTCTAGACGTGAATTAGAAGAAATTTGCAATTGGAGGGTCCCACTTTCTTTTATGTGGTGAATCTGAATTGGGAAGAAATTTAGAGAGAATTAGAGACTAGAAAATAGGAATCTTCCCAAAAAGCAAAGATTGTACAAGGAAGTTGAGTTGGAGAAAGAAACAAAGAAAAAAAAGGAAAGAAGGAAGGCAACAAAAAGACAATTTCTGCAGGAAAAAAAAGGGACACAGCTTTGAGAAGATTTAGAGAGCCTTAGTTTTAGAGTTTTTCATTAGTTCTTTAGTTTTTCTTTTTCTCTCTCTACAAACAAAAATTACTGTTAAATATTTTTGGAGATTTGAAGCCATGATTCGTGGTTAAACTCTTCTATCTAGTTGAAGGATAATCAAAACTCTTGGTTCATCTATTACTGTGAGATCTAATTATTTTTAATTATTTTCTGCGTTTTTGGGTATTTATTTATTCTCTATTTAATTCCAAGGTGATTGTATTCATTCTTGTGTGATTATTTTTGCCAATTAAATAACTGATCACTATTTAATTGTCAGATAATCTAGAGCCATCTAAAACGTCAAATCCGTAAATGTTTGATAGTTTGAGTATTTGTGGCAAGTGATTAATTCAATCGTAATAGAAACTTTTGGATTATATCACAGGAATAAATAATCTAATTTGAACAAAGCCTCTTAGGTATTTGCTAGTTAGAATTGGTAGCTTTTCTAGATTCAAAGCTGTTGACTAATTGAATCCTAAGTTCTTATCTAGGGTTATTATTTGATTAGGGAAGTAATTAACAGTCTTACCTTGATTACCGACACAGTAAGGAAGAGTAGATTGTTAAAGCTTCTCAACAACCATAACCAATTTATTCATGAACGTAGGAATTTATTATTGTATCGATGATCAGTTAAATTGAACCAGAGTGAAGATTATTCCTTTGACTAGGGCTTAGTTAATATTTGATTTCGTTGAAATTAATTTTGCATTATTAAACTTCTTTATTTGAATCCTTGATTTAGTTAACTATTAGATTTCTTAAATTGAATTTTCTTTAGATTAATTCTTGTCAAATCCCCCTCCTTTAATTTTTAGTTTTTAAAGAAAATAAATCTACTAGTCCCTGTGGATACGACCCTACTTATCACTACACTACATTTTATTTTTATTTGAGTAGGTGAATTTATTTTGCTGGTTTGACACCTAACAAATTTTGGCACCATTGCTGGGGACTGGTGCCTTGATTTATTTATTTCTTTTATTTCTTTTAGCTTTTTATTTTTTTTAGGTATTTTTTTTCTGGTTATGTCTCATTCTTCTCATACGAGAGAATTGATATATATCTAAAGAATTTGTTTTTTTTTTTAATTTTTGTGTTTTTGTTTTTAGTTATTTATTTTTATCTTACTAACTCTTGAAGTATAGCAGCAAACTTTCATCAATTTGGCACAAATTTTGATTATCCCTCAAGAATTGTCAATGAGGTAAGCATTTCTTCTATTGACAAACGTTTAGATGCTTTAACTTGTATGGTTGAAAAATTAACTGTAGGGCAATGGCAACAAGCTCCGAATCATTCAATTGACATGTGTCCCACACTTCAATATGATTCAAATGGACATGCACGTGCATTTGGAGGATTCCCAAGGCCATCACAAAGGCGATACGATGCTTATTCCCATACATATAATCCACAATGGATGGATCATGCAAATTTTGACAATGGAGATTCATACAAATATCAGCCTTCTATTCAACCTGACCTATACTTTCAACAATTCAATCAGTCATCATACCCTTCTAGACCCACAACTGCCCAAGATTCAAATTATGGTTCATCGTTAGAGGAAAGCATTACGTCTTCAGCTACAGAAATGTTGCAATTTCAACAAGAGACAATGGCTAATATTAAAAATTTGCAGAATCAGATGGGTCAGTTGGCAATTGAATTCAATTGTTTGGTGCAGTAGAGATTGGAACAATTATCTCTCCAAACGATTGAGGAAACGGAGGAGGATGCAAATACTATCAATTTAGAGACTAATGAGGAGGTTGAGATGCCTAAAAGATGCTCCATATACTATCACAAGAAGAAGAAGAAGTAATCATAGCTAAATTTTTAGCAATTTATGATGGTAAAGAGGAGATTGAAGAAGAGACATCTGAGACCAAGCAGGAAAATGTGAATTATGATTCTATCGAGTTACAAGAATTGATGACAATGATGAAGTGCCTAAATAGCAAGACGTTTTTGAACTTAACGATGTGAAGATTGCCATTAACAAGCATATTGAGAAAGAGACTAATTGTTTGACCTTGAATCAAGAGTTGGAAGAATATGTTGATAAGTTAAATGATTGATCCATGTTTCGACAACCAAGTGAAGTGTTTGGTATTATTTTGCCAATTTGTAATGAAAAACCTTTACCTTTTGTTTTGCAAGTGACAACTCTCCATGAAACAATAAAGAATTCTGATAAGATGAATGGATGGGGAGATCATAAGTTGCTGCAATTTCAAGAGCTTGGATTTCCATTTGATCCTGTGGATAGGAGAAGAATAAGTCTAGCCAAAGACTTTAAAGAAAAGTGCTATTGGGAGACAACCCAATTTCTTTAATTTATCTTGTTATTTTCAATGAGTTTAGTTATTTTAAGTTTAGGTGTGAGAGTTTAATTATTTTTGTTTTTGCAGAAGACTTTTTCTTACAGGCCATGACCATATCTTACAGTCGGTGTTATGGGAATTCAAAGTTTGCAAAATCAAAAGACTTCTTCCATTAAGACGTGCCCATGCCTTGTGGTTGATCTATTAAGGAAAAATTTCATGAAGAAGTCAGAAGACTTTATCTAGTATAGTGTGGTCACGTCTTATACACAACACGCCTAGAGTTTGAAGACTGCACAATTAAAAGACTCATTCTCGTAAGACATGCCCACGCCTTATAGCTGGCTCTCAAAGAAAGTTACGAGAACAAGTCAGAAGATTTCATTTTGTATAGCGTGACCACGTCTTACAATCATCACACAGAAAGTTCGAAACTTGACAAGTCAGAAGATGTATTGTCATAGAGCGTGCCCACGCTCTACAAACAATAGTTTTCTGTATTTTGCTGCTGATGCACACCACCGAAGCTGCCAACCCCTCCACCTCCATAGACACACACTCACAACTCACGTAGCACACACCCACACCACTATAGAGATTGATTTTCAGGTTTTGTTTCTTTCCCTAAATTACTTTAAGAACTTGGTTGATTTAATTTGTGAATTTTTGGGTGATATAGTGAGTAGTGATAACTGCATTATGGTTGCATTTTGGTTCATCAAATGCTGAATTAAGTTTGCATGGTTGATGAGTTTCTGGCTACTTGTTGATAGTTGATATCTTATAGAATGTAGAATATTCGATGATTATTTATTTGATTGATTGGTACTACTCTAATGACTTTGCCCACTAAGGTTTAGCTATAACTTGGTTGGTCAATTGGTCATCCATTTGGACGAATTTTTGACAATTTATGGGTATTACTTGTTGGTGTTGGTACTTCATTGCACGTGTGTTGTGTTTTGTTATTGGGGATTATTGAGAAATTACTGCATATTCTTTCAATTTTTTTGGTTTGGAAAGCATAACATTGGTTATATAGTTGAGAAATTGCTTAATTTGGCTGACTGATGTTACTGCGCTGGCCTTAAGTTGGGTGATTGTTGTTTATATTGGATAAGTTAATGACTATTGATTCCAGTGACTAAGGGATTTGTGTGAAGTCCTGCTACCTGAATTAGTGCTGATATGTGTTTAGTTAACTTTGGGTCATTAAGATCATTACTGGATATATATTGTCTAGCTATAAACTTATTGGGCTCCTAATTTTCTATTCACTTGATTGGTTAGATTTGTTATGAGTATTGTCACTTGTTGGTGGTAATTTTCAATTGGAAAATGTTACTTGGTTGGGCTGTGGAGTATGAACGGTTATTTTGCTGGAATTATTGTTGAAGTTTTGTCACGGACTATTGACTATTGCTGTGGCTGCGTTGTTGATGTATGTGTTGGTTCAATTTTTGTTTCTATTCTTATATATTTGGCCATTGTTCTTAGACGATATTTTTTGACTTGTTTTTAATTGGTGTAACTTTTGGAAAACAATTGTTGATTGTGGAAGTGGTTGTCCTTAGTAGTTGAAATTTATTTTTAATGGTGCGATAATGGAATAGGGGCTGTGATGTTTGAGCATATGATGAATATTTTGGGAAACATTGATTAATTGATTGTTAATTTATTAGGTTTCACTTATGGGGAGAACGAGTCAACCTTCCAAGAAGAAATCAAAGGCACCCCAAAGGCAATCAATCCTTCCAATCCCACAAGCTAAAAAGCGACAACCTTCCTCTACTTCTAGAAAGAGGTCCAGATTGAGAATTGATAAGGGAGTTCTACCTCTTTCCTTGGACCAGCTAGGCAGTGCTCTCGAGCAACTTTCTACTCATCAAAAGAGACGCTTACAAGAATTGAAGACAAGATCATTTGCACCCTGCAAATGTATAGATCCAGCAGCATTAGATCACTTGAAAATTGCTGATGAGATACATAAACTCTTCTTTAACATAGGTTGGCAAAAGTATTTGACTATTAATTATCCAACTTATCATAAGTTAATTTATGAGTTTTATAGTACTTATCAATTTGAGAAACCTACAGATTTGAATTTGACTACTCTTAAGGTGATTAAATTTAAATTGTTAGGAGTTCAATTTAGCAAGTCTATCACCGAGTTTAACATGTGCTTAGGCTTTATTGATAAAAGTTCGGTTAATTCTGAAGAATATTTGAAAAGCGCATGTGATTTTGTTGAGCCATTTTTCTCGGGTAGCGTGGGATATTGGCAAGAGATGTCAACCGACCCTCATGCTTATGACTCCAACCAATCAAAAAGTTTCTATTTGAAGGATCCAGTTCTAAAATACATCTAGAAATTTCTTGCTTTTAATTTTTCTGGTAGAAAAGATTCTTCTGGGACTTTTACTAAATCTGAATTTTTCTTTATATGGTGCATACTTCGCAATGTCAAAGTGAATCTAGGTTGTTGGCTTGCTTCCCAATTTCAAACTGTGCTTACTAAAAAAAATAAACTGTTGATTTTGGGTTCAATCATTACTCATTTGGCTATAGAGTTAGGAGTTTTTGATCCCACTGATACTGACTTGCATATTACACCCCCTTGTGAGCCATTGACATTGTCTAGTTTAGAGAATATGGGAGTGGTGCGTAATGTAGATGGGACTTTTGAGTTTACTTCTCCCGGTAGCTATACACGTTCTAGTAGGCATAGTAGGCCAATAGAAGGACCTTTATGTAGTACTGCACCTTTAGATGAGTCTGGTCCTTCTATTTCTACTTCTACTGTGTCTTCATTTTCTTCGTTGGAGCTATAGTTACAGCAGGTGAGTGCCAGTATCAAGGGCCTAGATGATCGGTTGTCTCAAATGGAGCACCATATTTCGCAAATGGCCTCGGTGATGACTGCGTTCTTCAATGCAGTAGGGTCTGCTGGTTCTGACCCTCCAGCATCCAGTTCTTAGTTTCCATTTAGGGGAGTCCCCGCTCTACTTCTTTCTATCTTGTTTTACACTGGGGACAATGTAAGAAGTAGGTGTGGGGGGGGGGGAGGGTTGTTTACTTCTTCATTTATTCACTTGATTATTTCTGGTTTGGTACTTTTATTCACTACACAAATTCTCTTGTTTCTGGTTTGCTGATTTCTCTTGTTCACTTCTGAAAGTCTTTCTCTATTCTTTTATTTTGGCCAAATTCTACTGAAAATTTTTTGTCAAACAATCAAGATATTAAGTATGACTAGCATGGATTTCGTTAGCTTAATTACTTCACTTGTCTTGACAATTAAGTTGAATGACGAATGTGCAAGATTTGACCTATTTAATCCTTGTTGTGAGCTTTGAGCCTATAAGAGTAATTTACTTATTTTTGCTCCATTTCTTTTGTTAAGTGATTTTCATACATGGATTGGATATTCTAGAACTTGCACTGTTATACATATTGAGATCACAATATTGAACTTAATGCATTAAAATGATAAGGGCACCTAGCCTTAAACCTTTTTTACTATCGTAAAAACATGCCTTAAACTTCGATTACCCTTAGTAAGCCTCCTTGAGCCTTAACTTTTTCTTTGTTTATTAACTATATAACTTAGCCAAAAGCCTTTTCATTTTGACTTTCTCTTTCAACCGAGTATCAAGGGAATTTCACTTTCACTACATGAAAATTAGTTTTGGAAACTCCATTGCGATGTGTTTAACTAAAGGAAATTCATTAGCAAGTGCAAGTGTTTGGAATTTTTGTGTTTTTGTGAAAAAAAAAACAAAGAAAAAAAGAAAAAAAAGCAGAAAAAGCAGAAAGAAAAAAAAAGGGTGAAAAAGTGAAAAAAATATATATATACAAAAATATTTGTGAAGTGTTTTTTTTTTTTACATATGTGTTGAGTTATGGTAGTTGGGCAAAGCCCGAGATATGATTACACTTGCCTAGATATTTGCGTTATGATAAACACTTAGCATGGAGTTACATGGAAATAACAATTATACTCATGTAATGATTTTGTGAAATTTGCTTTGATACCTTAACACCTAAATTATCCTTTCATCATACCTTTAACCTAAGCCTCATTACAACATTTATGAAAGACCCTTTGATTTTTGTATTAAGTTCTTATTTTATGTGGTGGAGAGTTGATATATGTGCAAGCCAATGGTAATACCATTCCATTGTATTGATGTGTGTTTCAAAGATATCTTATCTCCTTATTTTTTGAGGGTTGAGTGACTACATTGACAATCTTAGGGAGGATGTTGAATCTTGTGCATTTGAATTTTGACAAAATTGTTGAGAAAGGTATCCATATAACTATTTCACATCTTTTTCTATCTAGCAATTTTTTTATTAAATACTAACAACTATCTTTTATCTTACGCACATTACATTTAAAAAAAAAGACACACATGCACAGAGAGTTATATTAATTTTTAAAATTATTACAAAAACACAATATAAATGAAACTCTTATTAGAAAAACACAAACTAAACAAAGCCCTTAGTTTTCCTGCAGTATTATCATAAGGATGGCATTGCTAATTATCTGTCATTTTGGTTACTCCACTAGTATCTATGCAATTTATTCATTGATGTAGATCAATTTTAGTTAGACATAACAAAACCTCATTCCATAGTAGATGAAAAAAGTTTGATTTAAAAAAAGAAAAGAAGGTATTAAACTATAAGGAAATAATTTTTTTTTGGCAGCCACAGAATTTAGCCACTTGTGACAATTTAATTTAGCAACATTGGTGCTGGTTGTCAAATTTTCTATGATCTGATGCAACATGATGGGAAGAAAAATTACTTTTCGTCATACTAGTAGGTAGTTATAGAATGCTTCACTTGCTAATTTCTCACTGAAAAATAGTTAGTTTGACAAATTGTACACAATAACCTAATATCAAGAAAAGTATTTTTCACTACATAGTTATCCTAGAGCACTCACAAGAATTCAGAAATAAAACTAAATTCATATGTGATCGATTTGTATGATGTTAGCATATTCAAAGTAGCAAGTTATACAGCATTGCAACTTTTTGTCTAAAAAAGGTCGAGCATATCAATTATAGTGTGGTAAAAAGCTTGAATTCTAATACCTTTTATGTTTGAGGATTTCTTTTGGTCCTTAGATGTCATTCTAATACCTTTCATGATTGAGGTATGATTACATTTATGAACCCTCTGTTGTTAATTCCAATGCTAATTGTAATACAACTAAGTCGTTGATAAAATATTTTCATCTATGTCATATGCTTGCAACGAGAGTGTTGGGCAAAATGGAAGTGAAATAGGATAAATCAAGCACGCAATGAAAATAATGAACACGAGATTTATGGGGTTCGGTCGTAAGACCTACATCCACGGGCAGACCAAGAGAGAAAATTTCACTATGAGCAAGAACAATAGAGTACAAAGCAACGTTTTCTAAAAAACTCCCCTCACAACTCATAATACACACTCTCTGCGATCAATCTCTCTCTTTTTTCCCTTAATACAAAAGGACTAAACAAAACCCTTTTTATAATTTAATGGGCCGGGCTCCAAATAATGAGGAAAGCCCATCAAATCTCCTCCTCCGAATTATTTGGAGGGCATCACCATCCCGGCTATCAAGCAACAAGCTTCAAACTTCTCCTTTGGAAGAACCTTCGTCTGCATATCAGAGCTATTTTTATCTATGTGAATCTTCTTAAACTATAACAACTTAGAACTCAAAACATCTCTAATCCAGTGATATCTGATATCAATATGCTTTAACTTTGAATGAAACTGAGAATCCTTACCAAGGTAGATGGCACTCTGACCGTCACAAAATAGTTGATATCTTTCTTGAACAAAACCAAGCTCCTGAATGAATTTCTTCATCCGCATCAACTTTTTGCATGCTTCAGTGATTGCAATAAACTCTGCCTCAATGGTAGAAAGAGCAACACACTTCTGCAACTTAGATTGCCAAAACACAACTCCCCCTGCATAAGTGATAACATAACCTGAAGTGGACCTATGAGTATCAACATCCCTAACCATATCAGAATCAGTATAGCCAACCAAAATAGGATCATCACTTCTAAGACAAAGTCTCAATTCTGAACTGCCTCTAAGATATCTCATAATCCACTTAACAGCTTCCCAATGTTGTCTTCCAAGATTTGAAAGAAAACGACTTACCACACCAACTGCATAAGCTATGTCTGGTCTCGTACACACCATGACATACATCAAACTTCCCACTGCTGAAGAATAAGGAACTTTCTCCATTTCCTTCTTTGATGTATCAGTAGTAGAACACTGTTAAATACTCAACTTAAAATGAGTAGCAAGAGGAGTACTTACTGTCTTAGCATTATCCATGCTAAACCTCTAAAGCACCTTGCCAATACACTTCTCTTGAGATAAGTAAAGCCTCCTAGCAACTCTATTTCGAGAGATCTCTACGCCCAAAATCTGTTTGGTTGGGCCCAAGTCTTTCATAGTAAAAGATTTACTCAATTGTCTCTTCAACTCATTGATCTTTGAAACATTCTTGCCAACAATCAACATATCATTAACATAAAGTAACAAAATAATGAAGTCATCATTAGAGAATTTCTGTACAAAAACACAGTGATCTGAAGTAGTTTTCTTGAAACCTTGCTTCCTCATAACAGACTCAAATTTCTTATACCACTGCCTAGGCGCTTGCTTTAAGTCATACAGACTTTTTTTCAGCTTGCAGACATAATTCTCTTTCCCTTTCACTTCAAAACCTTCTGGTTGTTCCATATAGATTTTCTCTGCTAACTCACCATGAAAAAAAGCAGTTTTAACATCTATCTGCTCAATCTCCAAATCAAGGCTAGCTATCAAGCCAAGAACTATCCGAATAGAAGACATTTTGACAACAGGAGCAAAGATTTCATCAAAATCGACTCCTTTCCTCTGACTGTATCCCTTAACAACCAGTTTAGTTTTATATCTCGGAAGTGAACAAAACTCATCCTTTTTTATGCGAAAGTCCTACTTATTCTTTAAAGTTTTCTTGCCTTTAGGAAGTGCTGCCAACTCAAAAGTGTTGTTTTCATGCAAAGATTTCATCTCGTCTTGCATAGCATCAAGCCACTCTTTTTTGTGCTCATCTTTCAAGGCTTCTGCAAAACATTCAGGTTCTCCCCCATCAGTCAGCATTACATATTCATGAGGAAAATACTTAGTAGAAAACTGTCTAACTTTGGTAGACCTTCTAGGAGGATCATTAGGTAGATTCTCAAGCACTGGAGGCTGATCATCAGGATCAATCTGTATAGGAACATCTGCATCAAATGCATCATGCTGATCAATCTATACCTCATCAACAATTTGGTCATTCTGAGCATCCTGTACAGTTTGTTGAGGAACAATGATAAAATGAACTGGATAAAAAATAACTGAATCAGATGCAAACTTTGTCACGAGCTTTTAAGTTTTCTCAACATCTTCAATAGTCTGATCCTCCACAAAAATCACATCCCTATTTCTGACAAGCTTTTCCTCAGTTGGGTCATACAACCTGTAACAAAACTCATCCTGTCCATAGCCCAAAAATACACATTCTCTGATCTTGACGTCAAGTTTTGACATCTCTTCCTTAGAGACATGCACAAAAGTTTTGCAACTAAAAACACACAAATGATCATATGAGACATCCTTACCTGTCCATACCCTGTTAGGAACATCAAGCTGCAAAGGAACACATTGTGTGAGATTAATCAAATGAACAACAATATTTATAGCCTCACCCCAAAAAGATTTTGATAATTTGGCATGAGACAACAAATATCTGACTCTCTCAACCAATGTTCTATTTATCCTTTCAGTTAAACCATTCAACTGTGGTGTTTTTGGTGGAATCTTCTGATGCTGAATGCCTTGCTGCTTGCAATACTCATCAAATGGCCCAATGTGTTCTCCTTCATTATCAGTTCGAATACACTTTAACTTTTTACCAATCTCTTTCTTAACTGAAGCCTGAAACTGCTTGAAAACATCCAATACCTGATTTTTGAATTTTAACGTATAAGGTCAAACCTTCCTTGAGTGATCATCAATAAATGTCACAAAATATGAGGAACCATCACGTGTCACTGTCTTCATGGGATCACACAAATCAGAATGAATCAAATCTAACACATCTAATTTTCTAGAAGGAGGATGACTTTTAAACCTGACTCTATTCTGCTTTTTTTGCTAAACAATGATCACACTTCTTCAAATTTGTACTCTTCAGTCCAGACAACAGGTTTTTCTTTGCTAGCATTTTCATCCCTTTTTTACTTATATGACCAAACCTCTTGTGCCACAAATCAGTTGCACCAGAATTATCTGCAATATTAATACACTTTTTGGAACACTTGGCTTGTATCAAATACAATTTGCAATACTTCTTGCCTCTTGCCACAATCAGATTTCTTTTAGTGAGCTTCCATTGTCCATTGAAGAAAGAGTTACAAAAGCCATCATCATCCAGCTTCCCAACTGAAATTATATTCAATCGGATATCAGGAACATATTTAACATCCTTGAGAACTAACCTTGTGCCATTACCTGTCTCGAAGAAAATATCTCCCACACCAGCTATCTCAGCATGACCATTATTACTCATACTCACAGTGGCAAAGTAACCATGTGTCAAGGATGTGAATATATCCTTAAGAGAAGTGGCATAAATGGTAACACCACTGTCAACTACCTAACTGGTTTCAGGAAACACAAGATTATTTACAGTATCACATACAAGAAGAAAATCTTTAACTGCAACAGTGATTCTCTCTTCAGCATCATTTTTCGTATCACTGCCTTTATCATTTTTCTTCCCCTTATTTTCTTTCTTCAGTTTCCAGCAATACTTCCTGATATGTCCATCTTTGCCACAATGATGACACTTCACATTTGCCAACTTTCTTCTGGACTTACTTCTGCTCTTGTCTCTCTTGCTCTGTTCTCTGGTTTGATTTCTGCCTCTAGATTTAACAACAAAAATGTCTGACTGTGAAGTAGTGATCCCCTGTGTGCGCTTTCTGCTTTCTTCATTAAGTATACTACCCTTAGCATAATCTCAAGAAATCACACCACTAGGAGCTGTATTGCAAATTGTTGTTCGAAAAGTTTTCTACGAATCTGGCAAAGACCCAAGAAGTATCAAATCTCTAATCTCATCATCAAAGTTGATACCCAAGCCAGTCAACCTATTTATGACATCTTGAAACTCATTCAAGTGATCAGTCATGTGAGTACCATCTCTGTATCTCATAGACATCAACTGCTTAATCATAAACATTTTATGATAGCCACTCTTTTTTGCATATAATTCTTAAAGTTTGTTCCACAAAGTACGAGCATGAACTTCATCACATACATGATTTCACCCATTATCATCAATCCATTGACGAATAAAAGAATAAACTTCCATATGCATGATTTTTCAATCTTCATTGCTCGAATCATCAGACTTTTTAGTCAAAAATATGGCTTAAACAACTTCTTAAGATAAAGTAAATCTCTCATTTTACTTTTCCAAGCACGATAATTTGTACTATCCAAACAAATCATTTTTTAAGTATTCACATTCATTGAAAATAACATACAAGAGCCCAAAACTACTAAAAATACTCAGCAAATTGAAAATAGACCTAAAAAATGGATTCAAGACATTGAAAAATTGTGGGAAAGAGTGGCACTGAAAAAAGTTAACAGTCAACGCCAGTCAATGGTCGGTCAACGCCAGTCAATGGCCGGTCAACGATCAGCCGATCAACGGTCAACCTAGTCAACCCGGTAAATGGTCAGTCAACTAATCTAATGGTCCTTGACAATAGGGTGTAAGATTACACAATGCAATCACCCACACCAAATCAAAACTAACTCTTCCAATCTAACGGTCAAGATTAAAGATTCTAAAATCAGATCAACGGCTGAGATCAAAGGCTAAAATCAGCTTACCACACTGGATTATCTCCTCTCCAGAACAAAGCCCACTCTCACCCAAAACGGAGATGGCAAGTGCCCTTTACCCCGGTGGAATCCAGCGACAAATTTTGATGAGCAAGTAGATCTCGAACAGCTTTATCTAATGGTGGTGAAATTTTTCGATTAAGATGGTTGGAAAGGCACAAACGACGAGGCGAACAGATCTGTCTTTCGCCGGAGAGTGATGCAAATTCTGACAACTAACTCCGGTGAAACTTTGCAGATAGATAGATCAGGAGGCATAGATTCCAGTGATATCAACACCTCCCTCTAATTCTCTCAAAAACTCCACGAACCAAAAATGGCTACTCTCTTTTTTGATAGGCTCTGATACCAGTTTGTTAAGCAAAATGGAAGCGAAATAGGATAAATCAAGCACGCAATGAAAACAATAAATACGAGATTTATGTGATTCGGTCGTAAGACTTACATCCACGGGTAGACCAAGAGAGAAAATTATACTGTGAGTAAGAACAATAGAGTACAAAGCAAAGCTTTCTAAAAAACTCCCCTTATAACTCATAATAGGCACTCTCTGTGATCAATCTCTCTCTTTTTTCTCTTAATACAAAAGGACTAAACAAAACTTTTTTTATAATTTAATGGGTCGGGCTCCAAATAATAAGGAAAGCCCATCAGAGAGTGACATAAACAGCGTGAAACACAACACCAAATAAAACGAGAAAGAAAATTTGTGCCCATGGATTGTCATTCTGTCAAAGTCGGATTGGGCAAACTGGTTAGACTTATCCCTTGGAGACTTGGACTAGTTTCACATCCCCAAAAGTTTCACTTTCATTGAGTAAACTTTTCGTTGTTGTCTAAAATCAATCTTTTGTCCACAAGTCCATAAATAAGAGGTTCCCACAATAATTTGAAAAATGATGTCTGAGGCTTGACCATGAATTAATGATAAATTTTGAGAAGCAAGTGGTAAATTTGACTATGAATAGTAACTTTTGTCCATAATGTATGAAATTAATGATGAATTTTATAAAAAAATATAAATTTGATTGTGTAGTATACGTACTGTAAAAAAAAAATGTAAACAAATTTATATAATTTTATGGTAATGTCACGTCTTTTTTTGACAATTTGGGAAAGGAGAAGGGAACCTACCTTACTCAATCCAAACTGAAAGCAAGAATAGGAAGAACACCTAATCTTTTACCCCACAAACCCACTCCAAAAGTCATGGTAACTTTTAGAGGGGCGTAGGAGCTTAAATACTAGACCCTAACAAGCAACTCGTCCGATGTAGGACTTTATATTTTTTATATTTTTTTGACAATTTTGGAAAAGGAGAAGGGGAACCTACCATACTCAACCCAAATTGAAAGTAGGAATGGGAAGAGCACCTAATTTTTTACCCCACAAATCCACTCCAAAAGCCATGGTAACTTTTAGAGGGACGTAGGAGTTTAAGTACTAGACCCTAACAAGAAACTTGTCTGATGTGGGACTTCATAATTTTTTTGACAATTTGGAGAAAGGAGAAGGGAAGCCTATCTTACTCAACCCAAACTGAAAGTAGCAATTGGAAGAGCACATAACCTTTTACCCCACAAACCCACTCCAAAAGCCATGATAACTTTTAGAGGGGTGTAGGAGCTTAAGTACTAGACCCTAACAAGTAATGTCACGTCTTTATAGCACATTCTATTGTTTGCTAGTATAATGCATCTGTGTGGAAGATATGGCGACATTATGACATGTCTATCGGTCAATGTTAGGGCGAAATATAGTTGAAATAGTTTATTGACTAAACGGAACATTTGAATATTTTTCAATAGCATTCCTCAATCTGATACATTGTAGATTAATTAGTAGTAAATGTGGTGAAAATGATTAAGAAATAATGAAAATCACCATATCTTCTAAAGTTTTATTGAAATTTTATATTTTGTGGAGTTAATACTGGGCAATTGTTTTCTCAAAAAAAAAAACAAAAAAAAGGCCCACAGGATGAAGAGTTAGGTACGTTTCAAATAAATGTCAGATAAGATCTTCCTATATCATTTTCGAGATTAAAAAAATTTGTAAGTAGATCACGCCACATTTCATTTAATGTCTTGCTTCTTATTTGATACATTTTATATACGTCTACACCTTATTTAGTTTTTGTTATCCATTATGCACTAATTTGATGTCTTTTTCTTTCCACATGAAAAAGAAAATTCTGGTTATGAAGTGAAAAAACAATTAGAATTAAAGGATACGAAATTGAAGGCTCAAGATAGGATATAACTACTGAATGAGGAGAAAAATGGAATTGAACTAACGTTTCATTGTAATAAAGACACCTTACTGTGGTATCTTTATCCAAATGAAAAAGAAAAACTAGACTTGAGCCCCATTGAAATTTAGCGAGAAAACAATATGTCCCTTAAAAACCATATCTACTGTCACTTGATTGCGATCTAAATTTTTAGGAAAATTAATTCCCCATTATGGATATTTTTCTTGTTTTCTTCCTTCTTCAACTTTTCTTCTCATTCTATAAGAACAATATAAGATAGGGGTGTTCCTGGACCGTTACCCAGTCCATGAACTAAACTCTTGATCCAAATCAGCAGAACTGATTCGATAAAATTCAAACTGTGAATTGGTCCATCTCTATATGGTAACTCAAAAAATCAATTCCGGTATCCCGATATCCAAACCAATTATTTTTAAGTTTAGTTTTTTAAAAAAATTAAAAAAATCTGAATTTGTTTGAAATTTTCACTTCCAGTCCTTAATTTTACTTTTATAAATAAATTATTCAGATAATTTTTTTATTTAAAAAAAACTTCTATTAATTGTATATAATAATTAATTCAACACTTTCTAATTATTTTATCTTGACAAAAATAGTCTTTAAAACTATATAAAAGGATAAAACTAAGTCTAAATTTTTGTTTATGCAAACTTAAACAATAAAAATGTGCTTTCAACATAAAATATACATTATATTTTAACACAAAAATTAAAAAGTAATTAATATTATACACGGACTAGTTTAGCTAATCAGCGGTTTGCAACCCAAACTGGTTGGCTAAATAATTTAGCTAATCAGCGATTTGCAACCCAAACTGGTTGGCTAAATACTCAAATCGATGCCCAAATTGGTTATAGAAATAAGTTCTTGTATTATTCTTTTTTAAGCTCAGGATGAATTGGTTTTGCTGATTTTTTTTAATTTTTCAATTTTTTTAATTACCTTTCAGCTGATTTTTTTCGCGTTATTGGACCAAGATATTTTCAAAGGTTTGATCTTTCTACCCTATCTATAACAGTTTTACTACAATGCACAAGAACGTGTTATGTCAAATCTCATTTATTAGAAGGCAAACATGTGATAGGGATACAATACCAATTTCACGGTTTGAAATCAAATGAAATAAATGCGGGTATATGGTCAAGAACCTTTCATTTCCAATACACCAAAGTTTCTTGCAATTTTTGACTTTGCAGCCCATAAGTTCTTTCATGTTACTGTGAAGAAGAGAAAAGAAGTTAGAGCGTGAAATGAGAAAAACACTGCATGCTACTCAAATATGGATATATGGGGATATGAGCACTCATTTAATTCCAGACAAACACAATCGCATCTCCATTGCTGTTACAAAATCCTGGTTTCTGCATTAAAAATATTGACAAGTCTTTCAATCATTCTTCATCATTAGAGCTGGCAATCAAATCCAAAATTCAACAACTCACCCAACTCGTTCACTAATTTTAAAGGATGGGTTGGGTCAGTTGGGTTATGGATTGTGTTGGGTTAAGTTAAGAAAATCCAACTTATTTATTAGGTGGGTTAGATTTTTTATTTGGGTACTCATTACCCAACTTATATTTAAAAAAATCAAATCAATTGAATGTTTCTTCCTCAGTTCCTCCACAACCGTTTCGTTATTTCCTTTGCAAAAACACAGCCTTCTTGTCACAAGAAAAGGAAAAAAAAAAAGAAAAAAATTGCACTTTTGCTCCATCTAACTTTTATGAATTATGGCACGTCCTTCATTTTACAACTACTTTTGCATTATATTTTCAACCATGACCAAAAGCAACCTGTCAAAGCAGAGCAACCAAAAATACGAGAAGATTGTAATTTTTTTTTTCTTTTTGTAAGATTCTTCCAAAATGTGGACCTTCGTTGATCTTCAATTTCGTTTTTTCTGCACTAAAAATTAGGTACTTTGCTCACATTCGTTTTCCTCTGCCTATTTTCTTGGAAAACCAAATGACCTTTAGCTGAACTACTTACGTTCATATCTAATACATCCAATTTGTCCTAAGCGTTGCCCTACTAATAAGAGGCATTAATTTCCTATGTCTAAAAGTTCCTAAAATAAGAAAAAAAATAATTAAAGTAGCAATGTTCCATTGTCTTCCATGCTTATATGATTCGAACACTGAATTTAGGTTGAACATGAAATTAATATGATAGATCTAGTATGCTTGTTGCTGGCCTGAGAGAACTTGGCCTCCATGAATCCAAGTCCCAGCTGCACCATATCAAGTTCTTCCAATACAAAATGATTAATTTTTGGTCCACTTTGCCAACTTCATGGTCAACAAGATGAGATTGAAGCAAATATTGCACATGTTCCTTCATGCAGATATACATAAGAGTACTTAATGAGTAGCAGACAGATTTTTGCCAAAAATCATCTAAAGCCTCTCTTAATTGGATGCAAAACTAATAGTTGTACTTCAAATTTTTTTCAACTAAAAAAATATGCATTCATTCCAAGAAAAAGAAAAATGGTACATATAGTAGCTAACCATTCAAATGATTGAATCATTAGAAGTGTGCGCTTGCATTTGTGGAAGTGTTCTAGTGTGTGAAAATATGTTTATATATGGAAAGATGTGTTTATATGTGTGAAAAAAATTATTTTGTAATCATTTTGTGTGTGTAAATGTGTGTGAAAATGTATTATGTACCAAAATTTATAAAATAATATGTTGGGTCATATTTGGGTCATAGGTTTGAATTAACCCATTATGACCCAACCTAATATTAACCTAATATACAGTTGGGTGGGTTGGATATGACCCATTTAAATAAAAACTCAATACTAACTCAGTCAAAAACCACCCAACCCGCCCAATTGCCTCCCTTAATTGCCAGTATGATGTATCTATGTGGAAGATATAACAACATTATTATGTACAATTTTGTGAACTACAAAGTCTTAAGCAATACAGATTCTATTAATTAAGCGGTGAAACCACCAGTCTTAATCATGTAGTGAGAATCAAAAGGAAGGGAAGAAAAAGAGAGGGAAGAAATTGGAACCCCTTGTCAATCCGAACAGAGCATTTACTTTTTTTTTTTTTTTTTTTCTGATGTAATCAATTTCAGTTAGACATAACAATGCCTTATGCATTAGTAGATGGAAAGTTTGATAAAAAAAGAAACGAAGGTCTTGAACTATAAGGGAGTATCTTTTTGCGCCCTCATAATTTAGGCATTTTCCTTACTTAAGACAACTTAATTTACCAACAGTAGTACTAGTTCTCAAATTTTCTACGATCTGATGCAACATGATGGATAAAAAAAATCATAGGAGTAGGTAGTTGTAGAATGCTTCGCCCGGCAATTGCACAGGGAGCAATAGATATTTTGACAAATTGTACACAATAACCTAATATCAAGAGAAGTCTTTTCCACTACATAATTGCACTAGAGCACCCTTAATAGACAACGTTATTAAGAGTTTAGAAATAAAGCAAAGTTCACACATGATCGATTTCTATGATGTCAACATATTCAAAGCAGAAAGCTATCCTGAATTGACAATTTTGTCTGAAAATCAATCACAGTAGGATTAAATGCTTGAATTCTAATACCCTTTATGATTGAAGATCTCCTTTGGTCTTATCTGTCATTCTAACACCTTCTATGATTAAGTTGACTGATTTTCTACCTAATAATTTCTTTTAACATTATTCTATTTCACACTCGGAGTTTGTGATAATCTCCTGTATGTTATCAAGAACCTTCATATTGTCAATTCTAAGGCTAACTGCATGGTTGTCTACCTCATATAGGGACAACTTGAGTGACATAAACAACGTGAAACACAACACCAAATAAAACGACAAAGAAATTTTTTACAAGTGTTCTATCACAATCGGATTGGGCCAACTGGTGAGACTTATTGTAATATAAGGGCCCTTCATGGGCATATTACTAATTTAGACCACTTGGGTCTATTAGTGAGTTGGAAGACTTGGAGGGACTTGAAGGCAATTCTGTTAAACTTGATTTTAACCCCCCCCCCCCAAAAAAAAGACTAGGGCTTCTCTTCCTTCTTCATTTTCTCTTCTTCTCTTTGTA
The DNA here is from genome assembly GCA_024721245.1 of Mitragyna speciosa. Lineage (NCBI taxonomy): Eukaryota > Viridiplantae > Streptophyta > Magnoliopsida > Gentianales > Rubiaceae > Mitragyna > Mitragyna speciosa. The sequence continues at coordinate 31,824,157 of CM045553.1, read as the reverse complement.
AGCTTCCTTTTCTTCCTCTCCCTAAATCTACTTTTATTTTGCTTAAAGGAGGTGGTGAAGGATTTTATCCTCAAAGGTAAGGGGGGCAACTAGGCGGGTTGGGCGGTTTTTGGATGGATTGGTATTGGGTTTGCATTTAAATGGGTTATACCCAACTCACCCAACTATATATTAAGTTAATATTGGGTTGGGTCATGTTGGGTTAACTCAAACCCATGACCCAAATATGAGCCAACATATTATTTTATAAATTTTGGCTACATAATACTTTTTCACACACATTTACACACACAAAATGATTTTTGTCACACATATAAACACATCTTTCCATATATAAACATATTTTCACACACTAGAACACTTCCTCAAATACAAACACACACTTCTAATGACTCAATCATTTGAATGGTTACTACAACATTCTTCTTATTACAAAAAAGGTTTAAACATTGTAAGTCTTAAATTGAAAAAACCAAGAAATTCAATGCAGATGATTGCCTATGTACCAAAAACATAAAAAGCAATGAAATTAATACCATGAGCAGCTGTTTGGTGCATCAATCAATGTTAATGGTAGCATCACAGGAGTCCGTATTTAGACCCTATTTTTTTTATATGGGTGTTAGTTTTCTTCTAAAATTTCGGTTAATTAGGGGACAAGATTTTATTTTGCATAGTTTTGGGATAGAAAATGGACTATAACTTGATTAAAAGTTACAATATATGATGATTCTATTTTTCTTAATTATAAAGATTAATTGCAAAATTTATTTATTTGCAAGTTTCTGGTTTTAGTCAAACGAAGGATAATAGGAGATTGGTTTCTTTATATGCTTCAAAGAATCAAATTTAACAACTTTCTGGATGCATTAATAGTGAAGTAATTAGCATGCAGTTCCCAAAAAATCATATTTTCGATCAATGATGAATGTGGTAAAGTAGTTATTTTGTTAATAAAGTATAATATTGTTCACTTTTTTTTATTTCATATTCTGCAAAAAAAAAATTGCCTTGACTATTTATTTAAATGAGCAGTAATAAATATGAATTAGTCCAATACAGTGATATCAAATCTTAAGGGATATATGTTCTAATGGACGTCTCCATTACGAAATTAGTGAATGAAAAATAAATTATTTCGAAACAAATCACAGATTCTCCAGTTGAAGACTGAGAACGTAGAGCCACGGTCTTAAGGTCTAAGCAAAATAAGTAGTATAAATTAATTTATTGAAAAATAAAAGGACTTTACCAAATAGAATTCTAGAAGTTGTTTTCCTTAGGTGCATGCACTGATTTTCCGGGTACAAATTTGACCAAAACAGGAATTTGTGTACTGCGAATTAATTGTAGGGCTAATTTAGGAGTGATAAGTGACATCAAAATCTTGTTTCATGACACTACATCATGCCAGCTATACAATATAAGTTGGGTAATGGGTACCCAAACAAAAAATCCAATCCACCCAATAAATAAGTTGGGTTTTCTTAACCCAACCCACTAAAACCCCTAACTCAACTGACCCAACCCATTCTTTAAAATTAGTGGGCGGGTTGTTGGGTTTTAGGTTTGATTGCCAACTCTACTCAAAGGGAGACAAATAGTGAAAATCTTGAAGAATATTCCCCAGGTAATTGCTCTTAAAGCCATCCTTGTTTCCTTGCTTTTGGTTTATGCTAGAATCTAGTGGGTTAGTGGGTAATTGGTGAGTTTTGGGTTATTTATGTTATCTAGGTCTTGTATCTTGGGTCTTTACTGTGTTTGAATGTGAGAGTAGTTGGCTTCTTGGCACTGATAAAATATGGGTTTAGATCCTTAAAGACAATGTGTGATTCATGATTCATGTTGTGTGTTGTGTTAATGTTATTTTTCTTTGACATCTTATGCCATTTTGGAGTTGTTTTGGTGTTTGGATTGTGATGGATTGAGTTGAAGAGGGTTAATTTTGGTTTTGGGTGTTGTAGAGGTTGCAGCCCCGTTGCCTGAGCTCATCCGCGGTACTATCCGCGCCGCAGATGAAGTCGCGGCTTGTTAGGGTTGCCTTACTGGAGTCATCCACGTTTCCAGCCGTGTCGCGGATGACACTGCGGATGGGACACATGAGGCTTTGACCCGAGCCTAGGCATTAGTTGCGCCGCGGCTGGTACCGTGGTTAGGTAGTGTAGGCGAGTCGCGGCGTCAGCCACGTTGTGGCTAACGTCGCGGATAATGGCGGTTTTGCCTCTTTTTCTCATTTTGTGTGTTAAGTTAGGTATAAGCCTCCTTTATGATTTTTTGATAAAATTAGTATATGACACTAGTGTTATTTGTTTGTTATAAGCGATGACGGTGATTTCCACTACTCGAATTACTTGAACTAGTTTCGGATCAAGGTAAGTAGTATTCGAATATCTTTGCATTTTGAAAATGTACCTTGCTAAATCTTATATTTTGAAATGTTAATTCTTATATAAATGGGCTTGAGCTTGGTTATGTTTGGTATTGCTATGAAATGAGTATATGTGGTCTACTTGTTGTTTGAATAACTTATGATTTGAGCTCTGGTATGTGAAATGGATTATGACGGGACTAGTTTCTTAACTTTGATGTTTGTAGTAAAATCTTTGAACCGTACTAACTCGGTGATAGTTAGTTTTGAACCGGATCAACTGAGTGGTAGTTGGTTTTGAACCGCGTTAACCGGGTCGTAGTTAGTAACTGGATATCCTGGGTCATTTCTCCACTAACTACTTGAGCTCTTCTTGAAGTGATTTATGATTATGTTTTGAATTGTACCTGTTTATGATTTGACCACATATCTTTACGAATGTAATAACTATGGGTTTGTATTGAAAATTATATACATATGTGTAACAATCTTAAGCCCCAAAGAGATCGTTTTGCTACTTACTGGGTGATTTTATCACTCACTCCATTCTTGTTATTTCTCTCAGGGAATGAATTTGGAGAAGAGGATTGAAATATCTTTTGGACCTCCTGAATCGTATTTATGGACATTAGATGTAGAAGAGGTTATTTTTGAGATTATTCATTGTATAGCTATATTTTTTGTATAAACTAGGTTATACATATGATCCCCAATTATTTTTGTGATGGGGCAATAGAAATGTAAATGAATAGTGTATGTTTCGGAATGAATGGAATGACTTTCTCTTGGGCTATTGTTGTTATTATATGAAGCTATGGTTGATTGTCTTATGTTTTGTATCAATTAGCTTTGTACTCTAACGTAGTCTAAGGCATGAAGGGTATCACGTCTTGGGTCGCGAGGCGTGACACTTACCCCTCGGATACGGACTAGTTTCACTTACGCTAAAGTTTCGTTTTATTTGACTAAACTTTTTGTTGTTTTCTTAAATCAATTTCTGTACACACTTTTATATGCAAGAGGTCCCTATGATAGTTTGAAAAATGGTGTATGACGGTTGGCCGACAACTAATGATAGATTTTGTAAGGAAAGCAATAGATTTGGTTATGAGCTAGCAATATTTGTCCAGAAAGTGATAAAATTAATGATAAATTTTGTACGAAAAGTAATATAATTGATTAAAAAGTAGTAAGTTTTGAAAAAAAATAAATTTTATATAATGTGACGGGAATATCGCCTCCTTATAGCACCCTCTATTGTTTGCTAACATGATGCATCGATGTTGAAGATTCGGCATTATTACATGTCTATAAGTGACAATATTAAGGCAAAAGTCGCATCTCTATGGCATCGTATATTATTTGCCAATATGATGCATTAGTGTGGAAGATTCAACATTATTACACATCTATAAGTGATAATATTAAAGTGAAAGATAGTTGAAATAGTTTATTGGACCGGATGTGGTATTTGAATATTTTCAATAGCATTTTCTAAATTTGCTGCATTTGACTTCGTAAATTAATTAATAGTAAATATGGTGAAAATGATCAAAAGAACAAAGGGAATAACCATATTGGACAATGGTTTTATCCAAAAAAGAAAGAAATAAATAAAGCGTTAGTTATGTTTCAAACAAAGCGTTAAGTAGATTACGCCACATCTCATTTTATATCTCGCTTCTTATTTAGTACATCTTCTATACGTCTGCACTTCATTAGTTTTTATTATTCACTATGCAATTATTTAATACGTTTTTCTTTCCACATGAAAAACAATTTCTGGTTATAAGCCAAAAAATTAGTGAAATACTAAAGGATGTGAAAGTCGAGACTGAAGATATAACATCAATCCTTTATAAGGAAGAAAATGGAATTAAGGTTACATTTCATTGTAATAAAGATACCCTATTAGAGGGGATATCATAAAAAGAAAGAGAAAAACTAGACCTGAACCCCCTTAAAATTTAGTGTAATTTTCTTCAAAAACAAAAAATTTAGTGTAATTTGTCCAATCAAACGCTATCTACCGTCAGTTGATCGCGATCCAAATTTTTAGATGAATTAGTTCCCCAGTATGGATATTTTTCTCTTAATCCTTCTACTGCTTTTCTTTACCTTCATTAGGAACAATATCAAGTAGTAGCCAATTTTTCCAAGTTATAGTACCATGATATTTTCAAAGGTTTGATCTTTCTACCCAATCTATCACAGTATTTTACTACAATGCACGATATCATGTTGTGTCCAATCTGATTTCCTTAGGAAGCAAACATGTGATCTGGAAACAATACCAATTTCACACTTTGAAATCACATCAATAAATGCGTTTACCTGGTCAATAACCTTTCATTTTCAATATCCGAAAGTATCTTGCAATTTTTGACTTTGCAAATCACAAGTTCTTTCCTGTTGCTATGAAGAAGAAAAAATAAGTAAAATCTTTGAAATGTGGAAAAAGGCATGCTGACGAAATATGGATATGGGGATGTAAGCGGTCATTTATTTTCGACTTAATTTTAGAAACTTCCCTCAACATTTACTCAAAATTGCAATTTATCCCTTAACTTTTAATTCTTCTCACGGTATTCCCAATTTCAGTCCACATCATTAACTTAACATTTAAAATAATTTGAATTGACAAAAATGTCACTTCCTATATTGATATGAGATGTGTGGTAGTGAAAAATTCGTTACCTGAACAAAATTCCTAGGCATGAATCTATGACTCAAGAAACTAGAGAATTTTATTGAAAAGTAAGAATAATAATATCAACATATCAAAAATCTACGTAAAAAGCTACTAAATAACATATTTATAGTCCTAAAACTACCTAAAACTAACCTAAACTTGTACTAAGTAAACTATCTAAAAAATTATAAGTAAACAAGGAAACAAATTAATAAAACTAATAACTCGTAAAACATCCCGCAGATGAGCTACAAGTATGTTGCATAAGCCACAGCCGTGGTTCGGTAACGCCCACCCACAACTGAGCATTTGTCGGGACCGGTGGAGTGACCTGTGGCATGGATCTAGCCACGGGTCCAGACAGAAACTTGCCGAACTAGTTTGCAAGTGTACTCTTGGTCAGCCGTGGGCGCAATTGGCCAACACGCACCTGCGGCTGACCTTTGCCTTCAACCACGGATGTCCTTCTTCCAAGCTTCCAATTCCACCTTGGCCCAGAATTTATGCCTAAGATGCACCACATCATATATAATTTTTCAAATTACAAATTTTTTGCCACTTTCATTTTTGTAGTTTTACAGTTAAAAAAAGAAAGAAATTGTTCAAAAAACTTTGAAAGCTCATCACCCTAGATTTATTAATTTGATAAGTCTTAAATTTTTATCATACACCGAGAGCCTATCAAAAACTTATGTTCAATAAATACCATAAAAATTTTAAAGGTGCAACCATCTAAGAACTTGTCCAAAGAAAAAAAACTACAGTAATATACTAAAAAATAGACTTTTTCTCGATATTTTTTTATGAAAGACATTTTAACTTTTATGGCTATTTTTTGGAGTTTTGGACAAGAAAAAAGGAAAAGAAAAATAAAACATAAAGAAAAGAAAAGATGTTGTTTAGGAGTTTACATGGAAAAAGGGAGTGAATTTGGATATCTATTTTCGTTTCATAGTCTTTAATGGAAAGAAATAGTAGTTCAAAAATTATTTAAGTTGATGAGGTGGATTGAAACTGGGGATAAAAGAGAAGAACTAAAGGTTAAAGGGTAAACTACAAATATTAATTTTCCCAAAGTATTAAAAAGACATAATTTAAATAGAGCTCTGCATCAAAAATACATAATCCAATCGAAGTCCTGACCTTTTCTGCAGTATTATTGAACAAGAATAATACCATTAATTATCTATGCATCTTGGTTAAATTTTTTTTTAACAAGTGTCTGTGAATTTTATTTACTGATCGATGTAGAGCAATTTTAGTTAGACAAAGCTAAACCTTATGCAATAGTAGGTGAAATAGTTTGATAAAAAAAAAAAGAAATAAAAGAAGGCCTTGAACTGCAAGAAAGTATCTTTTTGCATCCTTCATATTTAGACATTGTACTTGCTTGTGACAATTTAATTTAGCAACTACTTGCTTGTGACAATTTAATTTAGCAACATTGGTTTTGATTGTCAAATTTTCTATGATCTGATGCAACATGATGGGAAGAAAAATTACTTTTCACCATTGTAGATTGCTTCGCTCGCAAATTTCTCCGAGAGTAATAGTTAGTTTGACAAATTGTACATGAAAGTCTTCTCCATTTGCATAATTGGACTAGAGCACTCATAATAGACTACATTCTTGAGAGTTATGAAATAGAACAAATTTCACATATAATCGGTTTGTATAATGTTAACATATTCAAATGAGAAAGTTATACTGCATTGCAATCTTTCGTCTGAAAAGGTCGAGCACATCAATTACAGTGGGATAAAAAGCTTGAATTCTAATACCTTCAATGATGGAAGATTTCTTTTTGTCCTTGTCATTCTAATACCTTTAAATTATGAATACACTAATGAAGAATTTCCACATCATATAATACTTTGATTGTTTTTCTTCCCAATAATTACTTTTAGTAGTATTTTATTTCATTATTGCAATATAGGAGATTTTTATTATCTTTTATATGTTTTCAAGAACCTTCATGTTGTAAATTCTTGTGCTACTCGTAACGTAACTCCACCATTTCTAAAATAATTTAAGTTCATCTACGTCAAATGCTTACGACGGGAGTGACAGAAGACTCCATGAAACACAACACCTAATAAAACACAATAAAGAAAATTTGTGCACATGTTATGTATCAAAGTCGAGTTAGGGCAACTGGGGAGACTTGTCCAGGGAGACTAGGACTACTTTCACTTGGCCAAAAGTTTCCCTATATTTGACTAAAGTTTTCTTAAATCAATTTCTGTCCACTTGTCCATATTAAATAATGGGTCCCCACAATAATTTCAAAGTTATAGTAAATTTGGTTAGTTGGAGGTTTTGTCAGAGTAAAATTGATGGTAAATTTTATAAAGAAATAGTAAATTTGGCTATTAAATAATAACTTTTGTAAAAAAAAAAAATTATATAATGTTGCAGTATGTTATGTCCTTAAGCACCATCTATTGCACCATTTATTGTTCGCCTATATGATACATCTACATGGAAGATCCACATTATACACACGTCTATAAGTGAAAATATTAAGACCGAAGATAGTTGAAATAGGTTATTGACTAGATGGAAGATTTGATGCAGTAAATGTGGTGAAAATGATTAAAAAGTAAAAGACAATCACCATGTCTTTTCTTTTCCTTCGTTATGAACAATATAAAGTTGTAATTGATTTTTTCTGGGTTATTGGACCAAGATACCTTCAAAGGTTTCATCTTCCTACCCAATCTGTAACAGCTTTCACCAGAATGCACGAGAATGTGTCATGTCCAATCCGATTCAAATGATAGGTAAACATGTGATAGGGAAACAATACCAATTTCACAGCTTGAAATCAAACGAAGTGAATGCGTATATAATGTCAAAAACCTTTCATTTTCGATATCCAAAAGTATCTTGCAATTTTTGACTTTGCAAATCACAAGTTATTTCATGTTACTGTGAAGAAGAGAAATAAGTAGTGACCTGAGAAAAAGGCTAAATGTTAATCAAATGTCGATATGGGGATGCGTGCTTTCCTTTATTTGTATGCAAACAGAATCACATCTCGCCGGAAAAATAGTAAATGCACCATTTGAATTGCCACGTACAATATGATCAATAATTTGCTGTTATGTGGTGATGATGGCATATCTTGTCATATATTTCGTGACAAGCACTTGCGGTACAAGTGAACCCAGTATCACCACCATCTCTGTTGATATTACAAGTCCTGATTTCTGCTCCATATTAACTTCATAAGACAAGTCTTTTAGTCATTCTTCGCCATGTGGCTCCAATCATGAGCTTGGGAGAGCAATCGTCACTAGCTTAGCCAAATTCCCCATTTGGATGTGCGTACGTACTAGTTGATCTTGAAAAAGACATAGTTTCAAAATATTATATATATTATGATATTTAATATGTAATGTTGTAATTTGACGAGCACAAAACAACAGAACTAGGAGATAATTTCACTGTGTATTTCTCAACAATGAAACTGTATAAGAATAATTTTGATTTATTTATTTACAAGTTTTTTTTTTCCTTCAATTGGTTTCTTAACTTCAAATTTAATTATTTTGATGAAAATATCCACATGATAGTATTCTTTTAGGTTATTTTATAATTAACTACTTATCCTTGTTTTATTGCAACATTAGGGATTTGATATTATGTTCGCATACTTTCAACTTTCATGTTATCAATTCTAAGGCTGCTCGTAGCTATAATTAAAAGTTGACTTTACCTAATATCCATGTGGTAGCAACTTGAATAACAAAGAACGTGAAACACAACATAGATAATTGTTTGCTTAAAGAAGACAACAAAACAGATTTGCTCACATTTACGCCATCAAAGACGGAACGGATCCTATGGAGACGAACTAGTTATCGACTTTTCTAAATGTTTCACTAAATTGACTGTATATTTTTTATTGTTCTATAAAATCGATTTCTGTCCAGGTGCTCATAACAGCTAGGATGTCCTTTTTACTTAAAACAAAAGGTTTTAAAAAAAAAAAAAGCCATAATGCATTGTATAATTTGCCAATGCGATGAGTATATTTTATATTGTAGAAACCACTAACCATTACAGATTCTATTAATTAAGGGTCTGTTCTCAATAAATTTTTTCTACATGATTTTAACTTTTGATTTTTGAAAAATCTATTTTGTGATGTTCTCACTACTCTTTTTTTCAATGTTTTTAGATTTTTTAAACTAAAATCAAGAATAACTAATTTTTAATTTTTCTAAATCAATTTTTATAAAAATCAGACGATATTGAGAGTAAGCCCTAAGTGGCGAACTACCAGCCTTAATGGTCATGTGGTGAGATTCAAAAAAAAAGGGAAAGAGAGGGACGGGATTCCAAACGGAGCATTTACAGCATTTACTTTTTCTACAGTATTATTGAACCAGGATGATATCACTAACTATCTATGTATTTTGGTTGAAGTTTTCTTCACAAGTATTTAGTAGTTAAATAACAAAACCTCATGCCCTAGTAGGTGGAAAAGTTTGATTTGAAAAAAAAAAAAGATGATCCTGAATTGTAAGGAAGTATCACTTTGGACGCTCGGAATTTAGCGACCTTGGTTGTGACAATTTAATTTAGCAACTTTAGTTCTGGTTGTCAAATTTTCTATGATCTAATGCAACATGATGGAAAGAAAAATTGCTTTTCATCATAGTAGTAGGTAATTGTAGAATGCTTCGCCTGCTAATTACTCAGGGAGTAATAGTTAGTTTGACAAATTGTGCACAATAACCTGATATCAAGAAAATTCTTTTACACTACATAATTGCACTAGAACATTCATAATAATAGGCCACGTTCTTAAGAGTTCAGAAATAAAACAAATTTCACATGTGATCGGTTTGTATGATGTTAACACATTCAAAGTAGAAAGTTGTACCTCGTTGCAATTTTTTTTCTGAAAAAGGTCGAACATATCAATTATGGTAGGATAGAAGGCTTGAATTCTAATACTTTCTATTACTGAAGATTTCTTTAGGTCCTTACATGTCATTCTAACACCTTCTATGATTGAGTTGAGTTATGAGTGCATGCATGAAGGATTTCGACGTCATAGAATATATACTTTGATTATTTTTCTTTCAAACAATTGCTTTTAGTATTATTCTACTTCATTATTGCAGCGTTAGGAGTTTGTTACTATCTTTATATATTTTCAATAACCTTCATGTCGTCAATTTTAAGTATACTGGTAAAGTAATTGCTTTGTTGTTAAAATATTAAGCTACTCTATGTCATATACTACAATTTTGAGTGACATAAACAGCGTGAAACACAACACCAAATAAAACCACAAAGAAAATTTGTTTCTGTTGTTTTCTGAAATCAATTTTTGTCCACACGTCCATAAATAAGAGGTCCCTACAATAATTTGAAAAATGCTGTATGACGCTTGGCCGTGAAATAATGAAATTTTGCAAGAAAAATGTTGAATTTGATTATGAATAGTCAGTTTTGTCAAGAATTTATTAAAATTAATGAAAGATTTTTTAAAAAATAATAGTGGATGTGAAATGGTGTGTTTTGTAAAAGGAAAAATGTAATTAATTTTATATAGTATTATGGTGATGACATGTCCTTACAGCACCGTCGATTGTTTGCCTTTATGATGCATCCATGCGGAAGATACAACATTATTACTCGTCTAAAGTGACAATATTAAGGTGAAAGATAGTTGAAATAGTTTATTGACTTGATGAAATATTTGAAAATTTTCCAATACCATTTCTCAATTTGATACATTGAGTTCATAGATTAATTAGTAGTAAATGTGGAGAAAAAGATTAAAAAACAAAGACAATCACCATGGCTTTTGAAGTTTCATTGAACTCCAACGTTTTGTGGAGTTAATATTGGACAAGTGTTTTCTCACCAAAAAAATAAAAAAAGAAAAAAGATAAAGCGTTAGGTTGTTTAAAACAAGTGTCAGGTTAGATCTTCCTATATACAATTTGGTGGTGAAAAAAAATATATAGTTGCTTCTTATTTAGTACATTTTATATATGACTACGCCACATTAAGGTTTTTTTGTTCATTATGCACTTCTTTAATATATTTTTCTTTCCACACGAAAAAATAAATTTCTTAATTACAAAGTAACAAATTAGTGAAATACTAAACGGCTTTAAAATCAAGACTCATGATAGAAGTCCTGGGTGAGAAACAGCAGCATCAATATGCCGAAAACTGGCTTAGAAAACTTCTCTGTGCTGCAAAACATTTCATACCGGTCTACAAGCCTTGACAATTCCCAATTTATTGAACTCCTCTCTCACATCCATAACAGTTGGTGAACATTTGAGGGCTTGTCAGACTTCTCATCAGATTTGTTCGCCCTCATAATTTAGCCATTTTCCTTACGTGTGACAACTTAATTTAGCAACATTAGTACTAGTTCTCAAATTTTCTATGATCCGATGCAACATGATGGAAAAAAAAAATTGCGTTTCACTATAGTAGTAGGTAGTTGTAGAATGCTTCGCCTGCCAATTGCACAGGAAGCAACAGATAGTTTGACAAATTGTACACAACAACCTAATATCAAGAAAAGTCTTTTCCACTACATAATTGAATTAAAGCACTCATAATAGACAACGTTCTTAAAAGTTTAGAAATAAAGCAAAGTTCACACATGATCGATTTGTATGATGTTAACATATTCAAAGCAGAAAGCTATCCTGTGACGCCCCCAACCAGGTCCTACTCCAGAACCCTGATCGAGGACGCCTGCCTGGCTCGCGCCAGGACTCAAGTACCAACAGTCAGTACACTATAAATATAATCAAACGCTAAAATTTACGTATATCTTCAAAAGTAATTACAACAATTGAGTTACTTGAATCTCAAATTACATTTATTTGATGGCTAATCCTAAACAAAGGAAAACCCTCTCTTTTCACTTCTTGCCCTATTTCTCGTGGGTTAGCACCTGTAAGGAAAACAAATTTAACTAAGGGTGAGCTTATAGCCCAGTGAGGTCCATTTTAAAATCACGTTCAAAATATCTCTCAAACATATTTGTTTGAATCAAAATTCAAGCGAATTGACGGTATATAAAATAGAATTAAATCAAGTAGCACGTAAAATAGAAAAGGATACACAAGTACTGCCCAAGAACATGTCAAGGGCGAATCAAGTACGTTTGCCTCCGGCACTACACCAAACATGTCGCCTCCGGCTCTCACCATTTTGGTAGCTCGAGTTCTACCCAAGTACTTTTCCCGTACACCCCCTTGACCGCAAAACCTCCTTGCTGGCCGGAAAGTGCCGAGAGACCAAGATAGCCAAAACTTGGTGACCAAGCCCGTTGCCGGCTCAGCCAAGATCAACTACCAAGGCCGGGCCCCAAATCATGCACAAGTATAACATGCACAGGCACACTTTGATTTAACAAGTACAAGTACTGCCGGTGTGATAAAGTACATCACCGGACTTATATCAAGTATAATGTCAAGTCATGAAATAACAAGTGATAACATTGACCTTAGTCAATACATGTACAAAAGGCTCACCTCAGCGATCATATTTTTCATATGGATAACATAATATAAAGTTTGCCGAGGTGTCAAACTTTAGTATAAACAAAGGTTCATTGAAGTCGCAAGAAAATCACGTAATTTTCGTAAAACCAAGGTTAATAAATAAAAGTGAGTTTTAGGACACTCACGATAAGTGTTGAAATTTTTAAAATATCATTTGATTTCAAATACCGGTAACAAATCACATAATTTAATACAAGAGTAGTTCGTAAGTAAAAATGATGTTAGGACACTCACCGGTAACTTTTAAGGTTTCCCCAAGTCCTTCACATGTCCATTCTTTGAGGTTTCAAAGAACCTATAATTAAGAAATAAGTTGCTTCATTGTTACATTAAAGCAAGGGTACAAATTATTAAAACTTAATATTTACTAGGGAAGAGCCTAATTCCGTTTTCACTCAACCAAATTTCAGCAAGCATCAATATCACTATAAACTAGACTTAATTTGGAACATTTCCCATTCAGACACCGAATTTGGGTTCCAATTGCAACCCGATCAAATTACCATCTCAAATCCATTTTTTCTTTGTTAACTCATGTTTTCAAGTTTACCAAATATGGGTATTCAACAGGACATAACTTCCAATTGATATGTCGTATGAGAAAAGTGATTATATGGATAGAAACTATATTTTAAGGACTAAAACTTTTATGAAGAGTACCATGTCAAATTCTAACAAAAACCATTCCAAAATCGGTCCACAACCTAGTGCTTCACCAACCCAATCTAGCACAGGGTTGGTTTTCAACCAAATTCATGCCATTGCTAGGGGTCAATCCACCAAGACCCATGGAATTGTGGTTACATGGTTTGAAATTAAGTTTTTAGGGCTACAACTTTCGTGAAGATCATTCAATTCAAATTCCAACTAGAACAAGTTCAAAATCAGCCCCAAATTAAGCTCATCATCAATACTGTTTACGCAGGGCTGGTTTTCAGTCCAATTAGCACAATTTCTGGTATTAATCCATACAGAACTAGTATATGAGACCCATACCATTAGAAATCCCTGTGATTCTATTTTCTAACACAACAAGAATCACTCGATTTGAAGCTTTCTGCACCAAGTTATAATGAATTTACTAAAACTGGTCTAGCATGTCTGCAGCACGAATCCTTCAACCACAGTTCATTCAATTCAACATATCTCAAGTTACACTCAATGAAAAATCATAAAATTTGCACCCCTGTAAACTAGATTCAATTTATAACAAGTTTTCCAAAAGGAACTATGTCCTGAATCTAATTGTAACCTGGTTAAATTTCCACCGCAACATGACAAACTACCAAACCCATTTATGTTCAGAGCTGACTTTTCAGTCAAAGTTTGGGTCATCCTGAGGTCCATACACTTTGAATCAAATATAGATATTTATACCTATAGAAAGATCTGCGAAGCTAGTTTTTAAAACAACAAGAATCATTCAATTCTAAGTTTTCTATAGCAAAACATAGCCAATTTACAAAGGCTGCTCAAAACTCTAGCATACACGAGCTCATGCAACTTCTATTCAATTTTGCTTTAACTTATCCATTTTCCAGTTGAATTTCTTGGCCCAAATCAGCATGTTTAAGGCTTGTAATCTCAGCAACTTACATAATACATAAAGGGTAAAATGGAGTTACCTTCACTCCTTGCAAGATATAGTTTTCCCTTTAACTTTGCCTGCTTTGGCTTGGGTTATCTTTTCTTGTTTTGTTCTGGAACTTGTGCTCAATCACTCTCTCGGCTTCCCTACCAATTCTCCCAATTTTCTCTCTTTTGTTTATTTGTTTTTCCTTTTCGTTTGACCAGATTTAGGGGGGCCAAATCTTGGTGATGACTAATCACCCGTTCTCTCCTTTGATCCAAGGTTTGGCCACCTCCTACTTGCTTTAAGAAAATCTTAGCCGACTTTGATATTTGTCTATTCTTTCTGTTTTTTTTTTCCTTTTAGTTTAACCTTTTTTTTTCATAAAATGGATAATTATTTCATTCATTAATTCAAATCATTTTGCCTATTACACACGCAACCATACACGATCACAATTTACACTAATGTTTCTTAGTATTAGGATTTCAAGCGCTATAACATAGTGAACTAAATGTACTAATTTAATCACTAATATCACCTATCCAAATTAATCTTTATCATAATATTAACACACATATAATTGATTAGACGATTGAAATTAGGTGGCAATGTGAACCATCGAGACTTTGGTAAATTACTGACATTATCACTATTAGGTTCTAGGATCTTCAAGTGTGAGAAATTTACCATTAGATTTGTCCAATTTAATCACAGCATCACTACACTTCCTAACTTCAATAGTTGTACCAATAATTAACTATGTAATTAAGTAACGAAACCATTAGTATTTGGTAAATTAACTTACGGGCCTTCACATATCCTGCATTGACATTTTTGTTTGAAAATCAATCACAGTAGGATAAAATGCTTGAATTCTGATACCCTATATGATTGAAGATCTCCTTTGGTCTTATCTGTCATTCTAATACCTTCTATGATTGAGTTGACTAATTTTCTACCCAATAATTGCTTTTAATATTATTCTATTTCACATTGGGAGTTTGCGATAATCTTTTGTATGTTATCAAGAACCTTCATGTTGTCAATTCTAAGGCTAACTGCTTCGTGGTCTGCCTCATATGCGTACAACTTGAGTGACATAAACAACGTGAAACACAACCCCAAATAAAACTACAAAGAAATTTTTACAAGTGTTCTATCACAGTCGGAGTGGGCCAACTGGTGAGACTTATCCATCAGATACTTGGACTATTTTCGCTTTATTTGACTAAACTTTTTGTTGTTTTCTTAAATCAATTTCTGTACACATTTTTATATGCAAGAGGCCCCTACGATAATTCGAAAAATGGTGTATGACGGTTGACCGAGAATTAATGATAGATTTTGTGAGGAAAGTAATAGATTTGGTTATGAAATAGTAAAATTTGTCAAGAAAGTGGTAAAATTAATGATAAATTTTGTACGAAAAGTAATATAATTGACTAAATTTGTAGTAAGTTTTGAAAGAAAATAAATTTTATCTAATGTTAGGGAAATAATCGCATCCTTACAGCACCGTCTATTATTTGCTAATATGATGCATCCATGTTGAAGATTCGGCATTAGTACATGTCTATAAGTGAAAATATTAAGGCAAAAGTCGCGTCTCTATGGCATCGTATATTATTTGCCAATATCCAATGTGATGCATTAGTATGGAAGATTCAATATTATTAGTTAGTTTGACAAATTGTATACAATAACCTAATATCAAGAAAAGTCTTTTCCACTATATAATTGCACTAGAACACTCATAATAGGCCATGTTCTTAAGAGTTCAGAAATAGAAGAAAGTTCACATGTGATCAGTTTATATGATGTTAACATATTCAAAGTAGAAAGTTATACTGCATTGCAATTTTTTGTCTGAAAAACGTCGAGCATATCAATTATGGTAGAATAAAAGGGTTTAATTCTAATACCTTCTATGGTTGAAGATTTCTTTTGGTCCTTACCTGTCATTCTAACAAATTGATTTGAGTCATGAGTAGATGTGTGTATATCATAGTGTATCTGTGTGTGTTTTGCTTGTTTTCCAACAATTGCTTCTAGTATTTTTCTATTTCATTATTGCAATATTAGGACTTTGTTACTATCTTTTTATATTTTCAATAACCTTCATGTTGCCAATCTTAATTCTACTTGTAATGTAACTGCTTTGTTGTTAACACAGCATGAAACACAACACCAAATAAAACAGCAAATAAATTTTGTGCACATGTGAGACTTATCCCATGGAGATTTGGACTAGTTTCACTTACTTTCGTTGTTTTCTTTAAATCAGTTCTTGTCCACACGTCCATAAATAAGAGGTCCCTACAATAATTTGAAAAACGGCGTCTGACGCTTTGTCACGCCCCGTGCCCCGGGACGTGGTACCGCCGTGCCTAGATTACGCTGAGACACAAGGCTCAAAAGATCCAAAACCATCTACACAATTATCCCGAATAACATATAACGATAAACATTGATCCCAAATATCCAAATTAAAGATGACATTAATCCCAAGTATTACAATTCTCAAAATAATAACTTTCAATTTTGAAATACACAACCAAGATTCTAACATTCTAGAATCCCAAAACATATCCTAATTTAACATGCCAAAGACTAACAAAACAACTATATTACTACTACTAGCCTTACTCCACATCTTCTAAAGCAAAGGCTCCAATAGCTAATCCAAATCCTTGAATCCAAAATCATCCTTCTCTACGTATAAAAACAAAAGGGGTGAGTGAAAACTCACCCAATAAGTAGCACAGGTATCACTTTATTGGCCTGAGTATGTTACACTTACATATGTATTTTTATCATTCAAATGATCATTACTTTAATCACCATTCGTTCAAATAAATGTGGCCCACATAACATTTCATATAGATACTAAAGAAAGAGCTCAAGTAATAAAGCACATTGACCCTGGATATCCAGTTGTTAACTACAACCCGGTTAACACAGTTCAAAACAATAAACTAACACTCTCCGGTTAGCGCGGTCAAAGATTTCATATCAAACATCAAACATCAATTTAAGGAACTAGTCCCGTCAATAATTACTCTACACTAGAACTCAATCACAAAACATTCATTCATTCACATTTGACCACATTTACATATTCATGGGAAATCATCAACATATACATACTCATGCCACTTTAACATATGCAAAATAAGTTAGAAAAGTTCATTGTAACAAATACATTTTCAAAAGCATAAAGGATACAAGTACTACTTACCTCGGTCCAAGCTAATCAATTAACCTAAAGATAAACGAACACCGTCTTCACCTAAAACACATAATTAAGCACTTAATCATAACCTTAATCTATCCATAAATCTTGTATAAAACCAAATCCTAAACTTATACACACAAAACAAAGCAAAACCCAACTAAAGAAGAGTGATCCGCGCCCGCGGATCACAAAGATCACCCGCGGCTCCCCACAGCAGGTCGAGCCGCGGGTGAACAGTGACGAGCCGCGGCTGCAGCTTGCCCCGCGGCTCGCACCCGCGGCCTGATCCGCGGCGCGGATCACGCCGCGGATTGGGGCAGAGACTAAGCCCCAACATCCGCGGTTCCATCCGCGGCGCGGATGGGGCCGCAGATGGCACCAGAAACAACCCAGAAACGACCTGCAACACCATCTTCCAACATTCAACCCTCATAAATTACAATCCAAACACTCAATCTAACTTCGAATGGTACCATAAGCCAAGAAAACATCATATATGCACAATATACTTCACAAATCATAGTTTACCACCAAAATCATACATTAATCCTTCAACACTTTTCACTCAAATCCACCATAAATCAACCCTCCAACTCACACACACTCACTCCTACCACAAAGCACAAACTCATAGAAGCATAAGCAACCATATAATCCTCTAATTATGCACTAATTGCTTTAACTATTATCTTAAGGAAAACCCATATATAGTAAAGTAAAATGGGAGAAGAAGAATACCTTAATTGGTAGGATGTTAGGTTGAGCTTCAAGTTTCCTCTTCTTCTAGAGAGAGAGAGAGAGAGAGAGAGAGAGAGAGCAAGAAGGAGAAGAGAAGAGAAAGAGGAGAAAACCGTGAGAGAGAGAGAGAAGACAAAATGAAATGAAGGAAAAGAAGGCTGAAATCCCTTTTTAGGCAAAGCACAACTTTGCCAAATTATAGTTTAGACCCCTAAGGTTTTGGGTATTTCACGCTTGGCCATGAAATAATGATAAATTTTGCAAGAAAAGTAGTGAATTTGATTAGAACGGTAAGTTTTGTCAATAATGTATTAAAATTAATGAAAAATTTTATAAAAAAAATACTAAAATTTGGATGTGAAATAGTATGTTTTGTAAAAGGAAAAATGTAATCACTTTTATATAATATATAGGTGATGCCAAGTCCTTGCTACCATCTATTGTTCGCCTATTTGACGCATCAAATTGTTACACGTCTATTGGTGATAATATTAAGGTGAAAGATAGTTGGAATAGTTTATTGACTAGATGAAATAGTTGAAAATTTTCCAATACCATTTTCTCGATTTGATACATTGAGTTCATAGATTAATTAGTAGTAAATGTGGAGAAAAAGATTAAAAAATAAAGATAACCGCCGTGTCTTTTGAGTTTTCATTGAACTCTAATGTTTTGTGGAGTTAATATTAGACAAGTGTTTTCTCACAAAAAAAAAAACATAGGATAATGGGTTAAGTATGTTTAAAACAAGTGTCGGATTAGATCTTCCCATATACTTTTTGGTGGTGAAAAAAAATTATCGGTAGATTACGCCACATCTCATATTATACCCTGCTTCTTATTTAGTATGACTTCTATATGCCTACGCCATATTAAGTTTTTGATATTCATTATGCACTTCTTTAATATATTTTTCATTCCAGATGAAAAACTAAATTTCCTAACTGGCTTTAAAATATAGACTCATGATAGAATTTTAGTCCAGGGCGAGGAAGAAAATTGTATTGAGGTTATGTTCATTTTGGGTTTCTGTTTTTGTAGGAACGAGGTAAAGTAGTAGCTAATTTTTCCGTATTATTGTACCAAGATTTTTCAGAGGTTGGATCTTTCTACCCACTAAATCAGCAAAAATTCACGTGGTCTTTGTACCAAAATGAGAATTGCTAGTGAATGACTCCTACTCTTTGTACAAGCTTCATGCAATTTCATCAGTATACATAATATAACTTTTGCCCAAAAAAAAAAAAAAAAAAAAAAAACTGGACAAACAGTAGCTGTGGGAAAAAAACCGAGAGAGCAATAGCCTGTGCCCTCCCATCAAGAAACTGTAAAATTACTTTTATGGTTTAGCCCCTGAAAAGGGTAAAAACTTTTGTTTTGAAAGTTTTGAAGTTTGATTAGAATCAAACAAATTACAGCAGACTGTGCCAAAGACCCCATTTATGAATCCCAATGGATATGTTTGCCCCAGCTGTAACCAACAATCTCTGATACATTCTCTGCCTTGGTTTCGAGAAAGAACGAGATGCTCTTGAAAATCCAAGAAAGATTTTTTTGCCCCATGGTATTTAGAAGAATATGAGAATTACTGTCACAAGCTATTTGGAAGAACTGTTGCATAATTTTTGAGGTCACATGAGGGTAAAATAGATGTATGTTTCTAACTGTGTTATGTGAACTATTCACACACTCCATCGTACCTGTGTCATGTCGTGTCAATGCTACATGAATATGGGTATAAGTATCGCATATATTAATCAGAGTGCCGTATTCGTATATTTATTTGTATCTGTGTTCATATATTTTCAAATATGATTCCGTGTAACATTGTTTCTAAGTTAGATTAATTAACACGTTACGTTTCATTACAATGTACTTTGTGATCTTATAATTAATTCCAAATTTGCAATAGTCAATTGGATTAGCTTTTAGTGGTAGACGTTGTTGCGTCCTTTTCTACGCTCTTGTGATCAAGGGTTACATCTTGTCTTACCTGACATTAGCTTCTCAAGTTCTAAGATCAGAATCATATTGGTCATAGTTTCTTCTGTAATTCTCAATTAGCTTCTCAAGAAGTAGATATTTAAAGCCTTATCTTTTTTCTGTCCTTTGGAAAATCTCTGGTCATATCTGGCCAAGATATAACAATGATCGACATGTGATTGATACACACACACTCACTCACTCACTCTTGTGTTTCCTGTCTAATTATGGCTTCTATTTCTTCTGTTTTTTCTGGTTTTCGGAAGTCTTTTGACTTGGTTTAGAAGTAACCGAAAAAAAAAAAATTCAGAACATACATACAAATTGTAACTTCTAAAATGTCCTTGATGATTATGATCTTGATTTAGAATTGTACAGAATCCTTCATATTTCCATTTCATCCCCATTTCTCTACGCCGAAGATTCGAAATTTGAGTCTGTAGATAGTGAGAAAATATGATATACTTCTCTCTTTGTTTTTTATTAGATAAAAATAGTTAAAATAACTTCAACTATAAGACCTTAAATTTACATATACAAAAGAAAATTGATAATAATATTTTTTTTTTTTGGGTTTATGCACATAACAAAAAACAAAAAGGGTTTGGAATCCCTTCTCCTATATTTGAATAAAAAAAGGACAAAATCTCTCTTTAAATTCTGATCTTCACCTCTTCTAAAATTAGCTTCTTTAAACTTTAAAAGCAACAAGAAAAAACCTAAGAAGTAAAATCTGCTTTTCCTAAGAAATAAGCTGCAACAACTGAACCGGAATGATCTCGTGCAACTAGCTAATGCCACAGGTCCTGAGCTCCTTGACGATTACTCCATCGAAGTTAATTTTTAAGCATCATTTTCATTACTTGAATAATGATGGAGCTTATTGTCACCAGTTGTGTACCTATTTGGATAATACATTTAGGGCCTGTTCTCAATAGCTTTTTTACCTAATTTTAGTTTCTGATTTTTATAAAATCTATTTTGTGATGTTCTCAACTCTTTTTTTAACTATTTTTTTAGATTTTTTAAGCTAAAATAAGAAACAACTGATTTTCAGCTTTTCTAGAATCAGTTTTCTTAAAAATTAGAAGCTATTAAGAATAAGCTCTTATTGTCCACACTGAACACTTTTCTCACTCCTCTTAACATTTCCATCCCTGTAAAGACATCCTTAAACAGAATTACTTGTAAAACAAAACTTTCAAAACAAAAAAAGATTACATAGAAATTAGTATAATGATAATACAACAAACACGACCAACTTGAAAAAGGAAGGCAACAGATACAGAGAGACACACACTAATTTATCATAATCTGGATTTAGGTTAGTAATGTCACGGCTCGTGCCTCGGGACGTGGCGCCGCCGTGCCTAAACTACGCTAAGGCACAAGGTTCAAATGATTCAAATATCTAAACAAATTATCTCAAATAACATATAAAGATAAACATCGATCCCAATTATCCAAATTAAAGATAACATAAATCCCCAAAGATTACAAATATCAAAATGAAAACCTTCAACTTTTAAATACACAATCAAAATTCTAACATTCTAGAGTTCCAAAAACATATCCTAACTTAACATGTCATAGCTAAACAAAACAACTATATTACTACTATTAGCCTTACTCCATAGCTTCTAAGGCAATGGCTCTAATAGCTATTCCAAATCCTTGAATCCAAAACCATCATTCTCTGCATATAAAAACAAAGGGGTGAGTGAAAACTCACCTAGTAAGTAGTACAAGTATCGCTTTATTGGCCTGAGTATGTTGCGTACACATATACATGCTATCATTCAAATAATCATCACTTTAATCATAATTCGTTCAAATAAATGTGGCCCACATAACATTTCATATAGATACTAAAGAAGGAGCTCAAGCAATAAAGCACATTGACCCTAGATATCCAGTTGTTAACTACATCCCAGTTAATACGGTTCAACACAATAAACTAACACTCCCTAGTTAGCGCGGTCAAAGATTTTATATCCTCCACCAAATTTAAGGAACTAGTCTGGTCAATAATTACTCTACACTAGAGTTCGATCACAAAACATTCATTCATTCACATTTGACCACATTTACATATCCATGGAAATCATCAACATATACATACTTATGCCATTTTACATATGCAAAATAGTTTATAAAACATCATTCTGACAAATACATTTTTGAAAGTATAAAGGATATAGGTACCACTTACCTCGGTCCAAGCTAATTCAATTAATCCAAAAATAAACGAACACCGTCTTCACCTAAACACATAATTAAGCACTTAATTATAACCTTAATCTATCCATAAATATTAAACAAAGTGCAAATCTAGATCCTACATACTAAACGGATGAAAAACCCACAAGAAAAGGGTGATCCGTGGGTGGACCAGGCTAATCCGCACCCGCGGATCACCAAGAGCCAACAGCGGCTCCCAGCAAATGGATGAGCTGCGGGGGGGAGCCGCAAGGGTGATCCGCGGGTGGACCAGGCTAATCCGCACCCGCGGATCACCAAGAGCCAACAGCGGCTCCCAGCAGATGGATGAGCTGCGGGGGGGAGCCGCGAGGGTGATCCGCGGGTGGACCAGGCTAATCCGCACCCGCGGATCACCAAGAGCCAACAATGGCTCCCAGCAGATGGATGAGCCGCGGGTGAGCAGGCGCGAGCCGCGGCCGCAGCTCCCCCCCGCGGCTCGTCATCCGCGAACTGATCAGCGGCGCAAATGACGCCGCCAATCCGGTCAAGAACTTGGTCATCCAGCTACGGTTCCATCCACGGCACGGATAGGATCGCGGCTGGCACCAGAAAAGGTCCAGAAATGACTTGCAACAACCCACTCTCACACCCAACACTATTCATCTCCCTCTAGCTCAAACAAATCAACAAAACAACTCCAAAATAGCATAATATGTCAAAGTAACACTACATTTGCTCAATCTATAACATATATCATGAGTCTCTCCCAAGAATCACACCCACCAATAATCACCATCCAATACCCAAAGCTTCAACTACCCATGCTTACACATACTAAACAGAAAACCCACAACCAATCTTAAGCATAACCACCATTAATAATACAAAATGAAACCATCAAAACTTAACTCATCTTATTCCATTACAAATCACACACTAATAACTCATAATACAATTATTAGGTAAAAACACTTAAAGATTAGAATGGGATTTCCAAGAAGTTACCTTAAATGGTAGGAAGTTGGGTTGAGCTTCAAGTTCCCTTTTTCTTCTAGAGTGTGTGTGTGTGTGTGAGAGAGAGAGAGAGAGAGAGCAAAGAAGAGAAAAAGATGGAAGAGAAGAAAACCGTGAGAGAGAAAGAAGATAAAATGAAAATGAAAGAAAAAGAAGGCTGCAATCTCTTTTAGGCAAGAGCACAACTTTGACAAATTGCAATTTAGGCCCCAAGGTTTTGGGTATTTCAAGTAAATTGACTAATAGCCGCCTAGCGGGATAGTTTCCAAGGGAGCATAAGTTTAGCTTTGTGATTCAACTCCAACTCCCCCAATCAAACAATTCACAAAATGATTATAAAGCTAGAAACAGCAGCATCCATATGCCGAAAACTGGCTTAGAAAATTTCACTGATGCTGCAAAACGTTTCATGTTTATCTACAAGCCTTGACAATTTCTAATTTATTGAACTCCTCTCTCACATCCGTAACAGTTTGGTGAACATTTGATTGCTTATCAGATTTGATGATCCTATTGCACTTTTGGACTATTTCTTCATCGGGATGGTCGCCTTGAATTTGGCAATAATAAATCTGCATAAGAAGTTAATTTAATTTAATTATTGGACTTCTTCGCTCCTTAACATTTCCAGCTCTGGTCAAGAAATCCTCAAAGCTTAAACGGAAGTACTTGTATAATAAAACTTTGGAAAACAAGTAAAGATTGCATGGAAATTAGCATATGATAACAACAAACACGACCAACATGAAGGACGAAGGGAACAGATAAATGAAACTTGAAAACAAGCAAACATTACTTGGAAATTAGCATAATGACAACACAACAAACACGAGAGAAGGGAACAGATACAAAGACGCAGAGTAACTTGTATTCTAGATTCAGGCTCGCAAATTGACTAATAGCGGCAAAGTTTCCGAGGTAGCATAAGCTTAGCTTTGGGATCCAACTCCAACTCCCCCAGGTAGGAATTCCGCGGGGCTGCTCCTCCATATGAACTCCTCCGGCAACCATATATTTCACAAAATGATTGCAAAGCTAGCAACAGCAGCACCAATATGGGGAATAGTTGATTTATAGACTTCACTAATGCTGCAAAACATTTCGTGGTCTTTCTACAAGCCTTAACAACTACCTTATTATTGAACTTGTTTTTCACATCCGTAACAGTTTTGTGAACCTTTGAGTTCTCATCAGACTTTTCATCGGATTTCTTTATCCCATTGCACATTCTGACTATTTCTGCATTAGAAAGTTTCCCTTCTATGATAATGATTTCTTTTTCCTTCAACAAGTTCACATCTTTTTCAGATCTTATAAGTCCACAGATCAAATCCATGTAATCCCGGAGTTTGGTCGACCGCATCTTGGATGTTGATTCATACGCTATCAAGTTTCTAAGTATGACTTCAGAATTAGAATTCAGTGTAATGACTGGGAGAAGCAACGTATTATTCACCAGTTCAATATCTTCTATACCACAGTTGTCAGGAAGCGGCTTAAATTTTAGCTTGAGAATTGCATTTAGCCGCGAAGCTGAAGGAATGTCTATTTGATCCCCCAAAGATCCTTTCATGTGAACCTGATGTAAAGTCTTTTGCAAATTTCGAAGAACGGTCAAAACTTTCTCTACATTTCCCGGAACTTTAAGTCCGGCCAATTTTGCATCGCCAAGCGCAGTGTTGAGTTCTTCTATTGCCAGATAAAAAATTTCGCCGGCTTGTACCCCAATCTCTGTTGCAAGATCGCCTACTTTCTTTGGGGAGTCCGTTTGGGCCTGAGAACTGCCGCCATCCTTTCGGCCTTGAGAATCCTTGCCATCAGTTTTGCTCTGATTTTTCACGATCAACTCGTACATATAGTGCAGCATATGGTTGTTCCGATCAAAGGCATCTTTCTTTATTCCTTCATCCGTAGTCAATTTAAGCGGGGATTGCTTCTCACAAAAATCATGGATATCCGAAGCAACATCGTCGGATCTGTGCAAAGCTTCGAGGATTCCTTCCATCAGAATAATTGAAATTTGGTTCTCCAGCATCATTATATCCTGAACCAATGCCTCAATATTGGAATGAATGTTCTGCTTCTCCTCCTCGCTTCCATGTAAGTAAGTAGACATGAAATACAGCAAGAACAGTCCGTCCACGATGACGACCCATTCTAGGGTATCCTTGTCGAGATCGAGGTAACCATCGTAACTCGACCGAATTTTAGGTTCAAACTTCTCTGGACTGATCTGAGAAGGATCTTGGACATTCTTTCCTCCCGTATAAGATTTAAAAGCAGCACGTTTTCTGCTTTCCATGTGCTGAACTTCGGGACGGAAATGGTGATATGGTCCGAGGCCTACTATCTGAGGAGCATAAGCCTCGGGTTTTGTGTCCCTCAAGCTTTCGGGAACCTGTAGAACACACGGGCTGATGCCATGGTTAAAAAGGTAGTTCTCCCTCATGTGATCTCTCCATCGCTCTTGGCTTTTGCTTGAAGTGAAAACGGAAAGGTAAGGCATTTTTTTTAGGTCTGATTGTATGTTTGGGCACGCGCAATTATTCTATCCATCCTGGATTATTTATACTAATGAGAAAGGAAAGCCCTGTACATGTGCAACAAATAATTAATTTATAAAAAGTCGCAAATTTTTCTATGTTGATGGTAAGATTAATCTAAGGAGGCGTTTGGTTCAAATTCCTCAATCACTATCACTATGGGTATCATTAACCCTATTATGAGTATGGGTTTTGATGATTCCCCCCAACATGTTTGGTTTAATAATGGAATGGGTATTATTATAAGAATATTTGTTTGGTATATTGAAATGACTTTCAAGTAAATTTTAAAATTTTAAATTTTTATTTATGATATACATATTTTTTTAGATTTCTTATTTTGTATATTTAAAAAAAATTTAAAAAGATTTCTTCAATTTTAAATATAGTCATGCTCTAATTTGAGTTTTATGGAAATGATAATCTTAAAAAAAAATTATTTTTATTATATTAACAGAGAGTATTATATGTCTTTGATTTTCAATACAATTTTTTATAAAATTATTGAATGTAAAAAAATTATTAAAAAGAATTTTTATAAAAAATTTATTAAAAAGAATTTTTGTAAAAAAATTTATAAAGTACTAATAAAAAAATTCAAAATCAAAAGAAGAGAGAGAGAGAGAGAGAGAGAGAGAGAGAGAGAGAGAGAGAGAGTATTGAGAGTAGGTAACTCAAAAGATATATATTTTTTAATGAGTGTGTTTTTGCCCTTAATAATAAGGGTTAACGGGTTTGATAGACTAGTATTTTGGGGGGAATCATTAACACCCCAATTAATCACTATCATTCCCATTGAATGATAGTGATAGTTGTTTAACAAACATTAACAATGTGTATCATTACTTGTGATACCCATTCCGCTCCTTGATTCCCCTAAACCAAACACCCCCTAAAATCTTCAACTCTCAAGCTTTAGAAAGTAACAATTAATATTATGTGCCTGTTTGTAAACTTTAAAAAAATTATGTAATCGATAGAAATGTTAAAGTACACATACTCTTGCACCAAATTTTTAACCACCACGAAATTCTATTCTCCAAAACCCAATTATCTTGCTAATCTAAATAAATATAATTTATTTATCAAAATATTATAAAAAATGTGTTAGAAGAAAGAGCTAATTAATTTATTAAAAAAAATGCATAAATAACTTGGTAGGTCCAATTAAAAGGGCAGAAAACTTTGAGTTTATATTTTTTTTGTTTTACATTTCTTTTACTTGTTGTTTGTTTTTAAAAATAATTAAGGTAGAATATTTAGTTGGTATTTTTGGGTTACATTATCAAAATGAGTTTTTAACTATTACAAAAAATATAAATATAGGGGGTGTAAATGTAATTTTAAGATCTGAATGAATATTCCTACAATTATGACAAGGCTTAGGGAGGTATGTGAAATTATCCAAATATGTGTATGTATATATATTCACATGTGCGCATATATCTAGATGCATACATACATTCATATCAAATATGCAACCCTTCACAGTATTTTCAGTGCAATTTTACTTGCTTCTTTTACTTACATTGAGCAATTTCGAAGTGTCACCAGAATATTTTTTCCCACAATCACCACCAATCTTGGCTGCTGCCACCAATGCTCCACCACTTCCCTTGGAAGTTACCGATCTACCTGTGTCTCCATCTCATATGCAAGAAAAAAAAGAAGGTTTCCGCACAGAACAACCAATCTTGAATACTGGCTCCAGTGCTCAACCGCTTTACCCGAAAGTTACCTATCCCACCCTGTCGCCTTCTCATCTGCAAGACTTGCCGGGTTTTACTCGGAGTGCGTACAAAAAGGACCATGCTTTGATTACTCCCGAAAGTCAAGTGTTCAACCCTCTACCTAATTGGACAGATACATTGGGTGCTTATCTTATTTCACCTGCAATGGGTTCACATTTTGTTATGTACTTGGCTAAGATGCAAGAAAATTCAGAATCAGAGAAGCCGCCATGTGGTGTTGAGAGGTTCGTATTTGTAATTAAGGGTACTGCAGTTCTTCATGAAGGGGCCTCTAAGTACAATCTAAATGTGTATTCCTATACTTATTTTCCTCCAGGGTCAACTAAATATTTGACATGTGAGGCATCGGCAACTCTTGTTGTATTTGAAAGACGGTACTCCTACCTGGAAAATAATGGAAATAAGCTTATTTTTAATTCAACAGACAAGCAGCCTCTTGTCGAGACTCCTGGTGAGGTTTTTGAACTCAGGAAACTACTTCCCACTTCATGGGAATATGACTTCAACATTCATATCATGGATTTTCAACCAGGAGAATTTCCTAATGTGAAGGAGGTCCATCATAACCAGCATGGTTTACTGCTTTTGGAGGGCCACGGTATTTATCGCTTAGGTGACAGCTGGTACCCTGTTCAAGCAGGTGATGCCATTTGGATGGCACCATCTGTTCCTCAATGGTATGCTGCCCTAGGTAAAAGCCGATCACGTTTTCTGCTGTACAAGGATCTTGCGAATCCAATGTAATGGCATATACTAATATCCGGGTTGCTTTATGTTCTGGTCCTAAGAGTACATTTACATATACTAATCAATAGTAAGGGTGGTAAGTAGGAAGTGCATTCAAAAGGTTCTCTGGCCTAGAGGGGAGTTGGATCCCAAAGCCAAACTCATGCAACCTCGGAAAGTATACTGCTATTAGTCAATTTACCAATCTAAATCCAGATTATGATTAAATTAGTGTATGCCTTTGTATCTGCTGTCTTTGTATTATCATTATTAGTAATTTCCATGTAATGTTTATTTGTTTTTAAAGTTATATTTTACAAATAATTCCGTTTAAGAACGTCTTCACCAGAGATGGAAATGTTAAGAGGAGTAAAAAAAAGTGCTCCGTATTGAATTCTGTTCTTTTTATCTAAAAAGGTACAAAATGGGTGCACTATATGAACTTACATATTTTCCGGTTCAGTTGTTGCAGCTTATTTCTCACGAAAAGCTGATTTTAATTCTTAGGTTCATTCTCGTTGCTTTTAAAACTTGAAGAAGTTAATTCTAAAAAAAAAAAAAAAAAGTAAAGATCAGAATTTAAAAGGAGAGATTTCTAGTTGTTTCAAATTTTAGCTAGGAAAAAAACATAGGATAAGCGATTCGAAACCTCGTTTTTTTAATTATGTGCAGAAACAAAAGAAAAAAATATCTTATTATCATTCCCTGTCACCTGTTTTCTTTCTGATGAATCAGATTGAACATTGCACGTTCTCGTGCATTGTAATTTGAACTGCTGTAGGGTGTGTAGAAAGATCAAAAATCTTTGAAAAATTATGGTAAAATAATCCGGAAACATAAGCTATTATTTTACCTTCTTCCTAGAAAAACAGATACACAACCGGCAATATGGTTCCAACACAGTGCAATGTAAACATGAAATTGGGGGAAAAAGTGTTATGCTATGATATGAAATGGAAAAGAATGAAGGAATAAAAAAATGTCCATATTGGGGAATTAATTTTTCTAAAAATTTAGATCGCGATCAAGTGACAGTAGATTGCATTTTACCGGACAAATTGTTTTCTCACTAAATTTTTAGGGGACTCAAGTCTAGTTTTTTTTTCCCCTTTTGACGATGACCCCTTGTAGAATATCTTTATTACAATGAGAACTAACATCAATACAATTTTTTGTTACTCAGGACTAATATTCTCTAATGAGTCTTGATTTTCAAGTTGTTTAGCATTTCACTAATTTTTTACTTTATAACTAGAAAATTTATTTTTTTAAGTGGAAAGAATAATAATTAAAGAAGTGCCTAATTAATTAAAAAAAAAACTAAGCATGGCGCATGCATATATAAGAAGCACTAAATAAGAAGCAATATATAAAATAAGATGTGGCGTAATCTACTTAGATTTTTTCTAAACACTAGAAGGATATACATAAAATATTAGAGTTCAATAAAACTTCAAAAGATACAATAATTCTATGTATGTTTTAATCATTTTCGCCAAATTACTACTATATAATTTACAACTTTCAATGTATCAAATTGAGAAAGTGCTATTGAAAATATTCAAATGTACCATCTAGTCAATAAACTATTTCAACTATCTTTCGCCTTAATGTTGTCCGTTATAAAGTAGTAAATGTTGCATATTCCACGTAGATGCATAATGTTGGCAGTTGTAGGGACACGTAGATGCATGATGTCTGTTAATTATCTTTCTTTAAAAAATTATTACTTCATAGTTAAATTTACTATTCTTTATAAAATTTATAATTAATCTATTACTTTCCAAACAAAACTTACTATTCCTAACCATTTGTCACTTTCCTTACATAATTAATAATTAATTCAAGTTCAAGCGTCATACACCATTTTTTCAAATTATTGTAGGGACCTTTTATTTAGGATGGACATGTGGACAGAAATTGATTTAAGAAAACAAACAAAAAGTTTAGTCATATAAAGTGAAACTAGTCCAAGTCTCCGCAGGGTAAGTCTTATCAGCTAGCGCATCCGACTTGGACAGAAAACATATGTACAAATTTTGTTTGTTGTTTTGTTTGGTGTTGTGTTTCACGTTGTTTATGTCACTCAAGTTGTAATATGGCAATAATGGAATAAAATAAAACTAAAACCAATTGTTGGAAAGAAAAGCAATCAAAGTATTATTTTACTCTACACTCAACGCTATCATAGAACGTACTGGAATGACAGGTAAGGATCAGAAGAAATCTTCAATAATAAAAGGTGTTAGATTCCAAGCTTTTTGTCCTACTATAATTGATATGCATCACCTTTTTCAGACAAAAAAGTTGCAACGCTCTGGTGCAATTTTGTTGTGAAAAAGACCCCCTCGTCATGTAGTGAAAAAGGCCTCTCTTTCTGCTTTGAATATGTTAACATCACACAAGCCGATTATATGTGAATTTCGTTTTATTTCTAAGCTCTTAAGTCGTGGTCTATTGCAAGTGCTCTGGTGCAATTATGATGATGCAATTATGTAATCATCGTGTATAATTTGTCAAACTAATTATTACTGCCTCGGCAAGTGGTAGTGCCAGCATTCTGTTAATTTTATACTAAAATCAATTAATTCTAAAATTATAATTTATATTTATTACCAAGTGATTAAGAACCTAGAAGGTCACGCACAATAGAACTAATTCTTCAATTAAATTGATTTAAATAATTATGTGATAATTATGAGATTAATTTGTGAGATAATTAATCCTAAAGACTTATTAATAAATAGAGGAATTATAGTAGTGGAAGAATTTCTTTTTGAAGGAAATTAAAACCTACTAAATATCCTATTTAGTAAGATTACCGAATTCTTGTTGGATAAGATAACTTAATTATTACTCTATAAATAAGTCCTAAACACCAAGATTTGTCATGACATACAATTTAACGCTAGAAAATTAGAGAGAGAAAAAAATAGTTTTTCTTTATACAATTTTCTTTACGTTAGAGACGTGTCAAGTGGATCTAGCATATTCACTTGGTGAGGATCCCAAGAAGGTGTTCGTGTGGATACCTTAGAGGCCAAACACGTGTGCGGCTGTGGTTGATATCGCATATCTTTGACCAGGTTAATTCGTTTAATTATGTCATTAAAAGGTACGTTCTCGGTTTTGTATAGATAATCAATGATCCCGCTTAGAAATCAATTTTAAATTCCGCTGCGTCAATTGTTTATTGGCATGTTGATTTCCTAACAGTGGTATTAGAGCAATGTGTTTTGATTTATCTGTACAAAATTTGTTGTCATGACTAATTTATATATATGTATGCGTGATTTAATTGATGAATTTGAGGAGTAATATTTTGAAAATTTGTTTCAAAATAGTTTAACAAATTTTTCTTGAAATTTTCATTGTTTTGTTGGACAAAATTTTAATGAAAAATTTGTTTTCTTTGAAATTTTCGAACACTATTCATAAAACTTGAAAATTGAATTTTCTGAAAATTTAATTTTCGAATTACTGTTCTTGAACAAAATTAAAAAAAAAAAGGTTGGGTAGGTTCCCGGGAAAAGTTCCGGCAGATTAACTTAATGTTGGGCAAGGCCCCGGAAAAAAGTTCCGGCAGCACAAACTAAGCAAACAAGGACAACAGCGATTGGCCAGATCGCGACCGGCCGTGCTTGCTGGAAATCTTCCTGCCGCAGCCAGGAGAGACAACTGGTCAATCGCCTCGAATTCCCAGTAGAGAGCTTTTGGTCACTGCGGTGAAGGGTTGAGCCGCTGCAAAAAGACGGATCTAGATCCAGTCTAATCGCACGGCGACGTCTCGCACGACGACGACCAGAAGTGGTCGCGGAACTCCGAGGGACGGTCGGAATTTTCTCTGGACAAAGTTTGGCCAGATCCGAAAATCGTCTCGAGGGAAACAAGACCGGCCAAAGCTTTGTCCGGATATGGGTCAGATCTAGCTGGATATTGCCCAAAAGTGATGGCCGGATGAGATCCGGTAAGGGCTCACCGGAGAGTCATCGCCGAAGAAAGAAAGAAGATGAAGGCGGCAGCGTAGGCTTTTTGGCTGGAAAACCCTAATTATTAAAACGACGTCGTTTCGACGCCTTGAATTAAAAAAAAAATTTTTTGATTCTTTTTCCTGTCAACTGGCCACAGGCTAAACGGTGTCATTTGGCACCATGTTTAAAAAAAAAAAATTCTGGCGAAATGGCGCTGTTTGATTGCGCCTGAAAAGGAAATGTTTTCCTTTTTGCGAAAAGGCCCCTTGTTTTTCTCCTTCCTTGTTTTAAGGCCCAATAACTTTTGTTTTATTATTTTAAACATAAACTTCTCAAATTTATTCAATTAAATCAATTCTAATGTAATTAGAATTAATATACATATAAATTCATGACAAGAATTTTAAATATTCGTTTAATGTGATTATTTGAATGTTTTATTATATGTGATTTATATTTTATAAAATAATGAGATTTATTTTATTTGAATCACATATCATATGTGAATTTTATATTTGACAAAATAATATGATTTATTTTATTACATATTGTATGCTTTATTTGATCAAATATTTATTTTCATATATGATATATGTGCACGATGAGATCATAATTTATCCCTCAATAAAAATAAAAATAGATCACTTCCATTATTATAGTATAAATAATTCTTGTTAGGATAACTTGTTGAGCTAACTCAAGGTTATTCTACCAGGAATATTTGTTACTATGAGATATGATCTCTGAATAATGGTTTTGATTTAAATAAAGAAATATATCATAACTATTATTATAATTTAAACAATTCTTGTTAGAATAACTTGTTGAGCTAACTCAAGGTTATTCTACCTAGAATATGTTTACTGATGAGATATGATCTCTAAATAATAGTTTTGATTCAATTAAAAATATTAAATCATGAATAGTTGCCTTCCATTATTATAGTTTAAACAGTTCTTGTTCGGATGACTTGTTGAGCTAACTCAAGGTTGTTCTACCTAGAATATGTTTATACTATGAGATGTGATCTCTGAATAATGGGTCTGATTTAACAAAGGCTTCATGGCTTGTTGAGCTAACTCAAGGTCATGTGTCTTTGAGGCAAGGAGTTAGGAGACATATGTGATATGTGTATCAAAAGTTGATACCTAACTATCTAGGAGTTACAAAAGTTGTAATTGGTAATTGTTACCTACCTATTGAAATTATTTTTGATTTGTTGAGCTAACTCAAGATTAAAAATAATTAAAATGGGATCCTAGCCCACTAAGAATTTTATGAAAATTCTTGAATTAATTATGAGGGATATTAATTTGAATAAAATAGTGGGAGCAAAACCAAAATTTTATGTCCATATATATTTTATTTGGTTTTGTTTATTGCATAAATATAAAGTCATATTCTATCTTTATTTTCTAGTTGTAGAATGTATAATCACGTGAACACAAAACCCACTTTATAGGACTCCATTTAATGATAATTTCTTGGACTAGGATATAAGCTTGAGAATGGTTCTTAATGTATACAAATATTAGCTATGTCTTTGATACCCTGATTCTACTTGTTCTGAGGTGACAATGATAGTTAGGAAATAAAAATGCATACCAAGATGCATAAATATAATAATGATATTATTGCTTGTATCATGAATATTGTATATAACTCCTAAGCTATAAAAGTAGCATAATATGATGAATGCTTAGTCTATGATTGTGCATCTCAAAAAGTTGTTTGATACACAATCTAGGACCAATAGATATGAGATATCTAAAGAGCAATTTGTATAGGAATTAAGAGGACACTTTATTACTTGTCAAGGGGAAACCCAAGGCTAGTCTTGAGAAGGCCTAAATAGTCATGACAAAGTATAAAGGTGTGATCAAAGTGGAACAAGTCTATAGGCATGTGTTTTCAATCTAGAAACAATTAGTATTGAAAGCAAATTGTATGGCTCATTTAAAGATTTAGAAGTCAACAAGACTTGGTAAGACTTTGACTTCTAGTATGTTTATGATTGAGATAAAGTAATCTACTAATTAAGATTCTTGGGTATTAGATATTAGATTTGGATCCCATATTTACACAAATATGCAAGATCTTAAGAATAGTATATTATTAGCAAAGAGAGAAGTTAAACTACGTGTAGAGAATGGAGCAAAAGTTGCTACATTAACCATAAGAACTTATACACTCTCTTTGCCAACTGGACTTATTCTAGAATTAAAGGATTGCTAATATATTCTAGTGCTTACAAAGAACATAATATCTATATTTGCATTAGATGTGGATAGATTTACCATTACTCAAAAGAATAAATGTTGTTCTTTTTGCGTGATGGCGTTCTAAGTAGTACTAGTTTATTAAACAATGACTTAAATATTCTAGGTTTGATAAGTCCATTTTCAACATAGACATTAAGAGACAAAACTTGATATTTTGAAGCTGATTTTATCTTTGGTATTTTAGACTTGGTCATATAAATAAGAAGCGTATATCCAAGTTACATAAAGATGTATATTTGGACTCATTCAATTATGAATTCTATGAGATATGCGAATCTTATTTACTTGTTTAAATGACCAAGACATCTTTTATTGAAAAAGGTGAATGTGCTAGTGATCTTTTTGGGTATATACATACTGATGTTTGTAACCCAATATCGATCCATGCTAAAGGTAGTTTCTTATACTTCATCACTTTCTCGAATAATCATTTTAGATATGGTTATGTGTATCTTACGAGATATGAATTTGAGACCTTTGAAAAGTTCAAGGCCTTTAGGCCTGAAGTAGAGAAACAACTTGACAAAAGTATTCAAACACTGAAATGTGATTGAAGGTGGAGAATACTTGAGTCACGAGTTTCAAAATATCTAAAAGATGAGAATTGTACTCTATTGGATATGGTACATTCCTTGATGAGCCATGTTAGCACTTCCTAATCTAGTTTTAGAAATTTGCCTTAAAATTGTCTCCCATACACTCAAATGAGTTCCAACTACAATTGATTGATACCACCTCATATAAGATATGGTATGGTAAGAAATTAATTCTTAGTCACATGAGAATTTGAAGATGTTTTGCTTATGTGAAGCATCACATCAGACAAGTTTGAGACTGAGTCTTATAAATATTTATTTGTGGGGTATTCTAAAGAAAGTTTAGAATGCTACTTCTACAATTGCCTTGAGCAAAATTGTTTGTCTCAAGACATGCTATCTTTTCTAGAAAAAGTGTTTATTCTTGAAAGAGGCAGTGGGAGTAAAGTAGAATTTAAAGAAATTCAAGAATCACAAACTAAGCAAAAATAACAGTTGGAATCTGAGCTTAAGCCATATATTGATGAGGCACAAACGGAAGCTCAAGTTACACAAGATTTTCGTAGTTTAGTAAAGTACGTCATTCTCTTTAGAGATATAGATTTCTCATAAATGAGAGTAATGATGTGCTAGTCATAATTGATGACGGTTTTACTTGCTACGAAGAGGCCATGTTATGTGTAAACTCTTTGAAGTGGCGTAAAGCCATAAAATCCAAAATGGATTCCATGTCCGACAACAAGGTATGGACCTTGGTCGAACCACCCAAAGGGGTAAAACTCATAGGGTGCAAGAGGATCTTTAAAAGAAAGATTGACATGGATAGTAATATGATTACTTACAAATCAAGGAGTTAGAACATTCGTTTTGGTGGAATAGTCAAAGAGTTTGATTTTTCTCAAAAACGAAGACGAGCCTTGTGTATACAAGAAAGTGAGTGGGAGCACTGATTTTTCTTAACACTTTATGTGCATGACATATTGTTATTGAGAAATCATATATATCTATGCTTTAAAATAGTAAAAGGTGTGACTGTCCAAGAATTTGTGCATGAAACATTAGGAGAGAGACAACCTAATTTTGAAAATTAGATCTATAGAGATAGATCTAAGAGGTTGCTTGGTCTCTCAATTTATGTACATAGACAAGATGCTAAAGAAGTTTAGCATGGAGCAATCAAAGGAAGGGTTTCTGTATGACATGAGATTACCCTTTCGAGAGACATGTGTCCTAAGACACCTGTCGAGATTGTAGCATACAAAAGATCCCTAAGCTTTTGCAATAGGATTTATAAAGTATGTTATGCTATGTACAAAATCTAATGTCTCCTATGCTCAAAACGTTATGAGCAAATATTAACCTAATTCTGGTGAATGTCACTAGATATTTGTCAAGAATATCCTAAAGTACTTAAAGAGAAACTAATGGATTATTCTTGATTTATGGAGTTCACACTTTAGAAGTGTATGGGTTTATAGATGTAAACATTTAATTATTTAAGAATGATAATAGATTATAATCTATACTTGTGTTCACGTTGAATAGTGGTGTTGCTAGTTAGAAGAGTTCTAAGCTAGACACTGCAACAGATTCTACAACAAAGCCAAGTGCTTTGTAAGCTTTAGAAGCTAAGTTGGATCTAGAAGTTCATTATTGAACTTAGCGGTCTCATCTATGATCCAAACAAGTATTTTGGCTATACCATTTATTTAAAGAAAATAATTGGTAAAAATAATGTAAAGATAGATGAGATTCCCACTTGAGGATAATGTGAGTTGATCCATTGACTAAGCATTATCCAAAAGAAACATGATAGTCATGTGTATTCATTCTATTTAGAGTAATGAATGATTGGTTTTAGTCAAAGTGGGAGATGACTTATAATTTCATAAATTGTTATGTTTGATTATTGTTTATGCAATAATAATGATATGGCATTTTATCATTTTAAAATATGTATTTATGTATTTTCTGAATGATAAAGTCCTTAGAATAATATTTATTATTATTCTTAAAGTATCCCTAATCATAGTATTAACAATATAAAGGACATTGTTAATGCGGATAGATTAGCATATATGATGATATATGGGTGGATTGTTAGAGAACATATTCACTGGATTGATCCGCTTAGAGATTTCCATAAGGTTAACTGTTTGAGTGCCAATGGTATAATCTCTACATGACAGTAGTGTAAATGATCCTTTGACTTGAGATCATAAGAGTATCTTTAGTGTGGATTGTTGTACTTTAACTCTATTAGTCCATAATCCGTAATTGGTTATGTGTACGATAGAAGTTGGGTATAATAAGAAACATGAATTGATAGTTTATGATCAATATAGGATTCACCACTCCTAATAGTGGGAGAGCATATCCCTATTGTGGCCACACTTGTTGAAATATCAACTCAAGAATGTTTGCAAACTAGTCAATAATTTAGAAAAGTTCTAAATTTATTGAAAAATGGAGTTGAATTTCGGGAACAAGAAAGAATAATAATTAGTACATTAAGAGTTGGCACCTATACCTTACTCTTGTACTAATTTGGGATATAGTATGGTGAAAGGATGATAATTACACGGAATCTGGTTCATGGATAGGTGAAGTCAATCACTTGACTTTCCTAACACTTGGGTGGTCATGATGCCTGGCTAGAGGCCAATCTTGATCTATAAATATAAATTAATTAATTTTGATTAATGATAAATTAAAGTTGTTTAATTTATCCAATCTTAGAATCCTTGTGACTAAATTGACTTTAGTCCAAGTGGGAGTTTGTTGGTTTTGTACTAAAGCCAATTAATTCTAAGATTATAATTTATATTTATTGCCAAGTGATTAGGAACCTAAAGGGTCACACACAATAGAACTAATTCTTGGGTTAAATTGATTTAAATAATTATGTGATAATTATGGGATTAATTTGTGAGATAATTAATCCTAAGGACTTATTATAAATAGAGGAATTATAGTAGTGGAAGAATTTCCTTTTGAAGGAAATTAAAACCTACTAAATATCTTATTTGGTAAGATATCCTAATAGGTAAGGGTTACCTATTACCGAATTCTTATTGGACAAGATAACTTAATTATTACTCTATAAATAAGTCCTAAACACCAAGATTTGTCATGACATACAATTTAACGTTAGAAAATTAGAGAGAGAAAAAAATAGTTTTTCTTTATACAATTTTCTTCACGTTAGGGATGTGTCAAGTGGATCTAGCATATTCACTTAGTGTTGATCAATCCTGATGAGGATCCCAAGAAGGTGTTCGTGTGGATACCTTAGAGGCCGGACACGTGTGCGGCTGTGATTGAGATATCGCGTATTGTTGACCAGGTTAATTCGTTTAATTATGTCATTAAAAGGTACGTTCTCGGTTTTGTATAGATAATCAATGATCCTGTTTAAAAATTAATTTTAAATTCCACTGCGTAAATTGTTTATTGGCATGTTGATTTCCTAACACATTCTACAACTACCTACTACCTTGCTGGAAAGCAAATTTTTTTCCCATAATGTTGCATCTGATCATACAAAATTTGCCAACTAGGACCAATGTTGCTAAATTAAATTGTCACCAGTGAGTAAAGTGGCTAAATTCTGAGGGTGCAAGAAGATATATACTTCCTTACAATTCTAGACCATCTTCAATTTTATCAAACTTTGTCATCTGCTATTGCATAAGGTTTTGTTATGTTTAACTAAAATTAATCTACATAAGTAAATAAAATACGTAGATACTTATGAAAGGGTTTGAATTAAAATGCATAGATAACCAGTGATGTCATCCTTGTTCAATAATACTGCAGAAAAAAGTAGAGGATCTGTTTGGATTGTGTTTCTCAATACTAATAAAAAATTAATACTACAGTATTTTCTTGAAATGTAATATACATGAGATAAAAATTTGTTGTGAATATAAAAAATATTGCAAGGTAACCTATTTCGAGAATGTTTTAAAATATTATTCAAAAAATAAATATACTGAAGTCCAAAGGCAAAAGTTTGCGAGCCCCATGTGCTACATCTTATCTACATGATAGGAAAGTATAGGGTGAAAATCTCGACGCAAAAGTACCATCAATATCTTCCTACCGTGACGATGAAAAGTTAGGTATAACCGAATCAAGCCGAACCTAAATACTACTGAACTCGAACTCGAACTCGTTAATATTACTGTGCTCAAGATCAAGTAGAGCTCGATTGAATTTGTAATGCAAAATTCGAGCTCGATTTGTTAATTTTAGAAAGAGTTTAAATTTGACTTGAGATCACTCATGAAAAAATTATTGAGCTCAAACTCTAACTTGAATTCAAACTCAAAATTTGTAGCTTGAGAAGTTTTTAAGGCTTATTAATTATCCAATCTAACAAATACTTGGAGTGAATCTATTTCATGTGCCAGCAAGACTAGGTATTAGATGCACGACGTGCGTTGCATGGCATGTCATGTAATGCACTATAATCAATCACATATCATCAAATAATATAAGATGTGGCCCATTATTATCACGTGATTATAAATTATTAATTCTATTATACCACGTGACAATACACGTGGTACATTTAATATTTTTCCGTGCTAGCAATAGGGGCATTTTGTACCTTGTCGGCAGATATTTTAGCAGCTGGCGTTTCATTCTTGTTGATGTCTATGGACATGTGAATAAATTCGGAAATAAAGGTTAATGACAAAAAAGAAAAAAAGAAAAGGAAAGGAAAAACCTCACGGACAGTTTGCAAAGAGATTAATGGAACAAAGTATCCACAATTCCACCTTTTTTTTTTTCCAATAAATTGCAGCTTCTCCCTTCATTTTTAATCCAATGAAATCCATTTCCTATCTTGGTCATCCTCTTCAGCATCAGTTGAAAATTTGTTACTTTATAGTTAAAACTTACCATTCTTGATAAAATTTATAATTAATCTATTACTTTCCAGACAAAACTTAGTATTCATAGTCACTTGTCACTTTCCTTACAAAATTAATAATGACTTCAAGTCCAAGCGTCATACACCATTTTATCCAATTATTGTAGGGACCTCTTATTTAGTATGGACATGTGGACAGAAATTGATTTAAGAAAACAAACAAAAAATTTAGTCATATAAAGTGAAACTAGTCCAAGTCTCCGCAGGGTAAGTCTTATCAGCTAGCGCATCCGACTTGGACAGAAAACATATGTACAAATTTTGTTTGTTGTTTTGTTTGGTGTTGTGTTTCACGTTGTTTATGTCACTCAAGTTGTAATATGGCAATAATGGAATAAAATAGGGTTAATAACACTTTGCCCCCCTGAACTTAGTAGGTAGTCACACTTTGCCCCCTTCAATTTTAAATATATACACTTTGCCCCCCAAAGGCTAGTCAAAGTTAATAATTTTAAAAAAAAAGTGAGTGTTATGATATTATTGCCCTTTTATTAATTAATATATTTATAACTTTATATCATTTTTTTTATTTTTAAAAGATTTATTTCTTCACTATCATATAAATTATATAAAAATATCAAACTAAAAAATTTAAAGAAAGTTAATATTTAATTTACATCTTTAAAATTTTTTCTCTTGTATCAATATTTACTTCTATATATGTTATTTTTAATTTATTAGACTTTAAGTTAAACATAATTGATAAAAAGCACGACAATAAAAGATAAATTCAATTACCAAAATTTATATAAAAAGGTAATACCAAACTCATTTATTTAAAGTAATTTTTTATCATTTTAATTTATTTAAACTTTTAGACTAATATTATTGTCATTTTTATATTTATCAAATTATTCCAATATGAAATTCTTAATTAAAGAATTTCTTATTTTTTATTGTTTTGGACTAAATGTTATATATATATATATATATATTTGACTTATTTATTCTTGTTTGCCCTAGTACTGTATAATGGGCTAACTGTTCTTTTTTCCCAAAATATTCTTTGATTAAAAATTTCATATTGGACTAATTTGATAAATATAAAAATGACTATGATATTAGTCCAAAAGTTTAAATAATTTAAAATAATAAAAATTTAGTTTAAATAAATGAATTTGGTATTACCATTTTTATACAAAATTTGACAATTAAATTTATTTTAGTGTCATGTTATTTATCGGTTTTGTTTGACTTAAAGTATAATAAATTAAACAAAACATATATAGAAGTAAATATTAATTTAAGAGGAAATTTTCAAAGATATAAACTAAATATTAACTTTCTTTAAATTTTTTAGTTTGATATTTTTATATAATTAATACGATAGAGAATATATAAATCTTTTAAAAATGAAAAGAAATGATATTAATTTATAAATGTATTCATTAATAAAAGGGCAATAATGTCATAACACTCACTTTTTTTTTTTGAATTCATAACTTTGACTAGTCTTGGGGGGTAAAGTGTATATATGTAAAGTTGAGGGGGGTAAAGTGTGACTACCCCCTAAGTTCAGGAGGGCAAAGTGTTATTAACCCAATAAAATAAAACTAAAACCAATTGTTGGAAAGCAAAGCAATCAAAGTATTATTTTACTCTACACTCAAACGCTATCACAGAACGTACTGGAATGACAGGTACGGACCAGAAGAAATCTTCAATAATAAAAGGTGTTAGATTCCAAGCTTTTTGTCCTACTATAATTGATATGCATCACCTTTTTCAGACCAAAAAGTTGCGACGCTCTGGTGCAATTGTGTAGTGAAAAAGACCCCCCCTTCATGTAGTGAAAAAGGCCTCTCTTTCTGCTTCGAATATGTTAACATTACTCAGGCCGATTATATGT
The DNA here is from genome assembly GCA_024721245.1 of Mitragyna speciosa. NCBI lineage: Eukaryota > Viridiplantae > Streptophyta > Magnoliopsida > Gentianales > Rubiaceae > Mitragyna > Mitragyna speciosa. The sequence continues at coordinate 31,782,196 of CM045553.1, read as the reverse complement.
GAATTTCGTTTTATTTCTAAACTCTTTTAAGTCATGGTCTATTATAAGTTCTCTGGTGCAATTATGTTATCGTGTACAATTTGTCAAACTAATAATTACTGCCTCAGAAAATAGTAGTACCAGCATTCTACAACTACCTACTACCTTGCTGGAAAGCAATATTTCTTCCCATCATGTTGCATCTGATCATACAAAATTTGCCAACCAGGACCCATGTTGCTAAATTAAATTGCCACCAGCGAGTAAAGTGGCTAAATTCTGAGGGTGCAAGAAGATACTTCCTTACAATTCAGGACCATCTTCAATTTTATCAAACTTTTTCATCTGTTATTGCACAAAGTTTTGTTATGTTTAAATAAAATTAATCTACATGAGTAAATAAAATACATAGATACTTATGAAAAGATTTTAATTAAAATGCATAGATAACAAGTGATGTCATCCTTGTTCAATAATACTGCAGAAAAAGTAAAGGATTTGTTTGGATTGTGTTTTTCAATACTTATAAAAAATTAATACCATGATATTTTCTTGAATTGTGATGTATATGATACAAAAAGATTATTGTGAATATAAAAAATGTTACTAGATTACCTGTTTGGAGAATATTTTAAAATATTAATCCAAAAAATAACCATCAGTGAAGTCCAAGTCAAAAGCTAGCGAATCCCATATGCTACATCTTATCTTCATGAGAGGAAAGTGTAGGGTGAAAATCTGGATGCAAAAGTCCCATCAGTATCTTCCTACTGTAATGATGAAAAGTAAGGGTATTGGTTGTGTTTGTTTGATTCAGTAAAACTTCATACACATTTTTTAATTAACATTTTATTTGAAAAATACATCTATCGAAAAGAATCTTTAAAATTATTACAATAATATTTTTTAAAAAGCTCTAAAAAAAAAAAACAATCATACCATATTATTGTTTCTCAAGATTAAGATACGAAACTCGAGTTTAACTCGTTAATTTTAAAAAAAGTTCAAATTTGACTCGAGATCACTTGTGAAAATGCAATCGAACTCAAACTCTAACTTGAACTTAAACTAAGACTTTGTAGAGAAATATAGGTAAATTGATAATTTCAAACACACACACACACACACATATAATCGTCAAACTCACATTTTACTGGTCGAATTCAAGCTGGTTTAGCATGCAAGCTGCTCGAGCTTGGTCAACACCGAGCTCGAGTTAAACAATAGACCAAGCTCACGAGCAGTTCGGTTCACTAGCACCCCAAATGAAAAGGATTATAAGTTTTTAAGTTTTAATAATTATGGGATCTAAAAATTACTTGATGGAGTGAATCTATTCCATGTGCCAGCAAGAGTAGGCATTACATGCATCGTGCACGTTAAATGGCATGTCAAGTGGTGCGTTAAAACCAATCACACATTACTAAATAATATAAAGTATGACTCACTATCACCACGTGACCATAAATTATTAGTTCTAGTGCACTATATGAAAATTCACGTAATGCATTTAATATTTTTCCATGCAAGCATTGGGGGGCGTTTTGTACCTTGTCGGCAGATATTTCAATTGCTGGCATTTCGTCCTTGATGTCTGTGAATATTTGAATAGATTTGAAAATATAGCTTAATGACAAAAAAGACAAAAAAAAAAAAATGAAAAACTTCACGGACAGTTTTGCAATGAAATTGATGGAATAAATCATCACAGTTCCGTTTTTTTATACATAAATTCCAGCTTCCCCCTTCATTTTTGATCCAACGGAATCCATATCCTATCTTGATCATCCTCTTCAGCATCACGTGAAAATTTATATTATTCCTCACTTTCAGTTAGTGGTTCTTTTTTGACAAATAAAAAGGAGATAGATGCAAAATAGATATGGAATCCCTTCGTTTTCATTCATATGAATTGAAATGGAGATACATGTACAATCCTAATCTTTCGTCAAAATATCGATATAGATATTGAAAATTTTTAGAGTTACATTTTAGTCGAAAATTTTTTAACATTAATGGGCGCTCTCTTGATTCTAGACAGAAAGACCAAAATCTCGTATTTTGCCAGCATATCTAGTATAAATGGTGTGGACAAATGATCTTTGTATATTTAATGGTTTAATATAAAAATCAGTAGACCACGAATGATCAACTAATGCATTACCCATGCACACCCTATCAATTGCCTAGGTGGCTTTTGAAATTTGGATGTACCTCCACTAAATGGTCCAAAATCTTCTGGAAATCTCATATCCGTGGGGCTTATTATTTGTCCTTGCGTGGTGGAAAAGTATTATATACATAATATGCATTGCTCCGTAATACTCTAAAATCAATAATTTATCATCGTATAATAAATGGGGAGTCACACCTTGTAATAATTGGTAATATGTGATTGGTATCAGTGTACCAAGTGGCATGCCACTTGGTGCACTTGATACTTATTTCTTATGTGACCTAGTCATTGATTTTGTTAAATTTTCCAATATAGAAGTATGATTATAACTTGATGTAATGTGTTAGAAAGTGCTTGTTTGATCATTTAGCACTGCTAAATTTGCTAAACGTCTTTATTTGCCGTAGGCAGGTTGGTACAATTATTTTGTTGGTCCAAATCTAATTTTATATACAGTCTGCAAATGAAATGTTTTTATTTGCATTGAGAACAATTATTTTGCTGCCCCAGTTTCATGTTTTATGCTTACCGGAAAATAACTTGCATGCACGGAGCATTGAAGATTTTGTACAGAAATTTAATGTGTTCATTGATGAGCCAATAAAGGCACGGTTATCATCAGAAAATTCTATAACCGTGATAGATTTCAGAAACTTCGTGCAAAACGAATGATTTTGGTGCGTGATTGTGGAAAAGGATACTTTTGTGAGTTTACTGAGCTCGCACAAACTCAAGCGAAGGTCTAGTTTAGCTGAAGTCGCCTTTAACTAATGCGATGTGATCTCCTGAATAAGAAAAACAAAATAATATTAATGAAATAATCTCAAATTTATCTAATGCGATTTTGTCTCCTGAAAATAATTAAAAAATGACTTTAGTGGGTACCCCTTTTGTGAATGTGAATTCATTCAAACACACAGCAAAAACATAATGCAGATGTAGATACCAAATTTTGACCTACTGCTTTCGAATTTCTTTTTAATGTGCGTTTTACATCTAATTTGAAAATTTTCGCATGATTTTTAGATTTATGACCAAAGGGCAAAACAATAATTTCAACATTTGATAAATTTTGGTTCATAAATTTATTTTTCATCAAGGCATTTACTTTTCTTTTCAATAACTTTTGGTTTATAAATTTTGCTTTTACAAATGAGTTATTCATGTAAATTTTGTTTTTTTTTTAAAAATAAACTCTTATCAATACCATACAATAATTAATTCAGGACTTTCTACTATTTTTATTTTTACAAAAATAGTTATTATAACTATATAAAAGATAAAACTAAGTCTAAATTTTTATTTATCCAAATTTAAATAATACAAATGTACTTTCAACATAAAATATACATTAATTTTCAACACAAAAATTAAAAAATAATTTGGACCGGTTCAGGTGACTAGCAGTTTGCAACCCGAACTGGTCGGCTATGTACCCAAACCAGTACCCAAATCAGTGATAGAAACCGATTTGTGTACCCTTCTTTTTTTGTTCGAGATAGATCGGTTTTACTAATTTTTTTAATTTTTCATATTGTTTTTTGAACACCCCTAACATATAGTAGTAGCTGATTTTTCCGGGTTGTTGTAACAAGATTTTTTCAAAGGTTTGATCTTTCTACCCAATCTATAACAGTTTTAACTACAGGGCACGAAGATGTATTATGCACAATCTGATTCCTTAGAACGCAAACCTATGATAGGGAAACAATACCAATTTCCCGGTTTGAAATCAAATGAAATAAATGCGTATACTTGGTCAAGAATCTTTCATTTTCAATATCCGAAAGTAGCATGCAATTTTTGACTCTGCAAATCATAACTTCTTTCATGTTACTGTGAAGAAGAGGAAAAAAATAAGATATGTGCGTGTGGAAAAGAATCAAATATTGACATTAGGATGTGTGCTCTCATTGGTTTCTATGCAAACACAATCGCGTTTCTGCTGCTGTTACAAGTCTTAATTTCTGCCCCTTTGGAAAGCGATAGGATGCATTAAAAATATTTAACTTGACTAAGGTAAGTCTTTCAATCATTCTTCACCATGTGGTTTCAATCACTAGCTCCGGCAAGCAATCGCCACAATGTTAGCCTAATTCTTCATTTAATTTGGATGAGCGTAATGGTCAATCCTGAAAAAGATATAGTTTCAAAATACTATGCATATTATGATATTTAATATGTATTGCTGTTAATTGACGGGCACAAAACAACAGAAACAGGAGATAATTTCAGTATGGATTTCTCAATAATGAAACCGTATAAGAATAATTTTAATTTAATTATTCGCAAGTTTTCTTTCCTTCAATTGGATTTTTAATTTAAAATTTAATTAATTTTATAAAGAATTCCCACATGATAGTATTTTTTTTAGGGTATTTTATGAATAACTACTCATTTTAGTTTTATTGCAATATTAGGGGCTTGTTCTTGTCTTGGCATACTTTCAATGACTTTCACGTTGTCAATTCTAAGGCTACTCATAGCTAAAAAATATAATTTTACTTTAGTTTATGTCCATGTGGCAGCAACTTGAATAACAAAGAACGTAAAACACAAAGCGTAGGAACAATGTCAAAGACGAAATGGATCCTATAGAGACATAGACTATTTATTGACTTTTCCAAATGTTTCACTTAATTGACTGCATATTTTTGTTGTTTTGTAAAATCGATTTCTGTCCACATGCTCATAACAGCTAAGACGTCTTCTTTACTTGAAACAGCTAAGATGTCCCTTTTACTAAAAAATTGCTTTTCATCACAGTAGTCAGTATTCGTGGAATGCTTCGTTTGCTAATTGCTTAGGGAGCAATACTTAGTTCGACAAATTGTACACAATAACCTAATATTCAGAAAAGTAATTTCCGCTCTATATAATTGCACCAAAGCACTCAAGAGTTTAAAAACAAAACAAAGTTCACATGTGATTGACTTCTTTGATGTTAACATATTCAAAGCAGAAATTTATACTGCATTGCAATTTTTTCGGTCTTAAAAAAGTAGAACATATCAATAATAGTAGAATAAAAAGCTTGAATGCTAATACCTTCTATGATTGAAGATTTCTTTTGGTCCTTATTTGTCATTCTAATACCTTCTCGATTGTGTTGAGTTTATATTTAAGAAGAATTTCCACATCATATTATACTTTGATTGTTTTTCTTCCCAACAGTCGGTTTTAGTGTTATTCTATTTCATTATTGCAATATTTGGAGTTCGTTATTTTCTTTTATATGTTTCCAATAGCCTTCATTTTGTCAATTCTCAGGCTACTCGTAACATAACTGCTTCGTTGAAAAGATATCGAGTTCATCTACCTCATATGCTTATAACTTGAGGGACATAAAAAGCGTGAAACACAACACCAGAAAAAACAACAAAGAAAATTTGTGCACGTGTTCTATCAAAGTCGGATTGGACCACTTATCCCTCGGAGATTTGGACTAGTTTCACTTTATTTGACCTAACTTTTTATTGCTTTCTTAAATCAATTTTCTGTCCACATGTCCATGTTAAATAACAGAATCCTACAATAATTTGAAAAATGATGTATGATTTGGCCATGAATTAATGATAAATTTTGTAAGAAAATAACATATTTGGTTACAAATAGTATGCTTTCTCAGAAAGTAGTAAAATCAATGATAAATTTAATAAAAAATAATAAATTTGATTATGATGTAATAACTTTTGGGAAAAAATAATCAATTTATGTATGTTATGATAGCATCCCATCCCTAGGCACCATCTATTGTTTACTTATATGATGTATTTATGTGAAAGATACGACATTATACACATCTATAAGTGACAATATTAAGGCGAAAGATAGTTGAAATAGTTTATTGACTAGATGAAGAAATTTGAATATCTTCAATGGCATTCTCTTAATTTGACACATCGAGTTCATAGATTAATTAGTTGTAAATATGTGAAAATGATTAAAAGATAAAGACGATACCGTATCTTTTCTTTACCTTCGTTAGGAACAATAGTAATAGCTGATTTTCTGTGTTATTGTACCATGATATTTTCAAAGGTTTGTTCTTTCTACCCAATCTATAACAGTTCTTACTGCAATGCATGAGAACGTGTCATGTCCAATCTGATTATTTAGAAAGCAAACATATGATAGGGAAACATTACCAATTTCGCAATTTGAAGCCACATGAAATAAATGCGGAGTAACGGACTTCTAGTTTTATATCACAAAAAGGTATTCTAGCCACAACGAAAAATTAAGTATTGACAATACCATAATTATGGTACGATAGTAAGATAACAATACTACAACATAAAACAATAACTGTGGCATACACGTAGAGCTAGTCTTCGGGTGTAACTATTATTTTTCATTTTTGTATACTTTGCATATGTTGGTCCAGGCTGTTGAAAAAACTATCCTGTAGTACAGGAACAAGCAAATTAGTAGCTTATATTTCTTGCTAGTTGTACCAAGATTACAGGTGCTCAAGATCTTTTAATAAATGACAATGTTTACTACCCTGCACGAGGTCTGTTTATGTTGTTGTATTCGGTTTCCATGAGAACAAGGCGAATTAGCAGCTGATTTTTTTGGGTTGCTGTGCCTGGGTTAGAAAGGTTTTAGACAACTGTGCACGAGGTCATTTTATGTCCCATCCCCATTCATCAGTGTGCGACACAATTCTGATTCATGGTTTGAAATCAATTGTAAATAAATGCGGATACATAGTAAAGAAACTGTCGTTTTTGTATTGGAAAGTATATCGCAATATTCAAATTTACCAATCAATAGTTCCTTTCATGTGAATGCGAAGAGAAGAAATGATGTCAGACGTGTGAAAGGAAGAAATGGAAGCAAATTAAATACGGATGTAGAGATGTGAGCTGTCATTTATTTTCTATGGAAATCTCAAATCTGTTAAAATTATCGTGCCTAATTTTTTATCTTTTAGAAAGTGATATAATTCACTAAAAATGTTAATTTGGTTTGATATAGGAACGTTCATGGTTTGGAACGATGCAAATTTATTGATTTTTAAACTACGTAATTAAAGTTGATTTTAAAAATTTTAAATTAAAGCCAAACATGATATAACAAAATCAACAATCAGGTAAATATACAGGTAGTAATGATGTCAAAGTAGGAATTTTCCTGGCAATATCAACTTTTATGCATATGTCAAAAATACTCTTACACAAGTTAATTGAAATGTTACCGCCATTGTAAGTGGATTTCACCATCCATCACTTTCACCAATTTTATCTTATGATTAATGCAGTTTCCTCCAATTACTTTTACAATTTTTATATTCCTATGTCTGTGTGTGATGTACTAATCTATCATAAAACATCCGTGTGATTCTTTCTTTCTCGAACATTATTTTCTTTTATTTTTATTTTTCAAAAATTTCATTGGATCTTAGATGTATTGTATTATTTTTTTAAAAGAAACTCATTTAAAAAATGTTGATACATAGCAAATTTAAAATAATTTTATTGGGATTATTTACCATTTTTGTGTACCTAAAAGTAAAAGTCACTTTTCTAAAGGTAATCATATGCCAAAAAAAAAAAAAATTCATCCAACAATTTCTTTTGTGTGTTTTTGTGTGTGTGTGTGTGTGTGTGTGAGAGAGAGAGAGAGAGAGAGAGAGAGAGAGTAAATGAAAGGAATAAAAGGAATAACATTTTCTTTTTAGTCAGACAGATTTTGAACACACCATGATTGTAAACAAAAAATTGCATCCGAAATAACAGTTATTTAACATTACACATCAGCTTTGCCACTCGAAATATATCGGTATGGGATGGTTATTTCAAATGCTCAATTTTATTTATTCACAATATATACTCAAGAATTATTATCATTTCTCTTTTGTATATAGTAATCAATAACAGTACAGAATACTCCAAATACACATCAAAAGCCAAAAAATCTCCTTCTCTATTTTTAGCACCATCATACTCTTCTGCGGCAAAAATAAAGGGAAAAAAGAAAGATCAACTTCAAGAAGAGTATTAGCAATACTCCATATAGAATTTTCTTTTGAAAAAAGAAGACTAAATACATCATCAAATAGTATCTATATATTATATCTAATGCGGTTAAAAGGATTGCTTGTTTCGATCAATGATAAAATTAGAAGAAATTTTTTTTCCCAAAAAAAAAGAATTGATATTGAAGTAATGGCAAAATATTGTACCTAAGTATACCGAAGGAGAGAAATACTGAGGAAGAATATAGAATGGTGAAAAAATGATTGAAAATAAAGTCAATTTGAATTCACGGTGATATTTCAGTTGACTTGTGTGAAGGTATTATTTGTATCTTAGTGAAAATTGTTCTTGCAAGAAAATTCCTACTTAGGCAATATCACCAGTCCAAACATATTTTTGGGTTTGATTTATTTGCTTTCATCAGTTTGGGTAACAATATTTCATTTTTTTCAACTAAAATTAGTTTTAATGCAAGAAAATATTAGTAAAATTCTTGTAACGATTCAAGTTCCAAATAGTACTTACAGTTGATATCAACAAAATTTTTTCCTTTTTTTGGGAAATAATTTTATTTTTTAATCAAATTATATTCGTAAGTACTGATTACCATTTGGTTTAGCAACATTAATGCTTGTTGTCAAATTTTCTATGATCAAGTGCAACATATTTGGAAGAAAAATTGCTTTTCATAATAGTAGAACGTAGTTGTAGAGTGCTTCGCCGTTAATTTCTCGAGAAGCAATAGTTAGTTTGACAAATTGTATACAAGAAACTAATACGAGTTAAAGTCTTTTTCACTGCATATTTGCACTAAAGCTTTCGTATCAAACAACATTTTTAAGAGTTTAGAAGCAAACAAAGTTCTCATATGATCGGTTCATATGATGTTAATATATTCAAAGCAGAAGGTTATACTTTATTGCATTTTTTTGTCTGAAAAATGTTCTAGCATATCGATTATTGTAGGAAAAAAGGCTTGAATTTTAATACCTTCCATAACTGACGATTTCTTTTGGTCCTTACCGTCATTCTAATGCCTTCTATGATTAAGTTGAATTATGAGTACATTTATGAAGAATTTCCACATCATAGTATACTTTGATTGTTTCGCTTTCTAACAATTGCTATTAGTATTATTCTGTCTCATTATTGCAATATTTGCAGTTTGTTCCTATCTTTATATGTTTTCAATAACTTTCATGTTGTCAATTTTAATGTACTCGTAACGTAACTGCTTCATTATTAAAATATTAAGTTCATCTGTGTCATATGCTGCAATTTGAGTGACATAAACAACGTGAAACACAAACAACAAAGAAAATCTGTTCACATGTGAGACTTATCCCACAGAGGATTGGATTAGTTTCCCTTACTTTTTGTTTATTTCTTAAATCAATTTTTGTCTACATGTCCGTAAATAAGAGGCCCCTACAATAATTTAAAAAATGGTGTATGACGCTGTGAAATAATGGTAAAATTTGCAAGGAAAGTGTTAAATTTGATTATGAATAGTAAAGTTTGTCAAGTATGAACGGAAATGGTGATTTGTCCACGACCGGGCTTGGGGCTTCACAATTTCTTGTCATTTCCTGCAATTTGAGAGGATAACTATCCAATGTTTTGTTGTAATTGTCCAGAATTGTAGTGTATTTACTTTTTCATCTCAAGCCATCTCGTTTTTAAAATGTAGTTCAGCCTACTGTGTTCTCTCCATCATTTTGGGCTTCGGCTTGAAGTGAAAACGGAAGCGTAGGGCATTTTTTGAGTCTGATTGTATATGTGGGCTTGAGCGATATTATTCTGTCCGTCTTGGATTATTGATACCAATGAGATAAGTAAACCCCGTATATGTGCAAATAATAGATTAATTTATGAAAATTGATAATTTTTTCTATATGGTAAAACTAATTAAAAATCTCAAGCTTTAGAAAGCGACAATTAATATTATAAATCTGTTTGTAATTTTTAAAGTCGTAATGTTTGATGCCTAATAGATAGTCTTTAATATATACACGTGTGTGTAATTTATCTAAAATCATAAACAACCAGAAATTTCTCCTTTAAATCTGATTTTTGCCTTTTCTAAAATTAACTTCTTCAATATTCTTGCTCCATCCCTCCAAATTTTTTCAAAACCCTTTATACCATATAGGATATTTTAAAGTTCTAATTAAACTATGATTTATTGTCTTCCTCCAACAATATTATTTAGTAAATATTTATTGTCCTTTTCTTTCCATAAAAGTATCGTATAACAAACCAACTCTTAGTCTTCTATTGTTATGGATAATACAATATATCAAGTCCGAAAGGAGACAGAATACACATCCATAACAATACTACTTAATATTACATTGACTCAAAATATGTACAACAAACGAAAACATATTTGTCTTATGTTTCAAGCATATAAGATTAATTTGTCTCAATTTTCAAGCATTGACAATTCTCCATAATGCATTGTTTTAAGGCAAGTCTTTAATTTTTTTTTTTTTGATTTAGAATATTTTTACTATATTTTAAATATTAGTTTTTAATTATTGAAAAATTATTCTATGTTTGTGTTTTAAAATATTTGGCACAACGATTGTTCTTCAACGTGTGTGAAAAATCTTAAGAATTAAAGAAAATCATGAGTGTTATTCTAATTGATAATATTCGTTAACATGTAAACTTTTATTTTCATATTCTTTTGTGATTTAATATTGACTTCTGAGATGATTATAATTTTCTGTTAATGGTGACTAACTATTACTTTTTTTTATTACATAAAATACATACAGATGACTTATCTAGTGTTTTAGATTCAATAGTTTTTTATGCAAACCTTGTAAATTAAGAAATGACTAGTACAAACAAATTGATGCCGATTTGATTATAGATGCACTTTTAATCAAATAAAGAACTGTCAAACACAATTTCGATTGCCTCGCATTGATAAAAATCCAAATAATAAACAATTTAATTTTTAGTTTTTATCTTTAGACATTCATTTATCACAAAAATTATTCAAATAATATACATATATATTATTTTGAGTTTTTGGATGTAAATTTGTTATAATTTATTGCTACATCATTTTACATTAGCCCTCTAAACTGAAATCCTGTTTTTCGCTTCCTGCTTTTACATATAGCAATTGGCACATAAACTAACTTATTAAAAAACGTTAAATTCAAAAAAGATTCTTATTATTCAGGGCATAATGCATTCGCATAATTCCATACATATGCCAACACAAAAATTAAATCTGTATTTCATTGCTATTGAGTATTTTGCCCAGTGTAACTAAGGAAAAATGTATGGACTTCTCCCACAAATGCCAGTATTTTTTTTTTTTTTTGGGGCTAAATTTCAACAGTCTCCCACAAATGCCAATGGTTCAGCAAACTTGGTGGGAACAAATTAATCACCTGGATCACATTACCCCATTAGGAGCCAAGAAGCTGACGGAAATCTCCCCTGTTTTGGCCCAAAAAGATTAACCGCCATTCAACCTGTATCGATTTCGTTGTTAATAGTCTTGAATCAAAGCCCTCTCTATAGATTGTGCACAGATAAATTTCAAGTCTGCAAACAGAAGAGATGAAAAATTCCACAACAAAAAAATTTCGAATTGATGAATTCGAATCAGTCCATAGCTCAAGACTGACTATATTTGATTGCAAAGTCCTCATTGACAAAGTCCAAGTAAAATCTCGGGCCGCTCCTCAAAAGTTAATCAGTCCAGTCTGTGCTAGTTATTTATTTTTGAAGGGATGTGCTAGTTAGTTTATGAATTCATTGGAATAGCGTGTTTCTGATTCTAAAAGCTGACTTCAATAAATTGATAGTTTACTTTCAGATTTTTTATTGACAGACAAAAATGGCAAAAACTCAGGGGCCAAAGTTAGTTGAAATGACATCTGCAAACCCATAAAAGAAATGGTTTAGGATGTTGGTTAAAGGTTTGGAATAAAGCATTGATACTCAAACAATAGTGGAACATCTACATCGAAAAACAGAATACCTGCGTTCCATGGTTCCTTTATGTGAAACTAGAAGCTCAATCTATCTGATATGTGAAAATATCAACCATGCTTCTTGGGTTTGAAAAAAAAATTAATTTTATAAACTTGATTAGACCTCATATCATAGAAGTAGTTGGTAATGGATAAGATATATTTTCTTGGTAACAACGGGCTGTACCAAGTGAGCAAATTCGGTAAATACCAACATCGAAATACCGATTAAATCTGAATTCAAATTGGTAAATCGAATTTGATAGTTACATAATTCGTCGACAATTCAAAAAATTTAAAAAGAATAAAATCAAATTCAGTTGGTATTTGGAAATGCCGAAATTTGTATTAAAAGTTTCGAATTCAATTTTGTAATGTAAATTCAAATTCGGTATTCGTATACCGAATTCAATATGCCAGGCCACTTTCTAAGCTGTCTTGGTGGGTTAGGACCCGATTAGTTGGGTTATGGACTGGGTTACAAGAGTTTGACCAAACTTGGTCGAAACCCATTATAATTTGCGGTTTTGATGGGTTGGAGAATGGGGCCGATTTGTGGAAATCGCCATTCCAAGTTGAAGACTCCATCCTCCCACCCAAGCCTATTCCCTACCTCCCCAAGACTCAATCTCCAACCTACCGTCCAAACCTCTCCCGGCCTCAAGCTAACGGTTGCTTGGGGTACCTAACTCTAGTGTTTGTTTTTGTGGTTTTGGTTTTGTCCAGTCGGCCTAAGACATAGGATTTTGTTTTCTAGTTTTTGTCCTCGGCTCAAGCTAATTTTGTGGTTTTGTATTTTTGGCCAGTTGCCATTTTTAATATCTTTCAGCTATGAGAAGAAAGAAAATTCTTATGAATTTGAGTTGGTTTTCAGGATGCGGACTGGAGATTTCAAGCATTGCTGGTGGGGCTAGGACTTGCCAATATGAATTTGAGTTGGTTGTTGACAAGTGCTAAATTTAATTATGTTATAATATCTTTATTATATATTTTTAGTGTGTTATTAATGTATTTGAGTGAATTTGGCTCCAAAAATATCATTTTCCTTCAATTAGGTTTATTTTACCTAAGAATTAGGGTATGGCAAATAATGACAGATTTTGGTATTTTATCAATAACTTGAGCTATATTTATTGGATTGAGATGATTCTTATGGCATTTTGAAGCTAAGAGGATTCTCTACAATTCTTATGCACACATCAAAATCCAGTTGTCAAGTTTTCATGACCAAAATCCTAATTACTGAAGTACATTTGTGCTGTGAAACTCTTCTGACCATGTCTCAGGATTCTGTTCATATCTCCATGCTCCGACATTGAAATAAGCTGATCTTTGTGGTTCTGGAAAGCCAACTCAAAGGGATACAACTTTCATGTTTTGCAAAAGAGCTGATTCGTCCATCTTCAAGGTGTAATTCGTGGACCAATGTTATGCAGACACCTGGACAGGCTAACCAGTCAACATGTGTTGGTCAAAGAAAAAGTCAATGGCAGTTTTTGCAACTTGGAGTTATTTTAAAATTGATTTCTTGAGTTTTCTAGAGAATTTTGGACTGGAATTTTGAAGAAAATTTTACACAAATGTTTTTGACCATTCTAGCCCTAAATATTACACCATTAGGCCAAATTTTGTAAGAAATGTTAACAAGGACTTAAGCTCAATTCATTTATAAATAGGGGTCCTTGGTTAACATATTGGAGATGTTAGGGAGTGTAAGATCAAGAAAGGGTGTGAGTAGTTGTAGAATTCTCTAAAAATTCTCAAGAGAGATTGTGAGGAAATTCTTGTACTTGTGAGGAAACTCTTGTATTTTCAAATTGTAGCAACAAATTGGAGGAAGAAAGTGAGGTTCTTGAGCCTTATTCAAACTTTTCACTTCATATATCTTCATTTCTTTGTGTTAGGTATGCATTTCTATTTTCTAGTTAAGAGTTTTGGTGTTATCTTGACCATGTTTCACTAAACTTTTAACCTAGGAATAGATGATACTAATGAATCCTTTTACATAATTTGAATTTGATATTTAGTTGATAATCTTGCCCTTGTTTGTTCATTTATTCATGGTTTAGTTTTGGATTTGTTGGTTAACAACTAATATTTTTGTTTGGCCTTCAAATACCAATAAAAGTTGTTGTATTATTTGGCCTACACTTATTGTTTTTGCAAAGGCCTACAACTCCAAATAAAATTGTAGTCGTGTTTGTTTGCACCTATTGTTTGTGTTGGGCAAACAACTACAAGAAAAACAAGTTGTAGTAGTGTTGTGCCTACACCCTATGGTTTGTGTTAGGCAAATAACTACTAAACTAACAAATGGTTACATGATTTGGCCAACAACTATAGTCTTTGCTTGGCCAACACTACAACATAATCAAGTTGCTAAGTGATAATTGAAATATTACACTCAACAATGGAAAAATGAATGAATGAAGCTTAAGTGGTGCACACAAGTGTAGTGTTACCCTTAAGTGGTTCATATACAATTCAAGCAATTCACAAACTTCATCACGAAAGTAGTTGAAATTTAAATTATATCTTTGTGAAAACAAGTTATAATTAAATATGGAATTGGAACTTAAACATGACAAGATAACATTAGCAAGTTATTAAATCAACATCAAAACAAAGGATTCATTAATTGATTCTATTCCTAGGACCTTACATACAAGTACTACTACATAAGCTGTTTTAATTTCCAATCGACTACTTTCTACTACTCTCTTGTTATTTTACTGACCTATCATTCATATAATTCAATTAAGTGAAACTTACATAATAAAGTAAGTGATAAATTCCAGTAATTGCATACAATTGATTCTCTATGGGATTCGACACCTAATTTCCTATATTACAACACCTGTATACTTGCAGATAAACGAGAGATTAGAGTTTTTATTACTTGTTGAGTGTTAACACTTTTATTGAAATATTATCTAACCTAATCTACACTCGTCAGTTGTCTTTGGCATTCAATTTTTAATTTTCTTTTTCTTGCATGGCGAAATTTATTCTGATTATAGTTTAGTTTCAAGTTGAAGACAACCTTAAAAAAAAGAAAAAAGATCTTTGAGTGAAACTACGTCAAATCTCCAGTATTACAATCCCAAACTTCACCTTCAACCTCTTTTCCGTCAATCCCTCTTTTTAAACCATATGAAATACCAGAAAAAATATGGACAAATGTTACGACAAAAACCCACTGAATTAGAACAGAGACTCCAAAAAATTGAAGAATCATTTGTTATCCCTACCACCAAACAAAGGTCAAATGAGCCAGCCTCAGCATCAGTCCACCAATCCACTTGTGTCTTAGAACAAAAAACAGACACAAAAATTGAACAAGAAAGTTTTAAAAGCCAGCTATCTAAACTCACTATCTAACCTTACTCCCAAACTTGAAAAACATTTCAAAAACTTTACTATTCTAGAGCAACTCATCCAAAACGTCGTTCTTGAAGAAAAACCCAATGTCTTACAAATAGTTACAATGCAAACAACATCTACGAATGGAGTATAGATGGTATGTCTAAATACAACATTATGACTATTCTCCAACAAATTACCATGGTGGCCACAGCATATAGGGTGTTTATCCCACCATCATTTGAACTGGCTCGTAAATCCTGCAGCGAGAATATAAGCAGCTAACTATTCTGTACAACCATGAGCAGTTCTATATGATGTGGCCACCATGGTCATTTGCTGGAGAACAGTCATAATGTTGTATTCAGATATACCATCTATACTCCATTCATAGATGTTGTTTGTATTGTAACTGTTTTGTAAGAGATTGGGTTTTTCTTCAAGAACGACGTTTGGATGAGTTGCTCTAGAATAGTAAAATTTTTGGGGTTTTTTCCAAGTTTGAGAGTATGGTTGGATAGTGAGTTTAGATAGCTGGTTTTCAAAACTTTCTTATTCAGTTTCTGTGTCTGTTTTTTTGTTCTAAGACACAAGTTGATTGGTGGACTGATACTGAGGCTGGCTCATTTGACCTTTGATTGGTAGTAGGAGTAACAAAGGATTCTTCAATTTTTTGGAGTCTCTATTCTAATTCAGTGAGTTTTTGTCTAAGCATTTGTCCATTTTTCTGGTATTTCATATGGTTTAAAAAGAGGGATTATTAGTTGAGAAATCTGCAGTCTCTTAAACATAGTAAAAGAGATACATCAATCCTTCCCTTGATAGGGGTTTTGCAGCAATCTGTACAAGTCCAAGATGTAGATAGTTGTACTTGTTGTCTAGCTTCTCCTTGGAACTTGTTAATAAACTATTGTCGTTTGGTAAAATTGTGGTTGGTGTAGAATTCTTTACGGAGGAATTTCTTATCGATTTGGAATGAAGAATCTACTGATAAAACTCTTAATTCTCCTAGAATTTGTTCAGTATCAGTAATGGTTGAATATATTGGAAATCTAGGCAGATCATCGTGCTCCGGATATTCTGACGTAGAATTTTCTATTTGCACCGTGTATCTGGCTTGTGAGATTCAAACTCCAAAATCTAAGTCCCGGATGTTGGTTGCAACTGATGAAGTGGATCTGCGTTCCTGAGTAAAACTCCTTCTTGACAAATTCATATTGATTATGGAAGCTGTTGAAAATCTTTGATTATAAAATCTATCAAACCGGATTTGAACAGATCTTATGGGATATTGAGTGATGTTTGAGACAGTTGTATTTTGTGCTGGAGTGATAGGAACTATTTCTGAAAGCATCCAGTCGTCTAGAAGAGTAACTTGACTCCATGTGATTAATCTAGGAACTGAAATATTAGATTTCATAAGATCTGTTTGAAAGAGAGTAGTTTTTTTCTTTTTGCTTCTCATCTTTGCTCCAGTGTTGAAAGCTGAGTTCATTGTCTTGTACTGGATTATGTAAATAATAGCGACATCAGTGAGCTTGTAATTGATTTATAATTTTGTTCCGTTTACTGATTGCAGCCTTTCTTTAGTTTTCTCAAAATATTTGGTAGGAACTAATCCTTTCTAGATACAGCTCAGATCAGTTCCTGTGTCAAATAAAGTTGAAACTTCCAAAATGAAATCATCCTGGATAACAAGTTTGATTTGAACTTCCCATTTTCTGGTGAAAATGTAGAAAATTTTGTTTATAAAATCTTCTGTAGGTATTATAAACTAGGACTGTTTCTTACTTTTCTGACGATTATCTCTATCAGTCATGAGATCTTGGATGACAAGTCTATCAAGTTTTTATCTTGTTTTGATGAGTTTGATTTCATCTTTGAGCAAAGCAATTTCAAATTGGAGGTCTTGAGTTGTAATAACTGTTTTAGGTTTGTTTGAAAATCGGTTTAGGATATCTGTGAGATTGTAAGTATTGATTATTTTGGGATCTTTGTAAAAAGGATTTGTTTGGACTGTTGAGGTTGAAGCTGTGGGAGTGTTCAAAGTCTCTTTGAACCTGTCGAAATAAAGTTTTTGTTTTTTAGGATCATTAATACTTTCAATAAAATCAAGCATTAAATCTTGTTCTTTGGTCAAGACATTGATTCCAGGATTGTAGTCATCTTATGTTTCATTGGATTGTGAAGAAAAGTCATCTTCCTACAATTGGTTGACATCATAGTTTAATGAATTTATTACTTCATCTGTTTATTTTGAAATATCAGAGTCACTTGAATTAGCAAGCAAATTGGATATTTGTTGTTGTAGTTGGTCATCAAGTTAGAGGGATTGGATTTTCCTTTTGAGTTTGCAATATTTGGTTATGTGGCCTGGTTATACCTGTGGCAGATAATCTCTGACAAGGCAAGAGGTTTTTGTGTTGATTTAGGGTTTTGAAAGGTAGATTATTTTTTTGTTCTAAAAGGTTTTTGGAAAGGTTTCTTTCTGAATTGGTATCTTAGTTGAGGTTGGTAATAAGTGGATTTTTTCTGTTTGTGAGGGATATGGTTTTTTTTTTTTCTGGTTTTGGTGTGGCAAGATGGAAGACCAAATTGCTCACAAAAATATCCAAGATCTTTTCTTCTTTGTGCTATGTTTTTGGCCAATTGTTGCATCATTTTATCTTGTCTGCAAATTTTTAATGCAAATTGTTGAATCTGATTTGTGAGTTGTCCATAAGTGAGATGTTCATATGGCACTTCTCCGTTGTGTTGAGTTCTAAGTTTTTTTCGGACAAGATCTCTGAGAGACTTTGGAAGGCCATCTAGATATTTTTCCTTCTAGTATGTTTGATTGGCATCAGGCAAGGCCTGATATTTAGATATTTTTCCAAGCCTATGGATGTCGAGATTTAGACCACTCGGCATACAGAAGCCAAGAATATTATCCAATCCAACAAAAATCATCCTCTAAACAAATTGTCTAAACAGCCTCCTCATCATCATCTAAACCCAAATCACAGTATGTGAAAAATCAATCCTTTTATACAATCTTACAATCTGAACCAGAATTTTGACAAAACAATCCACTTTCTATTGCTAAACAAGTTCTTCCTCCAAACTTTAACTTCATTTCCCAAACATCTACAAAAAACTAATTTTTTTATCAAATGATTTTGGTAGATATCAAATCAATACAAATCAAAATCTATCCACATGAAAGGCACCTGTCATTATCCATTCATATGTACAAATTCTTAAAGTTCTCAAACCATCCGATTGGACACCTGATCTTAACTAACCCAAACAATTTTCTCAACCATTCTATCCACTTGGATATGACTATTGGGATCACAAATAGGTTTGGTTCCAAACATTTTCTTTTCAAAACAAGGAGCACAAACACTCTTGGTTATTCTACTTAAGAAAACAAACAAATATGATTTTTTAGTTTGGTTCAATCAATGGTGGAGTATATTTGGACCAAACCAGCAAATCTTTCTAACCGAAGTAGCAGAGGCATATAACTACTTCCAAAATAGATTTTTAAACACAACTTTCCACCCGACTTTCATTCACTTCGTCTCTAAGTTCTCTTTAGCTTGGGTATATCAAGAAAAGTTTAAATTTGTCAAACATATGAATAATGAAATGTCACACAAACAGCTCCCCATTTTGGTCAGACAAAGTTATACAAAATGGTGGGATACTTTCGACATCTCATCTGTCAAACAACAGAAACTGTAATACTAGTTTAACCAAAACCCGCAATATCTCAAAGCTTCTAAAAAACAAATAACTGAATTCCTTCAGCAAAAATCTTTGTCAGCAGTAAAACTGGCATCAATCACAGAAGGAGAATATATCAAACAACTGAAAAATATTCTTCTCCAATTAAAATCGAAATCCTCTCAAGCAAAGAAAGCAGCTTCACAACCTCTACCGAAATCAAAATCAGAATGGGACGAGGAAGAAGTAGACTTTCGACAACAAAGCGAAAATGACTATTTTGAAATTTATTCATAAATTTTATAATTTCTAAAATTGTAAAATTTTAATTTTTTACTATAACAAAGTTACTATACATTGTACACTGTAACGGAGTTACTGTACAATCATTCTGTAGCAAAATCACTATAGCAGATTATTGTAACAGTCCGAAAATTTTGAATGCTACCCGATAGATTCGGAGGAAAAGTTCTCATTCCATTTGTTAAACGGAAACTTCACAGAGATTTGAATCAAATCTCTCTTAAGACTAATCAGATAAACTTCCTCAAAGAAAAAATTTAATATAAACGTATTGAGGAACAACTTCAGCAGCCAAATATTCAGAGAAGAATACAGGCACTTCAAACCAAATTTCAAGAACAAATATGTTCTGAAATTCCAACAGCATTTTGGAACAGAAAACATCATACAGTTATTCTCTCTTATGAAAAGGATTTTGATGAAAGATAAATTTCAACAAAGGCAAGACCAATACAGATGAATCAAGATCTTCTTCAATATTACCAGAAGGAAATTGATAATTTACTTCAAAATGGTATTATCAGACCAAGTTAATCCCCCTGGAGTTGTCCGGAATTTTATATCAACAAAAATTCAGAAATTGAACGAGGAGTTTCCAGACTTGTCATCAATTATAAGTCTCTAAACAAAGCTTTGAAGTGAATTAGATATCCTATTCTAAACCAAAAAGATCTTCTGCAACGCCTTCAAGCTGCAAAAATCTTCTCAAAATTCGACATGAAATCTGAATTTTGACAGATTCAAATCCATCCTTCAGACAGATACAAAACGGCATTCACAGTTCTATTTGGGTATTACGAATGGAATGTCATGCCCTTTGGTCTAAAAAATGTTTTTTCAAAATTTCAA
Source organism: Mitragyna speciosa (assembly GCA_024721245.1). Classification (NCBI taxonomy): domain Eukaryota; kingdom Viridiplantae; phylum Streptophyta; class Magnoliopsida; order Gentianales; family Rubiaceae; genus Mitragyna; species Mitragyna speciosa. Next base: position 31,761,830 of record CM045553.1, on the reverse strand, counting down.
AGGATCATGAATGACATTTTCAATCCTTTTTCAATCTTCATCATCGTCTACATTGATGATGTCCTAATCTTTTCTAACTCTATTGATCAGCATTTCAAACACCTTAATACCTTTATTCACCAAGCAAAAATCAATGGACTAGTTATCTCTCAAAAGAAAATTAGTTTATTTCAGCCAAAGATTCAATTTCTTAGACATAACATTTTCCAAGGAACCATTACTCCCATTCAAAAATCTCTTCAATTCCCGAAAAAATTTCTTGATCAGATCTTAGAAAAACAACAACTTAAAGATTTCTTGGTTGCTTGAACTATATTTCAGATTTCATTCCAAATTTAAGCAACCTTACAAAACCATTATATGACCGTCTTAAAAAGACACCCTAACATGGACTGATAAACATACTTCTATTGTCCGAACTCTTAAACTTCATACAAAAAAAATTACCCGATCTTACTCTTTCTGACCCTTATGTATAAAAAATTGTTGAAACCGATGCCTCTAAAATTGGTTATGGTGGTGTTCTCAAACAAAAACAAAACAATAAAGAAAATATTATTGCATTTGCATCAAAATATTGGAATAGTTCTCAGCAGAATTATTCTACCATCAAAAAAGAAATTTTAGCAATTGTTTTTTGCATTTCGAAATTTCAATCTAATCTTTTAAATCAAAAATTTTTGTTACGCATTGATTGCAAGTAGCAAGGTATTGACCTATGGTTTGAAGATATTTGTTTGTGTAATTATTTTGGTCATAGATACCCTGTATATCTTGGGCATTTACTGGGTCTCCAGGTTTGGCTTTTTTAAGTTTGAAGGGAGTGGCTGGTAAATCCACTGTTTTGTAGTTGATTGTAACTGGCTGATATGGTGAAAATTCTAAATGTACTTCTCCATTTGCAGTTTGCTATTTTTGTGTAACACAGACAGAAGGATAATCTGATTGTTCCATTTGTGAATAAGATTCAAACCATTCAAAAAACTCGGGCCAGCTCAAAGGATGGTGGGATGAATACCTATCCGCCGATGATAAGCACAACATCATAGAATTCATTAAAATAGATACTCATGGACAACCAATCCTCAAAAATGGAGAAACAATTTCAGATTCTGTTTCAACATTAATCTTTTCTATTGGTAAAACTTTTATTGATGATCCAGAAATCTTCAGAAAAAGATCATCTGAATTACTTAACAATCTCAAATGCAGGAATTTGTCTGATTTTCGGTGGTACAAAGACACATTCCTCACCAGAAGGAAAAATATCTGATTTCACTCAAAATCATGTCGTTTTAATGTTTTAAATTTTGTATATTATTTTAATAATAATTTGTATTTATTTTGTAGCCCTTAAACTTTTATTATTGTTACTATCGCCCTATACATTTAGAATTTTTGCATTTAAGTTTTTGATTTTTAAAGATTAACCCCCATTTAAGTCCTATTTAATTGCATTTTGGTCTTTAGACTTTTTGATAATTACATTTTGACCCCTAAATTTTTTTAAAATTACATTTTGACCCCTAAATTTTTTTAAAATTATATTTTGACCCTGGGTTTTTCAAAAATTACATTCTTGTCCCCCCAAAATTTTAGCATTTTTATTCTAAAACTTTGGAAAAATTTTATTTTTGCCCCAAAAACTTTTCGTTTCATCCAATTGAGTCCTTAATACTTTCAATTATTCCTTTTTAGTTTCTTGGTCTTTAATAAATGCCCAAATTAAGTTTCTTTGTTTAATTAAGGTGCAAATAGTTTTCTTTGTTTCCCCTTTTAATTATTTAGGCATGTTTAGTTGTGTGTTTGGAGCTTTTAAATTTATTATTATTATTATTATTGTCATCGTCATCTTCATCGTCTTGTATTATATTGCATGATTATAGTAATTAGTGTTGAATTATTTATTTTATAATTTGTTTATCCAAAATATTAGTACCTCGATGTGTTTGTTTGTTTTGTTAATATTTATACCAAGTCTTTAGATGGAAGGAACCTTTGTTACCCTTTTAATTTTTCTTTATTTGCTCTTACGTGCTCCTATATGTTCTCCTTGTGTGTTTTTTCCTTTTTGTATGTGTTTTTCTTATTTTTATTTACTTTCTCTCATTTATTATGTTATGTTGTTTATTCAATTTTTATTTAATTATTTAGAAAAATGTAATAGATAGGTGATATTTTATTTAGCAAAATTTGTATTTAAATAGGTAATGTAATATATAGGCTATATTTTTATTTATTTTGTATTTTTAGATACAAAATATAATAGATTGGTTAGATAAGTCATTTTCTTATATTTTTCTCTTCTAAATTGTAATTAGGCTTCTCTGGTATAATAGACAACGCTCCACAGTTTTGCATGCTATGTGCATATGTGCTTACATGTTTTACTTGCCTTTCTTAGGATTTTTGCATCTAGATATTATGATTATGTGCTCCTAATTGCTCCTATATGCTTTATATGCTGTTATGTGTTTATTTAATTTTATTATACTTTAATTTATGTTTATTTGTGCCGTTACCACACTAATCCAACAGTAGTTGTAGTTTACTATGTTTTCCTCACTAATCCAATACTAGTGAGGAATTGCAGAGATGGGCTAGTCCAATGCTTGACCCTTAGGTATTTTTCACACTAGTCTCATCCCTTGTATGCATGTCATTTCATTTTCATACATTTTTCTTTTTTACGGCTTTTTCCATTTGCATAATTTTTTTTCTTATCTTATTACTATTCTAATATATGTATATGGCATGACTTCTAGATATGCATATCATATAGGATTTTTAGGATAGATACATCATTTATGTGTTTTAGACTAGATGAACCATCCTTCGTACACGAAAAATGGGCAAGTTTGGCCCTCTTGGCCTTGGTATGCCATTCACCCCTATGTAAGAAGGAAAAGTTAGTCGCGAGCCTTAGTTCCCCATACCCATTATATTGCATTCCCCTTTCTTCGATCACCTATATCTATACTCTATTTTTCATTCTTTTGCATCTCATTTTGCAATGCTCGTGACTCCCTTCGAGGTATTACTTTAGATTTCGCAATTAATGCGATAATTTCAATTAAACCTCGAAGGATATTTTGTCCTTTCCGATATCCCTTTTAGGTTAGGATTTGCATCCATATAGTCATATCCAAATGCAATAAAATATTATTATTACTGTAGAAAAATTTTGACTAAATCTCGTAACTAGTTTCGGCTAGATTGAAAGGGTGCCTTAGGTGTGAACCTTTGCCTTCCCTTTCTTCAATTATGACTTCCGAACTCTTTTTCTCTTGTTTTTCAAAGAACTGGAATCATCTCAAAAAGGGTTTTCTTACTTTACTTGTGTTTTCATGAAAATGTATTTCTAAAAAAGTTTGTCCTTGTTTTTCTGACTTTTTTCTGTTAAAAATATGTTTTCCAATGACATGGTACACCAAAACTCAATTCCAAGTGGTGACTCCTTTATTTTATAAAAACCCTTTTTTAGACTTTAATTTCAGGCCCAAAACTGTCGCATTTTCAAAGTCCCATTTTAGGCCTTTTTTTTTGTTTTGCTTTATTTTTCAAAAACTAAAAACCATTTTCTAAAAACCTATTTTACAAAAAGCAAATCTCTTTTTTTTTACACTCTTTTTTCATTTTTTCAAAAAATGGAGGCGATAGAAGTTCAATTATTTGGGTTCTATCTTTGCTAGCCCAAAATGAATGTCCTAAGTTGGACTTGAATGCTCAAACTCCATTTATACATTGATTCATATTACTTAACTTTTCTGATACAGGACAGAGTATTACAAAATGGGAATTAATGTCAATTTGATTCAAATGTTGAAAGGTAAAATGAGAATATCTAACGAATCAAGAAAACTACAATAAATTTATAAGGAAATTGATTTGAACAGCAAATGTCGGTATAGAACTTACAAACAATTGAAAAATTACAATGATAACCCTTGCATATTTCAATTTATTTTTTTAACTTTTGGTAACATTTTCACTTTATGCCATTCTTGATGCAAAAAATCCAAAACACTAAAAATGGGGAAGCAAAATTAAATGAAAATTTAATAGAACTAAATTATGTGAGCTAAAAGTTGCAAATAAATAAAAAAAAGAAAACCAACAAAAATGAGCCTCAAGGATTTCATGTTTTTTTCCCCTTATTTTTAGTAGCATTCTCTCTTTTTTAGTAGAGTATTAGACTTCTAGTATCATGCCATAAAGGATATCCTCAAGAAAAAAAAAAAAGCAAAGTGTTACGGTGCCACACAACTATGTTATGATATTAAAGTAACAATACTGCAATTGAAAACAATAACTTTAGCACACATGTATAGCTAATTTCTGAGTATAACTATTATTTTTCTTTTTTTTTTGGTATACTTTGTAGATGCTGGTCCAGGCCATTGAAGATACTACATTGTTGTATTTGGCTTCTATTGGAACATGGCAAATTAGCAGATGATTTTTCAAGGTTGTTGTGCCAAGCTTACAATCAAGGGTTAAAATCTTTCTATTTTGCAATTAAATTACAATTGTGGACAAGAAACCCTTTGTCTTTTCCTTGATACATCAGCGAGATAAACATTTGATAAATATACAATTCCAAATTTCGTGGTTTGAACTCAATTGAAAATAAATGCAGATACATAGTCAAGCACCTATCATTTTAGCATTGGAAAGTATCTACCAAATTTTAACTTTACAAAGCAATAGTTCTTTTCATGTCCATGTGAATAGAAGAAAGGAAGTAAGACGTGTGAAACGAGGAAAAGGAAGCTAGTCAACTAAGGATACGGAGATGTGAACTATCATTTATTTTTTGTGGAAATCTCAAATCTGTTAACGTCAACATGTGTGATTTTTTTTTTCTCTTAGAAAGCAATATAATCCACTAAAAACATTAATTTGGTTTGATATAGGAATGTTCATGGTTTGGAATAATGCAAATTTAATGATTCTTAAACTTTATTAATTAAAGCTGGTTTTAAAAATTTTAAATTAAAGCCAAACATGATATAAACAAAGTCAACAATTTGGTAAACATATTCTTGGGTTTGGTATGTTTGGTTTCTTTGATTTGGGCAATTAGATTTTGTATACTTATTAACTAAAATTAATTTCAATGCAAGGTTACATTATTAAAATTCTGATACAAAAATGTTATAACTATTCAAATTCCAAACTATTTCTTGCAACCAGTATCAATAAAATCATTACAAATATTACATTTATAATAGGTGATATATAGTTTGATTGAAAGATAAATTTAATTTCCAAAAAAAGAAAAAAATTTTGTTGACATTAGTTATAAGATATTTTACTAGAAAAGTCATCCATATAATCATTTGCATCATTTTTTTATCTAGCATCTTTTTTAATATTCACAATAACATTTTCATCTCACGTGCATTACATTTTAAAAAACACCGTAATATTAGTTTTCCAAAAATATTAAAAAACACAATCTAACAGAGCTCTATATTAAAAAAGACACAATGCAAACAGATGCCTTACCTTTTTATTGAACAACGATGATACCACTAATTATCTATGCATTTTATTTACTGATATCGATCAATTTTAGTTAGACATTACAAAAATTTATGCAATAATAGATGAGAAAGTTTGATTAAAAAAAGAAGGTTTTGAATTGTAACCATATTTATTAGTCATGTTGACAGATATATTGATCTAATACTTTTCCTCTTGTCATCGTCACTTATAGGCGTACAATAGTGACGATTCCTCTGTACATATGCATTAACAAATAATATATAAATTATTGCAGGGACACCATATTCATTAGTCATGTTGACAGATATTGTTGTTTTCCTCTTGTCATCGTCACTTATAGACGTACAGTACATAAAATAGTGACGAATCCTTGCTTTCAAGACCGAAAACAACTTCATCACGGAAAGGCAATGCCTCTCGCTTTCGAAGAATGGACCATTTGGCCGGATTGGAATGCTTCCAAGAACTCAAGGAAATGCACATGGGTCTTCTTGAAGAACGAAGTCTAAGGTAAAGAAAGAAAGGTAGAGTGGGCAGATCTTGATTTAACACAACAACTAATCACGTGATGCGCTAGGACTAATAAGTTATCGTATGTGGTGATGGTAGGCCACATCTTGTATTATTTGGTGATTTATGATTGGTTCTAGTGCACCACGTGGCATGCTACGTGGCGCATGGGATGCATGCAATACCTACTCATGACAAGATGAAAGATAGTTGAAATAACTTGCTGACTAGATGAAATATATTGAAAATTTTCAACAGCATTTTCACATTTTGACACAACTAGTTTGAGATTAATTACTAGGTAGTATTTTTGGTGAAAATGATTATAAAATCAAGAGAATTAGCATTATCTTTTGAAGATTCATTGAAATCTAATATTTTGTAGAGTTAAATATTGGATAAAGGGTTTCCTCCCCAAAAAAAAAAAAATTATATGCATCGATTAGTTGGTAAGAAAGTAAAGTTGTTTTGGAATATGGTTTCTCAAGATATAATTTCGTGGAATAGCATTTCTTTAATATTTTTGGATACTCTTGGATACCCTTAGGAATTGTGATAATAAAATATGTAGATTCTAATTTCATTATTTGATTTAAGATAACATAAGATGGAATATAATAGACACATTCACTAGATTTCTAAAAGTATCTCTACAAGCATAATGGAAAAAAAATGTTATTCAACTATTTTATTTTACTTTCTCATACAAGGCTAAATTAAGATATACTATAATTTTTTATTTTTCTCTACTTAGGGTTTATTTATATTTAATAGAATAAGCAGTAAATAACTATTTTACTATGTAAAGAAAATTTTAAAAATTTTTAAAAATTAATGAATCTAAAAAATAGTGTAATTGGATGTGACCTGTCATTTATTTCTATGGAAATCTGAAATATGTTATGGTTATCATGTCTAATTGTTTATCATTTAGAAGTGACATAATCCACAAAAAAAGTTAATTTGATTTGATATAGGAATACCCATAATTTGGAACAATGTCAATTTTATTGATTTTTAAACTAAGTAATTTATTTGTTTTAACAAATTTTAAATTAAAGCCAAACATGGTATAAACAAAATCAACTATTTGGTAAACATATTTTTTGGTTTGATTTCTGCAGTTTTGTTAGTTTGGGCAATAAGATTTCATGTATTTATCAACTAAGATTAATTTAATTGCAAGATAATATTGCTCAAATTCTGATACAAAAATATTACAAAGATACAAGTTCCAAACAGTTTCTTACTGTGAATATCAATCATTCTAGGCCAAAATTCACTTTGCACCCCCTAACTTATACCGTATTCTCATTTTGTATCCTAAACTTCAACTTTGGACAGACTGTACCTTTAATTGTTCATAATATTCCATTTAAGTCCAATCATTAACACCGTCAATCAAACTAACGGAACTTAAGTGTGTGTGTACAACATTCTTTTAAATCCAATTATTAAAAGCATTGATTTGGACAGATTGCACCCTACACTACTCAAAATGTTGCATTTAAGTCCAATCATTACATGCACGCGCCTAACTTCTGTTAGTTTTGTTGACGCCGTTAACGATTGACTTAAATGGAATGTTTTGGACAATTCAGAGTGCAATCTGTTCAAAATTAAAGTTTAGGGTGCAAAGTGAGAACCTGGTATTGTAGATACCAAATTTTGATACACCATTTATTTTCAAACACTGGAGGGGCATGATTGCACTTTTTTAGGACAAATTTTTAATTTTAATAATCTCGGGGGCAAAATAGTAATTTTATCTGTAAATATATTTTTGTCGAATTTTGGGGGTTTTAAATTCGTATTTTTACTTTTATATGCATTTATTAATTTCTTATGATTTTTTTGGATTTAATTGGTATTTTTTGTATTTTTACTAACACAAGGGCAAAATGGTAATTTTGCCTCGCGAATACCATTTTAGTTCATTTTTAGTTTCAAACTCATTTTTGTAATTCTTTAGGCATGTTTCTTAATTTTCTTGATTTTTCAGAGATGATAATTATTTTTTTGTGAATTTTCATTGCCCAAGGGCAAAATCGTCATTTTACAAATTAAATTCACTTTTCATCAAATTTTGAGTCAAAAATGCATTTTCTAGTGTTTTAAGCTTATTTGTAATTTTGATAATTTTCTGAGGACAATAATTATTTTTCTGTGAATTTTCATTGCCCAAGGGCAAAATCGTCATTTTACAAATTAAATTAATTTTTCATCAAATTTTGAGTCAAAAATGCATTTTCTAGTGTTTTAAGCTTATTTGTAATTTCGGATAATTTTCTGAGGACAATAACTATTTTTTTGTGAATTTTCATTGCCCAAGGGCAAAATCGTCATTTCATAAATTAAATTCATTTTTCAACAATTTTGAGTAAAAAATGAATTTTCTAGTGTTTTAAGCTTATTTGTAATTTTTGATAATTTTTTGAAGTAAATAACTATTTTTCTGTGAATTTTCTTTATCCAAGGGCAAAATTGTCATTTCACATTCCAAACTCATTTTTCACTAATTTTTGGGTCCTAAATTCGCTTTTAAGTTTTGAGCATGTTTCTAAGTTTCTAAATTTTTCTCGGAGTAAATTAGTGTTAATGAATTTATTATTTATATTTTTCTTTATTTTTTATTATTGTGAAAGAATAGATTTTTAAAGGATAAAGTTATAATTTGTAGTCAAGGGTATTTTGGTCTTTTAACCATTTCTTAGAGGTTAAGACTTGTGCAGTATAAATACCCCACTTAGAAAGAGGAGAAAAAAAAACCCTAAAACACTTTTGCTTTTGGTAATTTGTGGATTAAAACACACACACTCTACACCACACAACACACACAAGCAGCCGTTTCTTTCAAAAAGTACTGTTCATCGTTCTTCATCTTTATCGATTTACTGTTCATCTAGGCAAGCTTCAAATTCACCAGTTATCTCCAGTCCATCTTGCAGGATCAAAAGGTGAGTTCTTAATCAATTGTTCATTTATTTGATTCATTTTTATTTCATTTTATTTCATTTTCTTCATGAAAATATGAATTTTTTTTAGTTGTTTGAAATGTTTGTTTTAGTCCACCGGATCTGCTTCTGGGTTCATTTTCTGGGTTTATGTTTTTCTCCATCTTCTTCACCGTCTCTTCCTACCCTCATCCAAGATCACTCAATTACAATCACAAAACTCCAGTGCAAATCCCTTCCCTGAACCCAGTTCTCGATTCTGCCAAGTTCACAGCTCCATCACCACCTTCTTCATATCATGCCTTCATCAACGCCACCACTCATCATCACAAACAATTCTACCAATTTCATATTATCAGCCTCCTCAGCTGACCAACTTCCAGGCACAAACAATCCCGGAAATCCCATCAGAACAACACCTTCAAACGGACCCAATCAACCGGCAACAAAATTGCCCAATTGCTCCCTCATAAACCACGCACAATCAGTGACCCACACACACACAAACTCATAAGCAATGACGCAACACATATTCAAATTCAAGCACATATACAGCAACAAATTCAATTGATCACACAGGACCACTGCCCATGCTCTTGCCACCACCAATCACCACCGAGGTCCACCGAAAACGCAACTCAAACACCCCCCACTCAATTCCCACCAGATAGTAGACCATCCTCACCGTTAGCAGCCTAATCAACCAAACTCATCTTCCCACATCTTCACAATCAGACCATGCACCACACGAACACCTTGATTGCCTGCAAGAAAATAACAGAAAAATTGTACATGAAATCGCTACAAAAACCACCACGCCCAATTAATTGACCAAACAACCTCTATCCCTCCTCTGCCATCTGCTAGCCCCAACATGAAAACACCCAAAATCAGCCCATTAACCCAGCTCCTCCACTGGCGACATCACTGTCGACTAAACATCCTCCACTGCCGGACATCCACCCCACTCCCTACCATCACAGAATCTTCCCCTGCCACCGGAAGCCCACACACGAACCCCCCAAACATCCAATTTCAATCGCCAAGAGTAGTGAGTTGGACAGAGAAATTACAGAGACGAAGAGAGAGAGATTTGGATAGAGAGAAAGAGAAGAAGGAGAAAGAGAGAAATCAAGGGAGAACAGAGGAAGAGAAACGCAGGGGAGGGGAAGAGAAAAGAAAAGAGGGAGCTTAGAGAGTGAGTGAGAGAAAAAGACCGGTTGGGGGAGAAAAGAAATTGGGGTGGAGAAAAATTAAAAGAGAGAAAAGATGAAAAACGATTTTGGGGAGAAAAATTTAGTTTCAGTTTTGACTTTTTAATTTAGTTTAGTTAACTGTTAATTAATTGAGATTTGATCTAATTTTAGTTTGATTTATTACTTATGTCAGTAGATTAATGGATTAAGTTGCTTTAGATAACTAATTTAGCTTTAGTTTTACTTGCTCCTTTATGGGTAATATTTATATTTTAGCCCCTAAGGTCTTAGATGATATTATTTTACCCATGATCATTTCTCAATTTTTGCAATTTAAGTCCCCATAAATTGCAGATTCCCCCCTTTAGGTCTAATTTCTTTCAATCAAGTTTTTATTAATTGCAATTAAGCCCATTAGTTACTGGAATTTATATTTTGTGCCCTGTTACTTGCTTAAATTTACATTTTTTGCCTCCCGTTTATGTGAATTTTTTAAAGTTTTACCCCTTGAGTTTTATTGAATTTTATTTTTGCCCCGTAGTTGTTAGAATTCATTTTTTTTATCTCAATTCGTCAATAGTTATATATTTTGGGTTTTATTTGATTATACCGAGATGCTTTGACTTGTTTGCTCATTTTGAGTAGTATTAGTACCGGGTCTTCAAAGAGGTATCCCGATCTCTCATTATTTTTCTTTTATGTGCTCCAATATGATTTTATGCATTATTTGCATTATTATTTGTTTATTTCTTATTTTATATACTTGTTGCGCATTTACGTAGTTAATTTGTCTAATTTTGAATTTTTTATTATTATTTTGGAAAAATATAATATTTTGTATTTAGCTAGTCAATGTAATAGTTAGATTATTTTTCTCATATTTTAGTAAAATTTTGTATCTAGATAGAAAGTGTAATAGATAGGGCATTTTAAATTTCCCCCTTAAATTGTAAATCAAGCCCCCCAGTGTAATAGTTAGGATTTATTTGCTTTTGCGTGCTTACGTGCTTATTTGTTTTACCGCTTTCATTAGGGGTTTTGCATCTAGATATCATACTTATGTGTTATGTGATCCTATTTGATTTTATATGTCTTTATATGTTTAATTTGTTTTTAATTCACGTTTTATTATTTAAATTCATGATTTATAGTATTCCATACCACACTAGTCCAATGCTAGTTGTGGCCTCATTCTTTTCCCGCTAGTCCAACGCTAGTGGAATTTTTTAGAACGGGCTAGTCCAACGCTAGACCCTTAGGACATTTTAGCATTAGGTTCATTCGTGTGCATTTCTCATTTCACACACTTTTAGTTTTTCTTTTCACTTGGCATGATTTTATTATTACTATTTATTATTACTATTTATTATTATTATTATTATTATTATTATTATTATTATTATTATTTTAAACACATTTTCAAAATGAATGACATCTAGGTTGTATTTCACTTAGACTTTAGGACATTTGTGTGATCCGACTAGAAATAGTCGCCTACTCACGTGGGAAGCGGTGGCGTACATGCCGTTCCCCCCTCCGTAAGTAGAAACATTCAGTCACGAGTTATTAGTCTCCCATACCCGTCATGTTACATACCTACTTTCTTCGACCACTTACTATATATTACTATTGTTTCTTTTCTTTTTGCATCTCATTTTGCATTCACACTCATGACTCCCTCGAGGTCTCGACTCGGGTTTCACAATTAATGCGGTAATCTCGACCAAGCCTCGATAGGAACATGCCGACCCTCTCGATACTCACATTTAGATTTAAGATTTGCATTCATTTAGACACATCCAAAACGCAATAGAATTTAGGGTTAATTTAGGAAATTTTGATTAAACCTCGCAACTAGCTTCGGCTAGGTTGAAAGGGTGCCTTAGGCGCAAGCCTTTGCCTTCCCTTTCTTCAAATGTGACTCCCGGACCTTTTTCTCTCGTTTTTTCGTAGACAGAAGTCGAAAAAGGGTTTTAAAATGTTTTTTTTAAAATTTTATTTTTATTTTTATTAAACGATTTTTCGGGTGACTTGGTACACCCTAACTCAGTACCAAGTGGCGACTCCATTTTTTTTAAATAAAATAAAACCCTTTTTCAAAATTAGTTGGCCAAACCTATCGTACTTTTAGTCCCGGCCTTGTTTTCTTTTAAAATACCATTTTTCTTGAAATACACTTTTCACACACGCGCACGATTTTTTCCAAAAAATTGCTTTTTCAAAAGCGTCATTAGACTAGACCGTCTTTTCGGGACGCGACAATCACGACCCCACTAGTACCCTTTCCTTTTACGATTTTTCGGACGCGACAGGTATAAGTTAAGGGGTGCAAAGTGGATTTAGGCTATCATTCTAAATATGACATTTATAATAGGTAAATATAGTTTGCCGAAAAGATGAATTTAGTTTCCAAAAAAAGGAAAAACTTTTGTGGACATTGCTTATATGATTTTTTTTTTACTTGAAAAAATATTCATATAACTATTCACACTTTTTTTTTATCAGGCAACTTTTTTCATATTCACAACAATCTTTTTATTCACATACATCACATTTCAAAAAAGCACTGTAATTTTAATTTTCCAAAAATATTAAAAAGACACAATTAAACGAAGCTTTGTATTGAAAAAACAATCCAAGAGGAGTCCTTACTTTTTCCACAGTATTATTGAACAAGGATAATATCACTAACTATCTATGCATATTGGTTAAAATTTTTTCGCAGGTCTATATGCATTTTGTTCATTGATGCAGATCAATTGTAGTTAGACATAACAAAACATTATGCGACAATAAATGTAAAAGTTTGATAGAAAAAGTAAAAGAGGGTCTTGAACTATAAGGAAGTATCCTTTTGCTCCCAGAGTTTTTGTTGTGACAATTTAATTTATTTTAATTTAATTTAGAAGTGTTGGTGCTAGTCGTCAAATTTTCTATGATCTGATGCAACATGATAGGAAGAAAAATTACTTTTCATCTAAGTAGTAGAAAAAAATAATTTTTATAAAAATCAATTTGGCTATGAAGTAATAATTTTTGGAAAAAAATCAATTTTGTATAATGTTATAATAGCATAACCTACTATTTGCCTGTATGATTCACCTTTGTGGAAGATATGGCATTATACCCATCCATATGTGACAGTATTAAGGCGAAAGATAGTTGAAATAGACTATTGATGAGATATTTGAATATTTTCAATGGCATTTTCTCATTTTAACACATTGACTTCGTAGATTAATTAGTTGTAAATGTAAAGATAATCACCATATCTTTTCTTTTCCTTCCTTATGAACAATGTAATGTAGTAGCTGATTTTTCCAGGTTATTGTACCAAGATATTTTCAATTGTTACTACAAAGGACGAGAACGTGTTATGTTCAATCCAATTCATTAGGAAGCAAACATGTGTTAGGGAAAGAATACCAATTTAACGGTTTGAAATCAAATGAAATAAATGTGATTACGTGGTCAAGAACCTTTCATTTTCAAAATCCGAAAGAAACTTGCAATTTTTTATTTGCAAATCATAAGTTCTTTCATGTTATTGTGGAGAAGAGAAAAGAAGTAAGATGTGTAAGAAGAGGAAAACGGCTATAGTTGATCAAATATGGATATGGCGACGCAAGCTATAATTTATTTTCCACGAAAACACCATCGCATGTATGTTACTCTTACAACATCCTGATTTTTGCTCCTTTACAAAGTCATATGATGCACTAAAAATATTAGATAGAATTACCACTCTCAATCCCAAAGTTTGACTCCGTAACCAAATTGGTCCCTAAAATTTTAGCCCAATATAGTGTCAAAGTACTCAAATTTGGTTAGATTGGTCTTTAGTATTTTGGTGGAAACAAATGTAGACACTAAATATTCCATTTTGACCAAACTCCTCATTATAGTATTATTTGAGGGTATTTTTTTCAATAACACTTATCCAGCTATTCTATTCTAGTTCTATTACAACATTAGGTGTTTGATATAATCATTGCGTCCTTTCAATAACGTTCATGTTGTCGATTCTAAGGCAACTCGTAACTATAAAATTAAATTTTAACTTAGTTTATGCTATGTGGCAGCAACTTGAATGACAAAAAGAATGTGAAACACAACCTAGAAAACTTTTTGACTCAAAGAGAACCAAAATATATATATATATATTTTGCACATTTACACATCAAAAAACGAATGGAACCTGTGAAGACTTGGACAAGTTCTTGACTTTTCCAAATGTTTCACTTAATTGACAACATTTTTTTGTTGTTTTACAAAATTGATTTCTAACCGCATGCTTGTAACAGCTAAGATATCCCTTTTACTCAAAAAAAAAAAAGTAATAGAAAAAGCCTAAGATATCATTATGCATTTTATAATTTGCCAATGTCATGGGTATATTTTATAACATGGAAAACCACTACATTATTCAAGCAATATGGTATGAGTATACAATTTTATAAATCAGAAATTGCCTTACACTACTGAGGTGATATTTCTAACCATTACAGATTCTATTAAGTAAATTGTGAAATTCCTAACCATCATTAATTAAACAAAAAGAAAAATCAAGTATAATAATTAGGTTTCTAAATTGTCTTAGACTTGAGAATAAAATGACTTAATAGTCATCAATGTATCTAAATACTTAGGATATTGATATGTAAGACAAAATTGTAGACTTGTTTTCGTTAATCTTAGTTTTCAAAAATTGATACTTGGTACCAAAACTGCTTTTGTATATGATATTTAGTTAGTCTAACCTTTTTAGAACTCGATTTAGTTACCCTCATTTTTTGGTTCGTAATAAATCAATATTTGCAATTTTCTAAGTTATTTAATTATTTTTGCCCACCATTAATTAAAATTTATTTTGGTTCGAGTGCAACCCATCCTACGAAGGATTGTTCTGTCATTTGAGGGTAGAATGGAATTCTACGACTCAAAGTTATCCAACATTATTGACGCTAATTATCACTCCACTAGCCCTCTCTCCTGTCTCTCATGGCCTCAAAACAATAAGCTGTCTAGAAAACGGACTAATTCTTGGACATTACATGCTTCTCGTAATATTGACATTGACTTATGAAGAAGTATCACAATCTGTTGTAGTCCCTTTCCTCAGCTGTGTCATAAGGTGCCCCAAACAACGTCAATGTCTTTGGAATATCAATGTCATCCCACTATTATTGATGGCACAACATTAAAATGCAGTGTTAGATTTATTTGTAAGGGTACGATTACATGCTAGTAATTGTGACGCCCCAGAAATTCGTATAAAAATTATATAATTCATGTTATATTTATTAGTAGAAAGATATATATAAAATGGTGAGAAAAGGAAAAAGAAAGGTCAAGATCAAATGCCTTCAATAAGAGAATTTCCTTTAGTTAGGGTTAGTGTTAATCTTTGATTTATTAGTTGGAAGTTTTCCTCAAGTTAATTAGGTTAAGTAAATGAGATTCTTTCATGATTAAGTGGTACACCTAAGTACCAAACTTGGGTTAATTTTATTGGTCTATTAGTTTATAATAGTGTTTAATTTTGACTAACTAACTAACTCTATCATTTTCAAGACTTTTGATTAAGTGAGCTTTAGTTCAAAATTTTGACCTAAAATTTTCACTAATCTCCCTTGCTTTCTCTCTCCATAAATCCGGCCACTCTCTCTCCTATTTTTTCTCCCTTTTTGCTTTAATATTTATGTCATAATATTACAAAAAAAAAAAAAACTAGGTGAAAAGAGATATTTTTGTTTCACCAATTAAATTAATCCAAGTATACCATTAATGCATTAAAAGACTAAACTCCAACTTTACTCTTGTTACTATTTTATTGGTTATTCTTTTACCTACCTTTTCCTTCATTTCTTTTCTATTTTTCTAGCCTATTCCTCTCTCTTTTTCCTTGCTCTTGGCCGGCCCTCTTGGTCCCTCTATTTTCTCTCTTTTCCTCTCATTTTCTCTCAACTTCTTGAAGCTTTCTCTCCAAGATTAGGGCAATTTCACCATAGAAATTTAGTTTTTCTTCTTCCTAAGCAACCTTCTAAGCTTGATCAAGGTATGTGCTATGAACTTTTCCTACTAATTTCAAGTTTTAATTAGTCTTTTGTTCAAGTATAAAACTAGATTCTTGGTATTACTACTTGAAGAACTTAGTTTGAATTGAAGTTTTACTTGTTAGATTAAGTGTTTTCTTGGTTAGATAGACTAGTAAATACCATTTAAACCTTGAATATTAGTAGTATTTGAATAACAGTCATGCTGGATCAGTTTTAGTAAAACTTTCATAACTTGATGTAGATAACTTGGATTCGAGTGATTCTTGTTGTTTTGGAAACTAGATTGATAGGGCTTTCCAACGGTGTAAAGCTTGCACTGTGGTTCATTGTGTATTAATCGCAGAAAGTTTGCAAAGTTGGCTGAAAACTTGATTCTGCATGAAACAGTTTTGATGATGAGCCAACTAGAGGGCTGATTTTGAACTTGTTCTAGTTGGAATTTGGATTGATGATCTTCACGAAAGTTGTAGCCCTATAAACTTACTTTCAAACCATGTAATCACAATTCCCTAGTTCTTAGTGGATTGACCCCAGCAATGGCACGAAGTTGGCTGAAAACCAACCCTGTGCAGAGTTGGGTGATGATTCTTGGAGTAGGGATTTTGAATTTGAGTGGAATCTTGATTGAATTTGAGTTTAAATTGATCATAGAAGTTGTGGTACATGTTGAATGGATTGGGTTGTTGAATTTTCTTGCAGGTTTAAAAATTTTGGTTAGTCCGATTTAAGGGGAAATGCTGCCGAAATTTCGGTAGAATTAAAAGAAGAAAAATGGATAAGTGAAATTTTAAGCTTAGAATGTGTTCAATTGAGGGAAATTTAAGTGTAGGAATTTTTAGAAATGATCTAGTGATAGATTAGACTTTCTTAGAATAAGTAAGCTCTAAACCCTAGAAATAAGTGGGGTATTTTTCTTGATTTTTTCTTACTAAATTTACTAGGATTTTAATTGAGTTTTTATGTTATCATTTCTTTTAAATTTCAGGGTCCGAAAACACATCACGACCATTTCACGAGATATTTTCTTAGGCTTTCAAGGTGAGTGTCTTTATGTGTGCATGATGCATGAAATGTGATATTTTATTTGATAAATATTATGCTAAAATTTGCAATTACTATGTGAATACCTGTGCTACTTGAGGAAAGATGTGTACTTTATCACATCTATTCCGCAATGTGTTACTTGTTTTCATTGACCAATGTGTTATTTGTGTGTGCGTGAGACTACCGTAACTAACTTCACCGTTATTTCACGGATGGTCAACCCGGCTGCACGTGGGAGGACATAAGGTGTTGGGTGTTTTAGGGTTTGATGTTCTTTCCCTTTCGAGTTGTGAATCCTCAAAGAGGCCAACTCCGGATTGAACCTGTTTGCTTGTTGGCCCTCCAGGGTTGAGAATATCTCCCTGGATGTGGTAGCTTGTACTGAGGTTATAAGGTGATTGGCGGTTAGGGTTTGTGCTTGATAAAACTGATATGTTCTTTGATAAAGACCTGAGCTATTATCTCGGTCCAAATATCGTGACTACATGATCAGTACTTGCTCTTTCTGCGGTTAAGCTTGCTTCCGTAGTTGAGCCCTGTATCCTCCTTTGACTACATGTTAACTTAAATTGTTCATATCTTGATTTATTAATTTATTGCTCGATTATTTTATTTACTAAAATAATGAGTTCTTGATTTGATTGCATGACTTGGACATTCACTGGGCTATTATAGCTCATTCCGTTTTATTTGTTTTCCTTACTCAGGTTTCCTGAAAAAATTAAAGCTGGAACGACTGATTTTGAATATGCTAGATGTTTTAGTTATTGTAATAGCCGAACTGTATTAGGCTATCTTTGTGAAAAATCATGTATATTATGACACGTAAACTTTTGATGTGAATTGTACTTTATGATAAATAAAATGAGTGTATTTTATTTATTCCATTTTATTTTAGTTTATTTTATTTTAAGTTAATTACGCTCGGACGTTTGCGTGAGTGTGTGAATTGAGACCTAGCGAGAGTTAGGCAGGCAGTCCGCTAAGCCCTTTGGTGCGCCTCTGGGTAAGTGGGGCTGTCACAGTAATAGCTAGAATGGATGCTTGCTGCCTTTGCCTATGTGTTACAAATAATGCCGCTCATTTTCACTTGTCCTAGTTGGCATGCTATAAAGCATATCATCAAGGGGGAGTGGTTTCTGTGAACTAAATTGGGATTTTAACGATAAAAAAAGCTTTAAAGTTTTACATAGAATGGACTCCATTAATTTAAGATTAAGAGTAATAACAAACTATTTTATCGTGAATGAGGGAAACAGAATTGTCCATCATTTAGATCATGCGGTGAGAATCTAAAGGGTAGGGAGGTAAAGGAGGGAAGAAATTTGAATCCCATCCCTCTAGGCCAGAGCCTTTTGAATGCAATTCCTAGCCATTCAGGAGTGCCCATATGAAGAATTATGCCATGTCAAGTGACAATATTAAACCAAAAAATAGTTAAAATAGCTTGTAGACTAAATGAGTTATTTGGAAAATTTCAATAATAATGTATTTTCTCATTTTAATGCATTTAATTTGTATATTAATTAATCAATAGTAAATACGGTATATATAGTATAAAAATGAAGAAAGAAATACTTTGTCTTATAAAACTATTGAATGTTCAATTACCTTTGCAATCTTAGTTTTTCGAACAATTAGTTCTATAATATTTTTACTCTTGTTTTGTTTCTTGTTCCTTTGTTTTCCTTTTTCATAATTTTTCTTTTCCTAATTTCTTCCTTCTCCTTTCCCTTCATTAAGGCCAACTCCTATCTTCAGTGTTTATCTTCCTACTCTTAACAATGGCAATGTGGAGGGCATGCTTCTCGTTCTCCAATCTACATTAAAAATTCAACCGCTGCCATGTTGCTACACCATTTGCCCATTTATTTGCACAAACTAAACTCTAAGCACAATTAAAATTTTCTTACAAAGTCAAAATGGGAAGCAAATATTAATTGATTCAGATGTTGAAAGGTAACACGAGAATATCTAACAAATCAAGAAAACCTACAAATGGCAAAGTAAATTTAAGAGGAAATTGAATTGAACAACAAATGCATATACAAAGCTCATAAACAAATGAAAACTCACAAAGGTAACCCTTAAGGATTTCAATTCTTTTTTTTATTTTTGGAAACATTTTCACTTTTTAATTGTATGAAAATTTAATTGAATCACATTATGTGAGATAAAACTTGCAAATAAATGAAAAAAAAACAAGGAAACCTTACAACACTAAGTCGCAAAGATTTCAAGTTATGTTTTTTTCCTTATATTTGGTAACATGCTCTCTTTTTTCATTTTAGTGGCGTAATAAACTTCTAGTATTACAACATAAAAGGTATTCGGGCATCAGCTAAAAATAAATAAATAAAAGTGTTATGGTACCATAACTATGTTATGATATTAAATAACAATACTACAACCTAAAAACAATAATTTTAGCATACATGTCTTGCTAATTTTTGGGTATAATTATTGGGGTAAAATATGAAATATCCCCCTGTGGCATCGCTTTCAATCATATAATCCCCATGTCTTTTCAATATGACCATGTAACCCCCCTGTATTTTTCGAAAAGTGAAAATAGAGTGAATATTCCACACTATGCATGTTTAACTAACTTGACGTTATGGAATATTCCACATTGGGTGCAAATTATAAGAATCATATGTAGAATATTCTGTAATGGAGTATTGATTCCATCCATTTTACACATTTCATAAAACCACACGAGGGATATGTAGTCAAATTGAAAAGATATAGGCTTTATTTGGTCGAAAGCGATATCATAAGGGGCATTTCGTAATTTACCCTAATTGTTATCTTTCATTTTGTGTATACTTTGCATATGTTGTTTGAGGCTACTGAAGATACAAAGTTTTTGTATTTAGTTTCTATTGGAACAGGGAAAAGCAACTTGTAGCTGATTTTTCATGTTTTTTCTGTAACAATCTTTACAACTATGCATGAGGTCTTTTTATGTCCTGTCCTAATTCATAAGTGAGCCAAATATATGACAAAGACACAATTCTAAATTTCGTGGTTTCAAATCAATTGGAAATTAATGAGAATAAATAGACATGCAACCAATTCTTTCATTATCGGAAAATATATAGCAATATTTGACTTTAAAATCAATAGTTCCTTCCATTTAATGCGAAGATGAGAGAGGAAGTAAGACCTATGAAACGAAGAAAAGGAAGCAAATCAACTATGTATAGGGGCATTTGAGTTGTCATTTTTTTTATGGAAATCTCAAATGTGTTATAGTTATCACGTCTGATTTTTTATCATTTAGAAAGTGATACAATCTGCAACGTCATTTCAATAATGAAGTAAAATTTATTAAGTCCTCATTATTTATTAATTTTCCTCGTGTACAAAAGGACAACCAATTTTTTTTTTTAATTTTTGAAAACCTTTTCAACTTTTTTGTTTTTATATGGTAAAATGATCTCTTTTTTCATTTTTGTGGAGAAACAAACCTCTTGTATTACACCATAAAAGGTATTCTAGCCTCAGCAAAAAAATTAAGTGGCATGGTTCCATAACTTTGTTATGATAAATAACATCACTGCAACCTAAAAACAGTAATTCTAGCATACATGTATAGCAAATTTTTGTGTATAATTATTAGGGTAAATTACAAAATACTCCCTGTGGTATCGCTTTCGACCACGTAATCCCTCTATCTCATGACCCCATAACCTCCCTGTGATTTTTTAGAATGTAAAAAATAGATGGAATATTCCACACTATGCATGTTTAACCCAATTGACATTGCGGAATATTCAACACGGGCAGCAAGTTATAAAAATTAGATATGAAATATTCCATGACAGAGCATTAATCATGTCCATTTTCCATATTTAATAAAATCAACAGGGTGTTATATGATCATATTAAAAAAATAGAGGGATGATGTTATCAAAAGTGATACCGTATAGGGCTATAACGTAATTTACCCTAATTCTTACTTTTCTATATTGTATACGATGCAAATGTTGCTCGAGGCTGTTAAAGGCACAATGTTTTTGTATATAGTTTCTATTGGAACAAGGCAATTAGTAGCTGATTTTTCATGATTGTTCTGTAATAATCTTTACAAGTATGCATAAGGTCTTTTTATGTCCTGTCCTAATTCATAAGTGAGCCAAATATATGACAAAGACACAATTCTAAATTTCCTGGTTTCAAATCAATTGGAAATTAATGAGAATAAATAGACAAGCAGCCAATTGTTTCATTATTGGAAAATACATAGCAATATTTGACTTTAAAATTAATTGTTCCTTCCATTTAATGCGAAGATAAGAAAGGAAGTAAGACCTATGAAATGAAGAAAAGGAAGCGAATCAACTATGGATATGGGCATTTGAGTTGTCATTTTTTTTATGGAAATCTCAAATGTGTTATAGTTATCACATCTGATTTTTTATCATTTAGAAAGTGATACAATCTGCAATGTCATTTCAATAATGAAGTAAAATTTAATAAGTCCTCATTATTTAGTAATTTTCCTCGTATACAAAAGGACAACCAATTTTTTTTTTTTTTTTGCAGACCTTTTCAACTTTTTTGTTTTTTATTTGGTAACATGATCTCTTTTTTCATTTTTGTGGAGAAACAAACCTCTTGTATTACACCATAAAAGGTACTCTAGCCTCAGCAAAAAAAAAAATAAAGTGTCACGGTACCATAACTTTGTTATGATAAATAACAGCACTGCAACCTCAAAATAGTAATTCTACCATACATGTATAGCAAATTTTTGTGTATAATTATTAGCGTAAATTACAAAATACTCCCTGTGGTATTGCTTTCGACCATGTAATCCCACGATCTCATGACTCCATAACCTCCTTGTGGTTTTTTAGAATGTAAAAAATAGACAGAATATTCCACACTATGCATGTTTAACCCAATTGACATTGCGGAATATTCAACACGGGCAGCAAATTATAAAAATTAGATATGAAATATTCCATGACAGAGCCTTAATTCTGTCCATTTTTCATATTTCATAAAATCAAAGGGTGTTATATGATCATATTGAAAAAATAGAGGGATGATGTTATCAAAAGCGATACCACAGAGGGCTATAACGTCATTTACCCTAATTATTACTTTTCTATTTTGTATACTTTGCATATGTTGCTCGAGGCTGTTGAAGAACAATGTTTTTTTTTTTGTTTATATAGTTTCTATTGAAACAAAGCAACTTGTATCTGATTTTTCATGTTTTTTCTGTAACAATCTTTACAACTATGCATGAGGTCTTTTTTATGTCCTGTCCTAATTCATAAGTGAGCCAAATATATGACAAAGACACAATTCTAAATTTCGTGGTTTCAAATCAATTGGAAATTAATGAGAATAAATAGACAAGCAACCAATTGTTTCATTATTGGAAAATATATAGCAATATTTGACTTTAAAATCAATAGTTCCTTCCATTTAATGCGAAGATAAGAGAGGAAGTAAGACCTATGAAATGAAGTAAAGGAAGCAAATCAACTATGGATATGGGCATTTGAGTTGTCATTTTTTTTTATGGAAATCTCAAATGTGTTGTAGTTATCACGTCTGATTTTTTATCATTTAGAAAGTGATACAGTCTGCAACGTCATTTCAATAATGAAGTAAAATTTATTAAGTCCTCATTATTTATTAATTTTCCTCGTATACGAAAGGACAACCATTTTTTTTTAAATTTTTGCAAACCTTTTCAAATTTTTTGTTTTTATTTGGCAACATGATCTCTTTTTTCATTTTTGTGGAGAAACAAACCTCTTGTATTACACCATAAAAGGTATTCTAGCCTCAGCAGAAAAAACTAAGTGTCATGGTACCATAACTTTGTTATGACAAATAACAGCACTGCAACATAAGAACAGTAATTCTAGCATACATGTGTAGCAAATTTTTGTGTATAATTATTAGGGTACATTACAAAATACTTCCTGTGGTATTGCTTTCGACTACATAATCCCTCTATCTCATGACCCCATCACCTCCCTATGGTTTTTTAGATTGTAGAAAATAGACGGAATATTCCACACTATGCATGTTTATCCCAATTGGCATTGCAGAATATTCAACACGGGCAGCAAATTATAAAAATTAGATATGAAATATTCCATGACAGAGCATTAATTCTGTCCATTTTCCATTTCATAAAATCAAAGGGGTGTTATATGATCATATTGAAAAGATAGAGGGATGATGTTATCAAAAGCGATGCCACAGAGGGCTGTACTGTAATTTACCCTAATTATTAGTTTTCTATTTTGTATACTTTGCACATGTTGCTTGAGGCTGTTGAAGAACAATGTTTTTTTTTTTTATATAGTTTCTATTGAAACAATGCAACTTGTAGCTGATTTTTCATGTTTTTTTCTGTAACCATCTTTACAACTATGCATGAGGTCTTTTTATGTCCTATCCTGATTCATAAGTGAGCCAAATATATGACAAAAACACAATTCTAAATTTCGTGGTTTGAAATCAATTGGAAATTAATGAGGATAAATAGACAAGTGACTAATCATTTCATTATTGGAAAATACATAGCAATATTTGACTTTACAAATCAGTGGTTCCTTTCATGTTAATGTGCAGGTAAGAAAGGAAGTATGGCCTATGAAACGAAGAAAAGGCAGCAAATCAACTATGGACACGGGGATTTGAGTTGTCATTTTTTTTATGGAAATCTCAAATGTGTTGTAGTTATCATGTTTTATTTTTTATGAATTAGAAAGTGATGGAATCTGCAACGTCATTTCAATAATGATCTAATTAAGACTTTATTTGATTAAACATTCTGTTGTTTTCTTAAGTCAATTTCAGGCACGTCCATTATACTAAATAACAGGTCCCGACAATAATTTGCAGAATGGTGTATGATGCTTGGCCATGAATTCAAACCTTGCCATGTTGCTATGTTGGTTACCCAATTATTTACACAAGTTAATCTCTGAGTACAAGCAAAATTTTCCAAAAAGTCAAAATGGGAAACAAATATTAATTTGATTCAAATGTTGAAGGTAACAAGAGATTATCTAACAAGTCAAGAAAACGTACAAATGCCCATGTAAACTTAAGAGGAAACTGAGTTGAACAGCAAATGCATATACGAAACTCGCAAATTAATGAAAAATCACTAAGGTAACCCTTAAGGGTCAATTCATTTTTTTAAAAATTTTTGCAAATATTTTTAGCTCTTTTTCTTTTTATTTGGTAACATGATCTCTTTTTTCATTTTTGCGGAGAAACAAACTTCTTGTATTACACCATAAAAGGTAGCCTAGCCTCAACAAAAAAAATTAAGTGTCATGGAACCATAACTACGTTATGACATTAAATAACACCACTACAACCTAGAAACAGTAATTTTAGCATACATGTACAACAAATTTTCGAGTATAATTATTAGGTTAAATTACAAAACCTGTGGTATCGCTTTCGGGCATATAATCCCTCTATCTTCTGATCACATAACCTCCTTGTGGTTTTTTAGAATGTGAAAAATAGACAGAATATTCCGCACTATGCATGTTTAACCCAATTGACATTATAGAATATTCCACATTGGTAGCAAATTATAAAAATCAGATACGAAATATTCTGTGATGGAGTATTAATTCCGTCCATTTTTCATATTTCCTAAAATTAAAGGGGTGTTATGTAGTCATATTAAAAAGATAGAGGGATAATATATGAAAAGCGATATCGTAGAGGGTTATAATGTAATTTACCCTAATTATATAGTTTCTATTGGAACAATGCAATTTGTAGCTGATTTTTCATGATTGTTTAGTAACAATCTTTACAACTATGCACGAGGTCTTTTTATGTCCTGTTTGATTCATAAGTGAGCCAAATATATGACAAAGATGCAATTCTAAATTTTATGGTTTGAAATAAATTTGAAATTAATGAGGATAAATGGACAAGCACCCAATCGTTTCATTATTGGAAAATATATAGCAATATTTGACTTTACAAATCAATAGTTTCTTTCATGTTAATCTCAAATGTGTTATAATTATCATGTTTGATTTTTTATCAATTAGAAAGTGATACAATCTGCAACGTCGTTTCAATAATGATCTAGTTAAGACTTTATTTGATTAAACATTCTGTTGTTTTCTTTAATCAATTTCTATCACATCCACTATACTAAATAAGAGGTCCCGACAATAATTTGTAGAATGGTATAGGATGCTTGGCTATGAATTCAAACCCTGCCATGTTGCTGCACTGGTTACCCAATTATTTACACAAGTTAATCTCTGAGTACAAGTAAAATTCTCTTATAAAGTCAAAACGGGAAACAAATATTAATTTGATTCAAATGTTGAAAGGTAACATGAGAATATCTAACAAATCAAGAAAACCTACAAATACTTGTGTAAATTTAAGAGGAAATTTGGTTGAACAGCAAATGCATATACAAAACTCGCAAACAAATGAAATCTCACAAAGGTAACCCTTAAGGGTCAATTCATTTTTTTTTAAATTTTTGTAAACCTTTTCAGCTTTTTTTTTTTGTTTTTATTTGGTAATTTGATATATTTTTTCATTTTTGTGGAGAAACAAACTAACGTGATCTCTTTTTTCATTTTTGTGGATAAACAAACTTCTTGTATTACACCATAAAAGGTATTCTAGTCTCAACAAAAAAAAAAAAAAAGTGTCAAGGTACCATAACTATGTTATGACATTAAATAACACCATTGCAACCTAAAAACAGTAATTTTAGCATACATGTACAGCAAATTTTTGGGTATAATTATTAGGGTAAATTACAAAATACCCCTTGTGGTATCGTTTTTTAAAATGTGAAAAATAGACATAATATTCTATACTTTGCATGTTTAACCCAATTGACATTATGGAATATTCCACATCAGTAGAAGATTGTAAAAATCAAATACGAAATATTCCATGACGGAGCATTAATTCCATCCATTTTCCTTATTTCATAAAATCAAAAGGGTGTTATGTGGTCATATTGAAAAGATAAAGGTCTTTTCAATATGACTACATAACACTCCTTTGACGGAGCATTAATTCCATCCATTTTTCTTAGTTCATAAAATCAAAGGGGTATTATGTGGTCATATTGAATCGATAGAGGGATAATGTAGTCAAAGCGATACCGTAGAGGACAATAAAGTAATTTACCCTAATTATTATTTTTCTGCTTTGTATACTTTGCATATGTTGCTCAAGGCTGTTGAAGACACAATGTTTTTGTATACAGTTTCTATTAGAACAAGGCAATTAGTATCTTTATTTTTCATGGTTGTTTTGTAAGAATCTTTACAACTATGCACAATGTCTTTTTTATGTCCTATCCTGATTCATAAGTGAGCCAAATACATGACAAAGGCATAATACTAAATTTTGTGGTTTGAAATCAATTGGAACTTAATGAGGATAAATAGAAAAGCAACCAGTTGTTTCATTATTGGAAAATATATAGCAATATTTGACTTTACAAATTAATAGTTCCTTTCATGCTAATGCGAAGATAAGAAAGGAAGTAAGACTATGAAACGTAGAAAAGGAAGCAAATTAACTATGGATATGGGAATTTTAGTTGTCATTTTTTTTTCTATGGAAATCTCAAATGTGTTATAGTTATCATGTTTGATTTTTTATCATTTAGAAAGTGATATAATCTGCAAAAAAATGTTTTAATTTGGTTGACATAGGAATGCTCATAGTTTGGAACAATGCAATTTTTATTGATTTTTAAACTAGGTAATTCAAGTTGGTTCTATAAATTTTAAATTAAAACCAAACATGATATAAACAAAATCAACAACTTGTTAAATGTAATTTTCAATTTGATTTCTTTGGTTTCTTCTGTTTGGGCAATAAGGTTTCATGTATTTATCAACTAAGATTAATTAAATGCCAGATAATACTACTAAAATTCTGATACAAAATGTTACAATGATTCAAGTTCCAAATAGTTTCTTGCGGTTAGTATCAATAAAATCATTCTACACATTACATTTATAATAGGCGAATATAGTTTGCCTCAAAGATAAATTTAATTTCCAAAAAAAAAAGGAAAAACTTTTGTTGACATTGCATGTAAGATTTCTTTACTCAAAAAACCATCCATATAACTATTCACATCTTTTTTTTAATCTAAAAACTTTTTCATATCCGCATACTTCACATTTCAAAAAGCACCATAATATTAATATTCCAAAAGTATTAAAAAGACACAATTAAATAGAGCTTTGTGTTAGAAAAACACAATCCAAATAGAGTCCTTACTTTTTCTACAATATTATTGAACAAGGATAATATCACTAATTATTTATGCATTTTGGTTAAGTTTTTTTTCACAAGTCTCTATGCATTTTATTTATTGGTGTAGATCAAATTTAGTTAGACATAACAAAACTTTATGGGATAGTAAATTTAAAGTTTGACAGCAAAAGTAAAAGAAGGTCTTGAACTCTAAGGAAATATCCGTTTGCACCCACAGTATGTAGCCACTATACTTATTTGTGAAAATTTAATTTAGCTGCATTGGTGCTAGTTGTTAAATTTTCTATGATCTGATGCAACATGATGGGAAGAAAAATTACTTTTCATCAAAGTAGTAGGTAACTGTTGAATGCTTCACGTGCTAAGTTCTCGGGGAGCAATACTTAGTTTGACAAATTGTACACAAAAATCTTCTCTACTGCATAATTGCACTAGAGCACTTCCAATAGACCACATTCTTAAGACTCGGTTCGTATGATGTTAACATATACAAACTGGAAAGTTATACTGCATTCCAATTTTTTGTTTGCAAAAGGTCAAGCGCATCAATTACAGTAGGATAAAAGGCTTGAATTCTAATACCTTCTGTGATTGAAGATTTACTTTGGCCCGACCTATCATTCTAATGCCTTCTATGATTGAATTGAGCTATGAGTACATTTGATGAAGAATTTCCTCGCCATAGTATTCTTAATTGTTTTCCTTTCCAACAATTGCTTTTTGTAATTTTCTATTCATTATAGAAACATTAGGAACTTGTTATTATCTTTGTTGCTTTCAATAACCTTCATGTTTTCAATTCTAAGGCTACTCGTAACATAACTGCTTCGTTGTTAAAATATTAAGTTCATCTAAGTCATATGCTTGTAACTGTAGTGACATAATCAGCGGGAAACACGACACCAAATGAAACAAGGAAGGAAATTTTGTGCACTGGTGATCTATCAAAGTTGGATTTAGGGCAACTAATTAAGCCTTGTCCCACGGAGACTTGGACTAGTTTCACTTCCCCAACAGCTTCACTTTATTTGACTAAAAAACTTTCTCCTGTTTTCTTAAATCAATATTTGTCCACGTGTCCATATTAAATAAGAGGTCCCTACAATGATTTCAAAAATGGTGTATGACGCTTGGCCGTGAATTAAGGATTAATTTTGTAACAAACTACTAAATTTGGTAACAAGTAGTAAGTTTTGTCATAGAATAGTAAAATTGATGGTAAATTTTATAAAATTAATCAATTTGGTTATGACGTAATAATTTTTATAAAAAATATCAATTTTATGTAATGTTACAATAGCATTACATCCTCAAGCACCATCCGTTGCATCATCTATTATTTACCTATATGATGCATCTAGAGGAAGATAAGCATTATACACGTCAATAAGTGACAATATTAAGGCGAAAGATAGTTGAAATAGGCTATTGATTAAATATTTGAATATTTTCAATGGCGTTTTCTCAAATTTAACACATCGATTTAGTAGATTAATTAGTTGAAAATGAAATAAATGCATGGTCAGGAACCTTTCATTTTCAAAATCTGAAAGAATCTTGCAATTTTGATTTGCAAATCATAAGTTCTTTCATGTTACTGTAAAGAAGGGAAAAGAAGTAAGATGTATAAGATGAGGAGAAAGGCTGTAGCTGATCAAATATGAAAATGGTGACGTATGCTATCATTTATTTTCCACGGAAACACCATCGCGCCTATGTTACTCTTACAAAATCCTGATTTTTGCCCCTTTACAAGGTCATATGATGCACTATGAGAGAATTACCATTTTCGGTCCCAAAGTTTGACCCGTAACCAAACTGGTCCCTAAAGTTTTAGGCCCAAATAGTGTCCAAGTACTCAAATTTGGTCAGATCGGTCTTTAGCATTTCGGTGGAAACAAATGTAGCCCCTAACTATTCCATTTCGGCCAAAGTGGCCCTTAAAATTTCGTGAAAATTTGAAAATTTTATCAAAGGAAATATGAGAAAATTTTATGAAATTTTTAAATTTTGATAAGAATTGGAAAAAACCACAAAAATTTTAGATACTTATAAAAATATAAATAAATTTAATGTGTTCAATTCGATTGAAAAAAGATAATTGATAGATTCTACCAATACAATAACGCAATAAACTACATGCTCTGCACATGTTACTTTATAAATTTAAATTTTATTGGATAACAATATTTGTATTTTTTTTGTAATTTTTACATATTTTTATACTACTTTATGAATTATCTTCAATTTTTATGAAACCTTAAGGCACTAATTTGACCAAAATTAAATATTTTAGAGACAATAGTAGTTTCAACTGAAACATTAGGAATTAATTTCGCCAAAATTGAATACTTTGAGGACTAAATTACTTTCAATTGAAACTTTGGTGAAAATTAGAGCGGAGGTCACACTTTGGGTAGGAAAACAGTATTTCTCCTAAAATATTAATTTGATTAGAATGGTCCACTTGGATAAGCGTACTATTTAATCTTGAAAAAGACAGTTTCAATATACTACATTACGATACTTGATATACATTGCTGTTATTTGACGAGCACGAAACAACAAAATTATGAGATAATTTCGCTACGAGATTCTCAATTGCAAAACTGTACAAGAAGTTATTTTACTTTAATTATTGAAATTATTCACAAGTTTTCTTTTCTTCAAATCGTTTCTTAGATCAAATTTAATTATTCTTGTGAAGAATCTCCACAATATAGTATTTCTTTTGGGTGTATTTTCAATCACACCTATCCAGCTATTCTATTCTAGTTCTATTACAACATCAGGTGTTTGATATTATCTTCGCGTACTTTCAATAGCCTTCATGTTGTCAATTCTAAGGCAACTCGTAGCTATAAAATTAAATTTTAATTTAATTTATGTGATGTGGTAGCAACATGAATGACAAAATGAACGTGAAACAAAACCTAGAAATTTTTTTTACTAAAAAAAAGAAAATTGTGCACATTTACACTATAAAAAACGAATGGAATCTATGGAGACTTGGACGGATTATTGACTTTTCGAAATGTTTCACTTAACTAACAGCATTTTTTTTTGTAGTTTTATAAAATTGATTTCTCACCTCATGCTCATAACTGCAAAGATATCCATTTTATGTGAAACAAATAATAAGTGCAAAAAACAGATGATGTCCTTAATCATAATGCATTATATAATTTGCCAATTCGATGGGTATATTTTATAATGTAGTAAACCACAACGTGATTCAAGCAATAGGGTGTAAATATACAATTTCATAAACTAGAAGTTGCCTTACACAATTGAGGTGAAATTTCTAACATCACAGATTCTATTAAGTAAATAATGAAATTCTTAAAGAAAAACCAAGTACAGCATTTAAGTTTTTGAATTGCCTTAAACATGAGAATAAAATGACTTAATAGTTACCACCTCTAAGTAGTTAGGATATTAGTATGCAAGACATCTATGTTGACTGGTTTTAGTTAACCATAGTTTTTAGAAATTGATACCTGATACCGAAATTGCTTTTGTAAATGAAGTTTGATTGGCCTGATCCTTTTAAAACTCAACTCGGTTACTTTCACCAATATTTGCTATTTTTCAATTTATTTAATTACTTTTGCCCACCGTTAATTAAAAATTATTTTGGACCGAGTGCGACACATCCTACATTAAACTAAGAAGATTCTGATAGGATTTCAGACTTCAACGTCTCATATGGTACCTTGAGACATAACTCGTAGGATTTGTTGCCTTTCTGCGACTGAGATTTTCATTTTTTTTTTATCAAACCTACACTATTATAATGGGAGAATGGGAATTGATATTGTGGAATTCAAACTTCTGACTTCTAAGGTGAAGTTGTAGAGTTTTAATCACTTGACCCTCTCTTCTTTCCCGAATGGAATTTTTAACTTATGTTTTTCCAACATTAAGAAACACGTTAGACTCGGAATTTTGAACTCTACTAATAGTTAATTTTTGGAATAATATTTTAAAGCAGGCTCTAAATATGTTATCTAGCAACTTATTTTATATTCACAATAATCTTGTTATCACGCATACATCACATTTCATGAAATACATATTATAAATTTTTTTCAAGTATTAAGAAAATGATCCAATTGCTATTATTGAACAAGGATTATATCACTAATGATCTATGAATTTTGTTTTATATTTTTTTTCTGGATGTTGCAAAACCTTATGTAATGGTGGGTGGAAAAGTTTGATAAAAATGAATAAGGTATTGAAATGTAAGAAGTACCTTCTTGGACCTTCAAAATTTAGCAATTTTACTTACCGGTGACAATTTAATTTAGCAACATTAGTCCTGGTTGGCAAAGTTTGTCTAATTTGTAATTGTGATATCCCACATCGGTGGGAGAAAGAAAAAATGAATAGTATATAACATCCTACGTTTGGACTACTAAATAACTTGGCTTAAGCATTTTGAGCTTGTGGTTTAAAGTTCAAAAGTTATTGGCCCAGTCCAAACGCGGGATGTTATAAATGGTATCAGAGCGAACCTCGTGTGGTCTTTGCGCGGGGTGAAACTGGGCTTATAATATTTGGACCAAACTACGCAAGGAAGTGGAGGAACTAAGTGCTGTGCGGGGCTAAGTACTACGTCGACTTAAGGGCGGGAGCAATCTCTAGAACCCGTACGAGCCAGCTCTAGAATCTGACACAACCGAATGGACAGTCCGGATATGAATTGGGCTTTGCAAGGACGCAAAGGCCTAAAGGAGGGGTGAATGTGATATCCTACATCGGTGGGAGAAAGAAAAAATGAATAGTACATAACATCCTACGTTTGGGCTACTAAATAACTTGGCTTAAGTATTTTGAGCCTGTGGTTTAAAGCTCAAAAGTTATTGGGCTAGCTCAGACGCGGGATGTTACAGTAATAGTGTGCACGGACTAGTTTATCGATCCAAATATCCAATATCCAAGTCAGAACCAGTTGTGCCACTTTGCCTAAATTAACTAATCGTATCCTACTTTTATTAGTTGGTTAACTACTTATTGGTTATTCTTAAAAAGGGGTAGGTATCATAGATAACCGAAACCGTACGGTATTAAGTTAATTGACAAAATAGATAAAGAATTTTACAACATAAATACTTGTTCAAATTAATAAAATACTTTTGCAAAACAAGCAATGAAATTACCAATTAAAACTCTTGCATCCGCTCTTTTTAAGAGTAACGAAAGGTAAGAAATAAAAATTTTTCACAATTCAAGTAAAAAAAAATTATGCTATTTTTCATATTTTGTATCTACGTTATATGAAAATTTTTTAGTTAATATCATGAAAACATATGATAATTAGGGTATAACAATGAAATAATTCAGAAGTCAAAAAATTAAATAGAAAGAAAAATCTAATATGATGATTAAGATTTTGAATTTCTCTTAAACTTGAAAATGAAATGATCTAATACTCCTTAATTCCTGTATAATATTCACAAATATTAGTCTTTAACATATATATGTGGATGAGTGGATCGGTTCCTTAATTGCAATTTTTAAAAATTGATACCGAAATCCAAAACTGCTTTTGCGAATGAGGTTTGGAAAAGCGATTCGGTTACCTTTTTTTTTTGGTTCGAAATGGATCAATTATTGCGATTTTTCACTTTTTTGGATATTTTTTCGTACTCCAAATGATCTGATACAATATGATAGAAAGAAAAATTGCTTTTCATCATAGTAGTAGGTAGTCGCAGAATGCTACGCCTGGTAATTGCTCAGGACCAATAGTTAGTTTGACAAATTGTACACGATAATATCAAGAGAGGTCCTTTCCACTACATAATTGCACTTAGCACTCAGAATAGGTTCTTAAGAGAATAGAAATGAAGCAAAGTTCACATATGATCTGTTTGTATGATGTTAACATTTTCAAAGAAGAAAGTTATATTGCATTGTAATTATTTTTCTTTCTTATAACTGCTTTCAGTATTATTATATTTCATTATTACAATATTAGGAGTTTGTTATTATCTTCTTTTGTTTTCAATGAACTTCATGTTGTCAATTCTAAGTTCATCTATGTCGTATGTTTACAACTTGAGTAACATAAACAGCCGGACACAACACAAAATAAAACAACAGAGAAAATTCGTGGACGTGCGTTTGCGTTCTATCCAAGTCGTATTGGGCCACGTGGTGAGACTTGTCCTCGAAGACTTGGATAAACTTTTTGTTTGTTAGATCAATGTCTATCACGTCCACACTACATAAGAGGTCCCTACAATAATTTGAAAAATAGTGTACGATGCTAGGCCGTGATTTAATGATAAATTTTGAAAAGAAAGTGATAAATTTGGTTATGAATAGTATGTTTTGTCTCAATTGTATCAAAATTAAGGGTAAATTTTACAAAAAATAATAAATTTGGATATGAACTTCAATGCTTATTTTCCTACTCTAAACAATGGCAACGTGGAGGGTATGCTTCTCGTTCTCCAAACCTACATTAAAAATTCAGCCCCAGCCATGTTGCTACAACGGTTAATCAATTATTTTCATAAATTAAACTCAAAGCACAATAAAATTTCTTATAAAGTAAAAATGTGTCACGCCCTAGGCTCACAAGTTCAGGCAGGTCTGGGTAGCCAAGTCCAGCTATTTGAGTTCCATCTTCGCTAATTCAAAATAAATATTTCAAGTTTGAATTAAATGCTCAAACTCCACTGATACATTGGTCCGCGTTACTTAACTTTTTTAATGAGGGACAAGGTATTACATTCATCTCTCCTTATTTGACTTTGCATCCACACTTCCCATGATTTGAACTGCTCACTCAATTTTGTTGGACCCTAGAGGTGGTTGTACAGTCTCTAGAGGTGGGAGTTAATATATACCATAATTCGAACTGTCCACTTAGTTGTGTCAGACTCTAGAGATAGCTCATACAGGCTTTAGAGGTGGCTTCCACCCTTAGCTTGACGTAGTACTTAGCTCCATATAGCACTTAGTTTCTCTACTTCCCTACGTAGTCACATTTGAAAACCACTGGGTCAGTCTTACCCTATGCAGAGAACACACGAGGTTTATTCTGATACTATTCTGTCACAATTTAGGCTTGTAGGCCCTGATAGAGACCAAAGTCTCAACAGTCAAGTCCAACTATTTGGGTTTTGTCTCCACTAGTCCAAAAAGATGTTTCAAGTTGGACATGAATGCTCAAACTCCACTTTTACATTAGTTCATGTTACTTAACTTTTCTAATGTGGGACAGAATATAACAAAATGGGAATTAATATTAATTTGATTCAAATGTTGAATGGTAACATGAGAATATCTAACGAATCAAGAGAAACTACAATAAATTTAAAAGGAAATTGAGTTGAACAACAAATGTCGATATAGAACTTACAAATAAATGAAGAATTACAATGGTAACCCTTGCGTGCTTCAATTTATTTTTTTACTTTTGGTAAAATTTTCACTTTTTGTCATGCTTGAGGCTTAAAACCCAAAATACTGACAATGGCAATGCAAAATTAAATGAAAATTTAAATCAAATTTCAATATGTGAGATAAAACTTGCACATAAAGAAAAATACAAAGAAAGCTTACAAAAATGAGCCTCAAGGATTTCAAGTTATGTTTTTTTCCTTATTTTTAGTAGCATTCTCTCTTTTTTCATTTTAGTAGAGTATTAAACTTCTAGTATTATACCATAAAAGATATTCAAGCCTCAAGAACAAAACTAGAAACGAATAGAGGGTCGAACGATTAGAGCTCTATGACTCCACCCCAGAGGTTGGGAGTTCGAATTCCAACAATACCAAATTCCCCTTCCCTCATATAATAGCGTAGGTTTAATGAAAAAAAAAAAACTTAGTGTTACTGTGCCACACAACTATGTTGTGATATTAAAATAACATATACTGCAATTAAAAATAATAATTTTAGCACACATGTATAGCTAATTTTTTAGTATAACTATTATTTTTCTTTTTCTTTTTTTTTTGTATGCTTTGTAGATGTTGGTCTAGGCCGTTGAAGATACAACATTGTTGTGCGTGGCTTCTATTGGAACACGGCAAATTAGCAGATGATTTTTCAAGGTTGTTGTGCCAAGCTTACAATCAAGGGTTAAAATCTTTCTATTTTGCAACTAACTTACAATTGTGGACGAGAAACCCTTTATGTCTTTTCCTTGATACATCAGCAAGACAAACATTTGATAAATATACAATTCCAAATTTCGTGGTTTGAACTCAATTGAAAATAAATGCGGATACATAGTCAAGCAGTTGTCATTTTAGCATTGGAAAGTATCTAGCAAATTTTAACTTTGCAAATCAATAGTTCTTATCATGTCAATGTGAATAGAAGAAAGGAAGTAAGACGTGTGAAACGAAGAAAAGGAAGCCAATCAAATAAGGATATGGAGATGCGAACTGTCATTTATTTTCTGTGGAAATGTCAAATCTGTTACCGTTATCATGTGTGATTTTTTTCCTCTTAGAAAGCAATATAAACCACTAAAAATATTAATTTGGTTTGATATAGGAATGTTCATGGTTTGGAACAATGCAAATTTAATGATTTTTTAAACTTTATTAATTAAAGTTGGTTTTAAAAATTTTAAGTTAAAGCCAAACATGATATAAACAAAGTCAACAATTTGGTAAACATATTATTGGGTTTGATGTATCCGGTTTATTCGGTTTGGGGAGTTAGATTTCACATACTTATCAACTAAAATTAATTTCAATGCGAGGTAATATTACTAAAATTTTGATACAAAAATATTATTACCATTCAAATTCCAAACTGTTTCTTGCAGTCATTATCAATAAATCATTCCAGATACTACATTTATAATAGGTGATATATAGTTTGATTGAAGGATAAATTTAATTTCCAAAAAAATAAAAAACTTCTGTTGACGTTACTTATAAGATATTTTACCAGAAAAGTCATCCATATAATAATTTTCATCATTTTTTATCTTGCAACTTCTTTTAATATTCACAACAATATTTTCATCTCACATACATCGCATTTCAAAGAAGACTGCAATATTAGTTTTCCAAAAGTATTAAAAA
The DNA here is from genome assembly GCA_024721245.1 of Mitragyna speciosa. Classification (NCBI taxonomy): domain Eukaryota; kingdom Viridiplantae; phylum Streptophyta; class Magnoliopsida; order Gentianales; family Rubiaceae; genus Mitragyna; species Mitragyna speciosa. The sequence continues at coordinate 31,725,210 of CM045553.1, read as the reverse complement.
ACACAATCTAATAGAGCTTCGTATTAAAAAAAAAAAAAAAAACACACACGATGCAAACAGAGGCCTTACCTTTTTTTTTTTTTCCAGCATTATTGAACAACGATTCATGATGCATTGTAGAATTCACTAATGCTGCAAAGCATTTCATGATCAATCTACAAGCCTTAATAATTCCCACCTTATCGAACTCCTCATTCACTTGCGTAACAATTTTGTGAACGTTTGATTTTTTATCGGACAATCCATTGGATTTCCCATTGCAAATTTGGACGATTTCTTCATCAGGATGTTCGCCTTGAATTTCTCAATAACAAATCCGCATAAGAAGTTATATTAATTTAATTATTGACAATATTCACAAGTTTTCTTTTCTTTAATCGGTTTCTCAATTTGAGAGGAATTTATTTGTACAAGATGTTGATTTTGAGCATCAATTCGCTTACTTGAACAAATCAAAAGTCAGTTTTGGTTGAAGTACCATAGTCCTAGAATCTATTTCTACGACATTTAAATTTATATGGCTTGTCAGTTCTCTACCTGTTTGGATTATGCAGTTATTTTGAATATGGAGCACTTCTTCGCTCTTTACATTTCCAGCTCTCGTCAAGAAATCCAAAAACTTGTACGGAAGTACTTGTATAATGAAACTTTTGAAAACAAGCAAACATTACATAGAAATTAGCATAATGATAACAAAACAAACACGACCAACATGAAGGACGAAGGGAACAGATAAATGAAACTTTGAAAACAAGCAAACATTACACGGGAATTAGCATAATGATAACACTACAAACACGAAGGAAGGGAACAGACACAAAGACGCACAGTAACTTGTATTCTGGATTTAGGCTGGCAAATTGACTAATAGCGGTAAAGTTTCCGAGGTAGCATAAGCTTAGCTTTCGGATCCGACTCCAACTCGCCCAAGTAGGAATTCCGCAGGGCTGCTCCTCCATATGAACTCCTCCGGCAACCATATATTTCACAAAATGATTGCAAAGCTAGCAACAGCAGCACCAATATGGGGAATATTTTATTTATACACTTCACTAATGCTGCAAAACATTTCGTGGTCGATCTACAAGCCTTAACAACTCCCTTCTTATCGAACTCCTTTTTCACTTCCGTAACAGTTTTGTGAACCTCTGAGTTCTCATCAGGCTTTTCATCGGATTTCTTGATCCCATTGCACATTCTGACTATTTCTGCATCAGGAAGTTGGCCTTCTATGATTATGATTTCTTTTTCCCTCAGCAAGTCCACATCTGTTTCAGATTTTATAAGTCCACACATCAAATCCATGTAGTCCCGGAGTTTGGTCGACCGCATCTTGGATGTTGATTCATATGCTATCAAGTTTCTCAGTATGACTTCAGAATTAGAATTCAGAGTAATGACTGGGAGATGCAACGTATTTTTCTCCAGTTTGATATCTTCTATACCATAATTGTCAGGAAGCGGCTTAAATTTTAGCTTGAGAATTGCCTTTAGCCGCGAAGCTGAAGGAATATCTATTTGATCCCCCAAAGATCCTTTCATGTGATCCAGATGTAAAGTCTTCTGTAAATTTTGAAGAAGAGTCAAAACTCTCTCTACATTGCCCGGAACTTTAAGTCCAGCTAACTTTGCATCGGCAAGCTTAGTGTTGAATTCTTCCATTGCCAGCTCAAATATCTCGCCGGCTTGTACGGCAATCTCTTTTGCAAGATCGCCTACTCTGCTTGTGCAGCCCGTTTGGCCCTGAGGACTGCCGCCATCCTTTCCGCCTAGAGAATCATTGCCATCAGTTTTGCTATGATTTTTCACAATCAACTCGTACATATAGTGCAGCATATTGTTGTTCCGATCAAAGGCACCTTTCTTTATTCCTTCGTCAGTAGTGAATTTAAGCGGGGATTGCTTTTCACAAAAATCATGGATATCTGGAGCAACATAGTAGGATTTGTGCAAAGCTTCGAGGATTTCTTCCATCAGAATAATTGGAATTTGGTTCTCCAGCATCATTATATCCGGAACCAATGCCTCAATATTGGAACAAATGTTCTGCTTCTCCTCCTCGCTTCCACGTAAGTAAGTAGACATGAAATAAAGCAAGAACATGCCATCCACAAGGACGACCCATTCTAGGGTCTCGTTGTGGAGATCGAGATATTTATCGTAAAATGAACGAATTTTATGTTCAAAGTTCTCTGGACAGTACTCATAATGATCTTTGAATTCCTTTCCTTCTAAATAAGATTTTACAGCCGCAAATTTTTTCCTTTACATCTGCTCAACTTCGGGACGGAAATGGTGATATGGTCCAAGGCCTACTATCTGAGGAGCATAAGCCTCGGGTTTTGTGTCCTTCAAGCTTTGGGGAACCAGCAGAACACACGGGCTGATGTCTTGTTCTGAAGAGTAGTTCTGCCTCATCTGTTTTCTCCATCGCTCTTCGCTCTCCTCTGAACGGAAAACTGAAGCGTAAGGCATTTTTTGGCTGTGATCGTGTATGTTGGTTGGAGCAATTATTCTATCCATCCCGAATTATATATACTAATGAGAAAAGAAAACCCTGTACATGTGCAAATAATAATTAATTTTTAAAAAAAATCACAATTTTTTTCTATGTTGATGGTAAGATTAATCTAAAATCTTCAACCCTCAAGCTTTAGAAAGTAACAGTTAATATTACGTGCCTGTTTGTAAATTTTAAAGTGATAATATCTGATGCCTACTAGATACTCTTTCATCAATATATACATGCGTGCTTGTGTGATTTACCTAAAATCATAAACAACAAGAAATATCTGGTCTTAGATCTGATCTTTGTCTTTTTAAAATTAGCTTCTCCAAGTTAATAGTTGGATTACATTATTCTTTAGTATGGACCAATTTGATTTTCGTGAATTTTCAAATTTACAGACTTTCTTTCACACCCCTACTCGCGACTACTACATCATTAAAAAAAATTTCCATCTACGTCAGATGCTGACAACTCGGATGACATAAACAAACGTAATACACAACACAAAACAAAACAAAAAAAATATGTAGGTAACAGCAAATTTTTTAAATTATCTGGCCTTATCTTTTCAAAGTAAATTTGAGTACTTAACCATTTTTAAATTTTCATTCAATTACCTTATTCTTTAGTTGGACCAACTTGATTTGCTTGAGTTTTTAGTCTTTCAGCTTTCTTTCACACCCCTCCTCGTGACTACTACCTCATTAAAAAAATTTTCATAAACAACATGATACGCAACACCGAATAAAACAAAGCAAAATTTGTATACATATGATACGTCTGTAATGCCAAAGTTGGCTGGCTCAACTAATATGAATATTTGTGACTAAACTTTTTGTCGTTTTGTTAAATCAATAGCTCTCAATGCGACTATAAAAAATATTTTATGTCCCAATAATAATCCATATATTGTTTGCCAAATGCATGTGTGTGGAATATTCGTCATTATTATATCACATTTTGATACTACTAGTCCGCAGAATAATTAATTGCACCTTTCTTGATACCTACTTACCTTCAGATTTAGAAAATTATATTTATATTCCCTGTGTTTATGTTTTTCATAACAAGAAAAACCATTTTGATAATGCAACCAAAAAGCACCATCCAAACACTCTAAAATACCTTTAATTGCTTTTAAAAAAGAAAAATTAATCTTAAAAAATTAATTATTTAGTTTATAAAAATGTTAAAGTACTCATACTCTTACATCAAATTTTTAACCACCACCAAATTCTATTCTTCAAAACTCAGTTATTTGCCTAATATATATATATATATATATATATATATAATTTATCAAAATCATGTAAAAAAGTATCAGTAAGTAAGAGATTACCAATTCAATAAAAAAACACTTGTGTAAATAACTTAGAAGGTTCAATTAGAAGGGTAGAAAACTTTGATTTTAGGATCCTTTTACATCTTTCACTTCTCGTTTGTTGGTATTTTTTGGTTACATTATAAAATTGGGTTATTATTATTATAAAAAATATATAGAGGGTGTAAGTGTAATTTTTAAAATCTAAGGGAAAAATTCTGTAATTATGACAAACTTCAGGAGGTATGTGAAATAATCCCGTGTGTGTGTGTATATATATGCGCATATACATCTATAGCTATCCATATACTCAAATCAAAGATGCAATCTTTCTCATTATTTTCCGTGCAATTTTACTTGCTTCTTTCACTTACATTGAGCATTCTCGAAGTGTCACCAGAATATTTTTACCCACTCTCACCACGAATCTTCTCTGCTGCCACCGATGCTCCACTACTTTCCTCAGAAGGGCTCTGCACAGAAGAACCAATCTTGAATACTGTTTCCAATGCTCAACCTATTTACCCGAAAGTTACTAATCCCACCTTGTCTCCTCCTCATCTGCAATACTTGCCGGGGTTTACTCGCAGTGTGTACAAAAAGGACCATGCTTTGATTACTCCTGAAAGTCAAGTGTTCAGCCCTCTACCTAATTGGACTCATACATTGGGTGCTTATCTTATTTCACCCGCAATGGGTTCACATTTTGTTATGTACTTGGCTAAGATGCAGGAGAATTCAGAATCAAAAAAACCGCCACGTGGTGTTCAGAGGTTCATATTTGTGGTTAATGGTTCTGCAGTTCTTCATGAAGGAGCCTCTGAGCACAATCTAAATGTGCATTCCTATACTTATTTTCCTCCAGGGTCAAATAAATATTTGAAATGTGAGGCATCCGCAACTCTTGTTGTATTTGAAAGAAGTTACTCCTACCAGGAAAATGATAGGAAGAATCTAATTTTTAATTCAACAGACAAGCAGCCTCTTGTTGAGATTCCTGGTGAGGTTTTTGAACTCAGGAAACTGCTTCCCGCTTCATGGGAACATGACTTCAACATTCATATCATGGATTTTCAACCCGGAGCTTTTCTTAATGCGAAGGAGGTCCATTATAGCCAGCATGGTTTACTGCTTTTGGAGGGTCAAGGCATTTATCGGTTAGGTGACAGCTGGTACCCTGTTCAAGCTGGTGATACCATTTGGATGGCGCCATTTGTTCCTCAGTGGTATGCTGCCCTTGGTAAAAGCCGATCGCGTTTTTTGTTGTACAAGGATGTTGCGAATCCAATGTAATTAATGGCATGTACTAATATCTGGGTTGCTTTATGCTGTGGTTCTAAGAGTACATTTACATATGGCTGTATAAAAGAATTTCAATCTATATACTAGTCAATAGTAACTGTGGTAAGTAGGCTAAACTTGTGCAACCTCGGAAAGTATAATGCTATTAGTCAATTTACCAATCTAAATCCAGATAATGATAAATTACTGTATGCCTTTCTCTCTGTTGTCTTTGTATTATCATCCTTAGTAATTTCCAAGTAATGTTTATTTGTTTTTTAAGTTATATTTTACAAATAATTCCGTTTCAGAAACTACAGCACGTTTCAAACCAAATATGACTTTAAGAGTAATGAAACTAATGCTTAAAATCAACGTCGATGGAGTAATCGTTAAGAGTTAAGGACCAGTGGCATCGGATAGTTGCATGAGATCATTCCGGTTCAGTTGTTGTGCTTATTTCTCACGAAAAGCTAATTTTACTTCTTGGATTCATTCTCGTTCGTTCTCGTTGCTCTTAGATCTCACGAATCATAACTTTTACATATTACTGTGAAGAAAAGAAAAGAAACAACGAGAACATAAAAAGCACTAAATAAGAAGCAAGATATAAACATGTGGCGTAATCGAACTTTCATTTTTTCTAATAACCTGAAGGATATAGGAAGATCAGATCTGACATTTGTATGAACCATACCTAAACCTTTACCTTACGGATTCTTTTTTTTTTTTTTTGAGAAAACCTTTGTCCAATATTAACTCCATAAAATATAATTAGAGTTGAATAAAACTTCAAAGATACAATAATTCTATATATCTTTTAATCATTTTTGCCAAATTTACTACTATATAATTTACAACTTTCGATGTATCAAATTGACAAATGCTATTGAAAATATTCAAATATCCATCTAGTCAATAAACTATTTCAACTATATCTCACATTAATATTGTCCGTTATAAAGCAGTAAATGTTGTATATTCAACATATATGCATAATGTTGGCAGTTGTAGGGCACATGAGATCCTCTGTGCCACTTTTCTTAGTGCCAATTGAGTGCCATTCACAAAAAAATGCTACTTTGCATTCATACTCTAATAATTATCTAACTTATTTAGGTGTGAACACAATGTGACAATTCCTTGTAAATGGCACTTAATTGGCACTAGAAAAAGTGGCATCGAAAATCCCAATTGTTTGGAGGGACGTGCTGTTACTATAACATTATATAGAACTAAGTATTTTTCTTTAAAAAATTTATTACTTTATAGTTAAATTTACTGTTCTTTATAAAACTTGTAATTAATTTATTACTTTCCAAGACAAAACTTACTATTCATAACCATTTGTCACATTCCTTACAAAATTAATCTTAATTCAAGGCCAAGCGTCATACACCATTTTTTCAAATTATTGTGGGGGACCTCTTATTTAGTATGGACATGTGAACAAACTCGCACAAGCAGCAAGCATATCAAGTCATATTTAAGCTATTACCAGCCTGTTATTGTACTCTAATTTAACACTACATTTAAACGTTTTTCCATCAATAATAGTGGGAATGACTTTGATTTTCCAAAGGCATTGCCATGAGACAGGAGAGAGAACTAGTGTAGTGATAGTTAGCATCAACCATGTTGGATGATTTTGACTCGTAGACTTTCAAACTGCCCTAAAAAAACAGAAGAATTCTTTGCAGGATGTGTTAAGCTAGGACAAAAAATCAGGCATTGTAACAACAATAGATGTGCGATTTCTGTAGAAGACAAATGACAGCTTGCATCCCCACATCCATTTTTTATTGGCTTCCTTTTCTTCATTTCACACGTCTTACCTCCTTTCTTCTCTTCACATTGACATGAAAAGAACTATTGATTTGTAAAGCTAAAATTTTCCACATACTTTTCAACAATAAAACGACAGATGCTTGACTAAGTATCTACATTTATTTCCAATTGATTTCAAACCACATAATTTAGAATTGTGTCTTCGTCATGTGTTTGGCTCACTAACGAAATCAGGGATGGGACAAGAGAAAGATCTAAAACCCTTGATTTTAACCTTGGCACAACAACCTAGAAATTAGCTACTAATTTGCCTTGTTCGAATATAAACCAAATACAACAGCACTGTACCTTCAACAGCCTGGACCAACATATGCAGAGTATACAAAAAAGAGAAATAATAGTTATTCTGGGAAATTATTTATACATGTTTACAAAAGTTAATTTTTTTATGGTGTAGTATTGTTATCTCAATATCGTAATGTAGTTATGGTATCTTAACACTTTAAAATGTTAATTTTTTGTTGAGGCTAGGATATCTATTATTGTATAATACTAGAAATATGTTACTCCACTAAAATGAAAAAAGAGAGCGTGTCACCGAATATCGGGAATAAAAAAACATATCTTGAAAACCTTGAGGCTTATTGTTGTAGAGTTTTTTTTTTTCCATTCATTTGCAATTTTTATCACACATAATGCAATTCAATTAAATTTTCATTTAATTTTGTATTGCCATTGTTGGTAGATTGAATTTTTTAGCCTAAAAAATGCAAAAGGTGAAAATGCTTCCAAAAATTTTAAAAAATAAATTGAAATACTTTAGGGTTATCATTGTAAGTTATTGTTTATTTGTAAGTTTTGTATTTGCATTTGCTATTCAATTCAATTTTCCTTTTAAACTTACGTTGGCATTGTAGGTTTTCTTGATTTCTTAGATATTATCAAGTTACATGTCAACATTTGAATCAAATTAATATTTGTTCCCATTTTCACTTTATAAGAAAATTATACTTGTGCCTAGAGTTTAATTTCTAAAAATAATGGTGTAACTGGTGTAGCAACATTGCAGGGGTTGAATTTTTAATGTAGATAGAACGATCAGCATACTTTCCACACTGCCATTGTTAAGAGTAGGAAGATAAATACTAAAGATAGGGGTAGTGTTGATGAAGGGAAGGCATAAGGAAGAAATTAGGAAAAGAAAAAACTATGAAAAGGAAAGGAAAGGAACAAGGAACAAAACAAGAGTAACACTATTAGGGAATTAATTGTTAAAAAAACTAAGATTGTAAACTTAATTGAATATTCAATAGTTTTATAAGAAAAAGTTTCTCTCTCCATTTTTTGAATTCTATGTACCAGCTACATTTACTATTGATTAGTACAAAGATTAAATTATTAAAATAATAGAATGCATTAATATCGAATTTTTCCAAATACTTCATTTAGTCAACAAACTTTTTTTAAACTATTTTTCACTTTAATGTTGTCACTTGACGTGGAGTAATTTTAAATATGGGCACTTCCCAGTGGCTAGGAAGTGCATTCAAAAGGCTCTTTGGCCTAAAAGGTAATGGTTATCCCTTCTCTCCTTTTCTTTGAGCGAAAAAATTTTCTAGGTTGTGTTTCACGGTCTTTTTGTCATTCAAGTTGCTACAACATGGCATAATTAAATTAAAATTTTAATTTTATAGCCACGAGTGGCCTTAGAATTGACAACATGAAAGTTATTGAAAATGTGCGAAGATAATATCAACCACCTAATATTGCAATAAAACTAGGATAGAATAGTTGGGCTAGCACTTATTGGAAAAAAAAAAGGCCAAAGAAAAAACTATCGTGTGGAAATTCTTCAGAAGAATAATTAAATTTGAAATTAAGTAACCAGTTGAATAAAAGAAACCTTGTGAATAATCTCAATAATGAAATTAAAATAAGTTTCATAAGGTTTCGTTATTGAGAAATCCATAGTGAAAATATCTTGTATTTCTGTTGTATTGTGCCCGTCAAATAACAGCAACACATATTAAATATCACAATATATATACATATAGTATTTTTTTGATATAATAATATATCTAGTGGCGATTGCTCACCCAGGCTAACGATTGAAGCCACATGGTGAACCATGATTAAAAGACTTGTCTAACCAATTTAAATATTTTTAGTGCATGATATCGCTTCATGAATGAGCAGAAATCAGGTATTGTGACGACAACAGTAAATGAGTGCTCATATCCCCGTATCAAAGATTGCAAGATACTTTCGGATATTGAAAATGAAAGGTTCATTTGATTTTGAACCGTGAAATTGTAGTAAAAACTGTCATAGATTTTAATAATTTACTATTAATGCATTCTAATACTAATTCATATCCCCGTATCAAAGATTGCAAGATACTTTCGGAAAAATTCAATACTAATGCATTCTCTCATTTTAATAATTTAATCTTTGTACTAATCAATAGTAAATGTGGCTGGTAAATGGAGTTCAAAAAATGATTTGAAACGAATTGGAAGTAAATCCAGATACATAGTCAAGCACCTGTAGTTTCAATACTGGAAAGTATCCGGCAAGTTTTGCCTTTATAAATCAATAGTTCTTTCCATGTCATTGTGAATAGAAGAAACGAAGTAAGACGTGTGAAAAGAAGAAAAGGAAGCAAATCAAATATGGATATGGGGATGTGAGGCTGTCATTTACTTTCAATTTAAATCTCAAATTTATTATCATTGCAATGCCTGTTCCTCCTATTCTTTAGAGAGTTATATAATCCACAAAAAATTTTAGTTTGGATTGAGATAGGAACGTTCAAAGTTAAGAACAGGGCAAATCTATTATTTTTAAATCTAAAAGTAGTTCAAGTCAGTTTGGGCAATAAGATTTCATGTATTTATCAACTAAAATTAATTTCAACAGCAAAGTAATATTATTTAAATTCTGATACCAATATATTATAACGATTCAAGTTCCAAACAATTTGTCGCAGCCAGTATCAAATTTAATTTCCAAAAAAGGCATCGCTTTTGTTGACATTATTGATAAGATGCTTTTACTAGTAAAGTTATCCATATGACTATTCACATCTTTGTTTATCTGGTAACTTTTTTAGATTCACAACAATCGTTTTATTTCACAAACATCATATCTCAAAGCAGAATCGTAATATTAATTTTCGACAAACAAAAAGTATTAAAAAACACAATCTAAACATCATCTTTGACCAAAATAAGGAAAAATTAAATACAATTCATATGACAATTTAACACCCTAACAAAGTGCTTTGGATTCATAGAAAAAAACTATGTGATTTGAAATCAATTGGCAATAAATGCAAAGACATAGTCAAGCACCCACCGTTTCAATACTGAAAAGTATCTAGCAAATTTAACTTTACAAATCAGTAGTTCTTTTCGTTCTTTTCATGTCAATGTGAATAGAAGAAAGGAAATAGGACACGCGAAACAAAGAAAAGGAGCAAATCAAATGTGGATAAGGGGATGTGAGATCGTCATTTATTTTCAATGGAAATCTCAAATTCAATATCATTTCAATAGTTGAGGTCGTCATTTATTATAACATTTTGTCTTGTAAAACTATTGAACGTTCAATTAATTTTGTAATCTTAGTTTTTTCGTACTATTAAATCCCAAATATTGTTACTCTTGTTTTGTTCCATGCTCTTTTCTTTTCCTTTTCGTAGTTTTTGTTTTCCTAATTTCTTCCTCCCCCTTCCTACCATCAACACCAACCACTATCTTTAGTACTTATCTTCCCACTCTTAACAATTGTAGTGTGGGGCGTATGCTTACCGTTCTCCAGTCCACATTACAATTTTTCACCCCTGCCATGTTGCTAAATCGGTTCCCCAATTATTTTCAAAACTTAAACTCTAAGCACAAGTATAATTTTCTTATAAAGTGAAAAGGGAACAAATATGAATTTGATTTAAATGTTGATAGGTAACATGAGAATATCTAATAAATCAAGAAAACCTACAATGCCAACATAAATTTAAACAGAAATTGAATTGAACGGTGAATGTTGGTACAAAACTTACAAACAAATGAAAACTTACAAAGATGACCCTTGAGGATTTTGATTTATTATTTTATTTTTGGAAACATTTTCACTTTTTGTCATTTTCGAGGCTGACAAATCCAAAAAACCAACCACAGCAACGCGAGAATAAATGAAAATTTAATTGAACTGCATTACGTGAGATAAAAATTGCAAACAAATGAAAAACAAACAAAAAAAAACCCTACAACAATAGGCTCAAAAATTTCATGTTATATTTTTTTCTTATATTGGGTAACGTGATCTCTCTCTCTCTCTCTCTCTCTCTCTCATTTTAGTGGAGTAACAAACTTCTAGTATTATACCATGAAAGGTATTTTAGCCTCAAAAAGAAAATTAAGTGTTACGGTACCATAAATATGTTACAATATTAAATAACAATACTGCAACCTAAAAACAATAATCTTAGCATACATGTACAGCTAAGTTCCAAGTATAACTATTATTATTATTATTTTTTTGTATACCATGTATATGTTGTTCTAGGTTGTTGAAGATACTATGTTGTTATATTTAGTTTCTAATTGAACAATGCAAAATAGTAGCTGATTTTTCATGGTTTTTGTGCCAAGATTTCAAGGGTTTTAGATCTTTTTGCTCTATAACAATTTTTACAACTACGCATGAGGTCTTTTATGTCCTGTCCTGATTCAACAATGAGACAAATATATGGCAGAGACACAATTCTAAGTTTTGTGGTTTAAAATAAATTGGAAATAAATGTGGATAAATAGTTAAGCAACCTGTTGTTTCAGTACTAGAAATTATATCACAATATTTGACACTACAAATCAATAGTTCCTTTCATTTTAATGCGAAGAGAAGAAAGGAAGCAAGCCCTGTGAAACGAAGAAAAGGAAACAAATCAAATATGGATGTGGAGATGAAAGCTGGCATTTTTCTATGGAAATATCAAATCTGTCACCATTATCATGCCTGATTTTTTATCATTTAGAAGGTGATATAATCCGCCAAAAACGTCAATTTGGTTTGATGTAGGAATGTTCATGATTTGGAACAATGCAAATTTATTGATTTTTTAAACTAAGTAATTCAACTTGGTTTCAAATATTTTAAATTAAATCCAAACATGATATAAAGAAAATCAACAATTTGGTAAACATATTTTTGGATTTGATTTATTAGGTTTCTTCGGTTTGGGCAATAAGATTTCATGTATTTATCAACTAAAATGAATGTGAATGCAAGATAATATTACTGAAATTCTGATACAAAAATATTATAACGATTCAATAAGTTCCAAACAATTTCTTGCAGTCTGTATCAAATTTAATTTCCTAAAAAAGGAATCAATTTTGTTGACATTACTGATAAGATATTTTTTTTCCAGAAAAGTTATCCATATAATTATTCACATCTTTTTTTATCTAGCAACTTTTTTATATTCACGACAATCTTTTTATTTAACATACATCATATCTTAAAATAGAATTGTAATATTGATTTTCTATAAAAAAAAAAAAGCATTAAGAAACAAAATCTAAATGAAGCTCTGTATTAACAAAATGCAATAAAAATGAAGCCCTTAATTTTTCTGCAGTATTATTGAACAAGAATTTATCACCAGTTATCTATGCATTTTGGTTAAATTTTTTTTCCATAAGTATCCATGCATTTATTTACTGATGTAGATTAATTTTAGTTATAATAAGAAAACCTTATGCAATAGTAGGTCTTAAAATGTAAGGAAGTATCTTCTTGCGCCCTCAGAATTTAGCCACGTTACTTACTGGTGACCATTTAATTTAGCAATATTAATCCTGTATGGCAAATTTTCTATGATCAGATGCAACGTGATGGCAATGAAATTTGCTTTTCGTCACAGCTGTAGGTAGTTGTAGAATGCTTCACCTGCCTATTGTTCAGGGTCCAATAGTTGGTCAAATTTTACACGATAACCTAAGATCAAGGGAAGTCTTTTCCACCACATAATTGCACTAGAGCACCCATAATAGACCACGTTGGTAGGAGTTTAGAAATAATACACAGTTCACATATGATCGGTTTGTATAATGTTAATATATTCAAAGTAGATAGTTATGCTGCATTGCAATTTTTTTGTCTAACAACATAAGGATAAAAGGCTTCAATTCTAATACCTCTATGATTGAAGATTTCTTTAGGTCCTTACCGTCATTCTAATATTTTATATGATTGAGTTATGAGCAAGTTTATGAAGAATTTCCACATCATAGAATACTTTGATTGTTTTCCTTCCCAACGTTATCTTTTGTATGTTTTCAGTAACGTTCATGTTATCAATTGTAATGCTACTTGTAACGTAACTACTTCGTTGATAAAATATTTAAGTCGGATTGGGACAACAGGTGAGACTTGTCCCCCGGAGACTTGGACTAGTTTCACTTCCCCGAAGGTTGCACTTTGTTTGACTAAACCTTTTGTTGTTTTCTTCAATCAATTTCTCTCCACATGACCATATTAAATAAGAGGTCCCTGCAATAATTTGAAAACTCATGTATGACGCTTGGCCGTGAATTAATGATAAATTTTGTAAATGGTAAGTTTTTTTCAGAAAGTAGTACAATTAATGGTGAATTTTATAAAAATAATTAATTTGACTATGAAGAAATAACTTTTGAAAAAAAAAAAACCAATTTTATGTACTGTTATAGTAGCTTCACGTCCCGGAGCACCATCTATTGTTCGCCTATATGATGCATGCGTCTGGATTAAGGCGAAAAATTGTTGAAAGCGTTTACTAGTACAGAATTTTGGTCAAATTGGTCCTTAATATTTCAGTGGAAAAAAATGTTATCCCTATGGTATTTAATTTCATTGAAATTAGTCCTTAATGTTTCATGAAAATTTTTAAAAATTAAAAATGTAATGAAAATTTTATAAAACAATTTGATAAAATCAGAAAATTATAAAAATATGAAAATGTAATTTATTCAATTCAATCAAATGAAGATAATCAATAGATTTTGCCAATTTGCAAATGTAATAAATCACATGTGCTGCATGTGTTACTTCGTTTATGAAGTTAAATTTTATTGTTAAACAATTTGTGTACTTTTTTGTATTTTTTACTATTTTCAAGAATTTTATGTATTTTCTACTATTTTATGGATTTTTAAAATTTTTATGGAATATTAAGGGACTAAATTTGACAAAAATTAGATACTTTAGAGACTATATTTGTTTCAAATGAAACGATAGGAATAAATTTGGGCAAAATTAAATACTTTTAGAGAGAAAAACCGTAATTCTCCCAAAATATTAACTTTGATTAGACAAGCCTTTGAATCATGCTTCACCGTGTGGCTTCAATCATTGGCTTGGAAGAACGATCGCCACTGGATTAGCCTAACGCTTTGTTTGGAAGAGCGTACTATTTAATCTTGAAAAAGACATCATTTCAAGATACTGTATTATAATAGTATATATTGCTGTTATTTGACGGGCACAAAACAACAGAAATATGAGAAATCTGCATTATGGATTTTTCAATAATGAAACCTTATAAGAAGTTATTTTAACTTCATTATTGTGGTTATTCACAAGTTTTCTTTTCTTCAAGTGGTTTCTTAATTTCAAATTTAATTATTTTTATGAAGAATTTCCACGTGATAGTATTTTATTTGGGCTTTTTTTATAACTACTTAAACTATTCTATTCTAGTTTCATTGCAATAGTAGGGTTTGTTATTATCTTCGCATACTTTCAATAACTTTCATGTTGTCAATTCTAAGGCTACCGGTAGCTATAAAATTAAAATTTGATTTAATTTATGTCATGTGGCAGCAACTTGAATGACCAAAACATCGTGAAACACAACCTAGACAATTTTAAAATTTTTTTGCTCGAAGGAAATGAGGAAAGGGATAACTACTCCCCTGTATTTCACTTTTGCATGCATGGTAAATAACTAACTATTATTAATTTTTGGTTTTGTGTAGGCTAATTCTAAACTATTATTCCAATCTTATATTATTCAAGAAAAACAAATTACATTACTATTTTTAGGTTCCTCTATCTATATTAGTGTCAAGGAAAATGTGATTTAATTGCATATGCTATGAATGACTACCTAGGATGCTACTTTACATGTTCACTTGGTCTTTTTTATATTTATTTTAGTCTCCACATTTTTTTTAACGTGTGTGAGTGCATCTACCTAACTTATAAGAATTTGCAGGACCCAAAAAATACAACATACATGCTATAGACTTTTAACACATTGAGATTACCATTCGATTGATATTCATATGCTCCAAAGTTTGTAAATGCCCAAAATAGTCAAAAGTTCTTATCATTTATGAAATATCCTCAAAGACCACCTTGTTCCGTCTTCTCTCTTTTTCTACAATCAAATCTTTTTAATTGGCTATACCAAATTATCAACTCATATAACTAAATTTGGTGGGAAATTTAAATTTGATACTCTTTCATAAATAATTCGTATAGAAAATATAAAATCAATATTGATTGATTATGAATTTTTTCATTAATTTTTTTATCCCCATTCTAGTTAATTTGTTTATACAAGTAAATTATGAAAATAATTAGGCTAGATGCATTGTCAGATCTCTGTTATTTGACATAATAGTTAACAGTTGTTACCGTGGAGCTTAATTATATGAACAAAGAAAAATGTTGTCTTGTAGTTTTTTATCTTCAATTTCTTTCCACATATTTATGAATGACATTAGATTGAGTATATTCTACCACATAAAGCCATTGCCCTTATATGCTATTTTTTTTTTACAATTTATGTTATTCAATTAAATATGCATGTGTTTCTTCATAATTTTTTTTCAAAACATATTCATGTTTTGGATTTTTAAATCTTTAACTAAGTACTGTATGACAATATAGAATATAAAGCTTCCCCCCCACCAACCACGAAAAAATAAAAGATCAAGAGTGAGCTTTTTGTGTTAGTCTTTCTAAACAGGAAAAATCATAAAAAAGGCTAGCATAGAAAGAAAACGAAAAAAAAAGAAACAATTCTATCCTCCAGAATCCTTTTGTATTATCTCTGTTGGTGATTCGCCACCATGTCAAATTAATTAAGCAAATATAAAATTCCAGAGCTCCAAAATGTATATCAAATTTGTAAAAGTCAAATCAAAATATGAAATACACCAAAAATAGATATAGTAAAGAAAAAAGAACTTTTGACTTGACATATGCATGTGAAAGTTGGAAAGAAGTAGAGAAGACATTGAAAGGAGAGAAAATACAAAAAACAAAAAATTATTCAATAATCTTATACGTAATACTCGATGTACTCATAGTAGTACCACTAAAAGCTTCACGTTAGAATTTCTAGTAAGAGCTTCACATTAGAATTTTTTTGGTTCTTGAATTATTTTGTTGCTTCTAGATTGTTAAAATGATCATCATCATATAGTTAAATATTGATATTTTACATAAGTTAAATGTTTGACTAATTGAACATTTTTTGTAGTATGCATATGGCTCATACTAATTAGTTTAGAAAATGAATTTAATAGGTTGATTATGCTTGGGATTACTACTTTTCATATATAATATTCTTTTGTTCTTTCTATTTACATATATTTTTGATCTATTAATATTTCAATTGATAAATTCTTACATCTTAAAGAAAATGATAAAAGATAGTATAAAGAGGTAATGTATTTCATTCAATTTTTTCCTACATAACTACAAAAAATATCTATGAGTACTCTATCCATTCCTTGTTGTGTTTTGTTCTTATTCCACTTATTCATTTTTAATCTCAAAAATTCCTAGCATATATTTTTTTCAGTGTATTGTAATTATTTTAACCTCATATTGATATCCCTAAGAAACTTATAGAAGATGCTTTCTTTTGTCTTCTTGGATATAGAATTCTTGATCAATATATATTGAAATGAAAATCTGTTTATCATTTTGAATTTAAATATTATTCCTCACTTAAAAGTGTTCTTTTGTTCCTTTTCCTTTTGGTACCTTTTAAATGTACAAGGAACCCTTTCTGTTCATCCAATTTTGGTAAAAAGTGATTATGGTTTGAATATTGTTAGTCGGATTCATCTTTTTGGCCTTATAGCTTGAATTAATTACTATAAATTCTATACGTTATTGCATTTTTTATGAATTATAAGCGTTGCTGCCAATTATGTTCTTCCCAAGTACTACGTGAATTTCCAAAAAAAAATAAAATAATAGACATCAATATATTATTTTCAAGACAAATCCAAGTGCAAGTGTACTAAACGTAACGTATGGGAAGCTAGACATCAGGAGGGTTTGTGATGGTTAGGCCATGTACGTGAGCCCACCCAGAAGCCTCCGTTGTCAAGGAACTATGCTTTGTTTTTTTTTTTTTTTTTTGCAGAGCTTCAAATATGCGGCCATAATAGTTTTTTAATTATGTTATGACTTTATTTAGTGTTTTGCTCTTAAAGTTTATGTGATTTATATAAATATTATCATGATTTTAGGTAGTCTTATGTAGAGTAGTCTTCCATAATAGTTTTTTAATTATGTCAAGACTTTATTTGGTGTTTTGTTGTTGGAGTTGTAGCATAATTGAAATTTTATAGGATTTGCATAAACACTATCATGAGTTTAGGTGGTCTTATGTGGATATGTAAGGTAGTATTACGTGATATAATTTATGCTAACATTTATGTAATGGTAAATTAGGATTTAAAAAAAAGGAAGAAACATGAATATAGTATATAGTATATATAATAGATTAAAAGCCGTAGTCTGACCTTTTTTTTTTTTTCAAGAAAAAAATGACCTATTCTTCCCACCCTTCCTGCTGACTACTTCGTTGTTAAAATATTTTCATTTACGTCAGATGCTTACAATTTGAATGACGTAAACAACGTGAAACCGAAACAAAGAAAAACTTCTGCACATTTGATTCGTCTGCAATGTCAAAGTCAGCGGGCTGAACAAATACGACATCCACATGACTATAATAAATATGATGTCCCTACAATAATCAAGAATTGCATAGCTCGTATTTTGTGCAATATAGTGTTGTTTGGATATAACTATTTTCAATTTTGTTTTTAAAATTTCCCTCATTACATTTTCAGCTACATTTTTATCTAACATATGTTAAATTATAAAAAAACTTGATATGCTCTTTTTTTTTTTTTTTGGAAAAACTCTTCTAAAACGTCGCAAACCGGAAAAAAAAAAAACAGAGAGAGGGGGAGAGAGAAGAAGAAGAAGACGACCGAGGAAAAAAAAATGAGAGACTTGTGGTTAAATATTATATCCAATACTCTGTAGTTTCAGAGCTTAGCAAATTTTTTAGGATTAGAAAACAATAGAACTGCCTCACAGTACCCTTAACTTGATTTTTAAAACATCATACTTATCTTCATTCCAAAAAGTTAAAAACACAATTGCACAAATTTATAAAACATTTGCTGTGTGCATGCAAGGAATTTTCCTGTATAAAACAAGGAACTTGAAGCAGCAATATTTTAATCACCGCCAAATAAAGGCATGTGATTTACAGCTTGTATATAAGAAGAGACGTGCCAACACAATTATTGTACCATATTGGAGTATTTAACTGGTCAATAATTGTACCTACTAAAAATTTTAACAAATCAATGACGAGGTCAATGATTGTAGAAACCTTATCCAAATAAAGAATTTAGCAAATTTTGTTTTGTGCTAGGATTGGATATACATCAAAATTTCAAGAGCCATGTAGGGAATTGATTGGTCCATTAGTAATACAATAGTTGACACTTGGTGATCTAGCGTTTTATATATCTAAGGGTAAATGGCTCTAATATTTCCCTAGTTTTTTTCCAATCCTTCAATTTGATCACAACTTTTAAAAAATTCTGCATCCCTATACTTGTACAATTAATTTTAGTGGTCTTTTCCGTAAATATGGTAATTTTCACCTTATCTCCTAATGTTTTGTTTGATTGCGAATTCTAATCACTAATTTTAATTATTGCTTAATATATTAAGTAATAAATGAATTTTGTTATCAAATATGTTGAATTTAAAAAATTGTTAATCTATTATTATAAGTTGAGTTATTCAATACCCACTTAGAAGATGAAACAAGTACTAAACCAAACACTCAAGAACAACGTGAAAATTTTGTCTTGAAAGGACCAATTAAAATCAAATTTATAAGCTTATAAACATAATAAGATCCATTAAAAGTTGAGGGACAAAAGTTGAAGAACCAATAAAATCATTAATCCATGCAAAATCATCAAACATAAAAGAATGATTCTTTGTGGGGTGAGTATGAACTGATTAACCAATTTGTACACTCAATATTTTAGTTGGAACTAGCTCTATTATTATTAAAAAATAAAATAAAATGAGGAGGTCAGCTCTATGCCTCCTCCTCATTTTATTTTTTAGTAATAATAATAATAATAAAAATAGACTTTGGGGGCAACAGGACAAAGTGTGCCCCTCAATAGACGGGGACAGGCGCTCATTAATTATGAATCTTCGTCTGGCTCGTAATAGGAACAAATTTGTATTAAAATAGTGATCAAATGATTAGATTCTTGAGTATTTGAATTTTTAACACACACGAGTATTATTCAATCCTTAGTCAAGAATTGCACGGCATACTAGTCTGTCTAGATAACATCTCCTTTAATCAGTACCGTTATATAAGTGCAAAGCTGCTAGCGAGTTTTCTCCAGACCTCACAACCATGGCAAAGTTATCCACTATATCTTTTCCTTCAAAAGAAAGCGAAAAAAATTGGCTAAACTCCGTAATGGTACTTTGGCAAACTGATTCTGAAATCGAAATAAAACCTTGCGTTTTTCGGCTTTCTGAAGAGTTGAAAGACACCAAGGCTGAAGCTTATACCCCTCAGAAAATGGGCCTCGGACCATTTCATCATTGTCAGCAAGCGGGGTACAAAATTGCACACAAGATTTCTATAGTCAAGCAGTATTTGAAAACTAACGACCTCCAGCAGATCCTTGATTTTTTCAAGGGTCATTCAAAGTCTTTTGAACCGGCAATCCGATTATTTTATGCCGCGGAACTTGACATCGACACGGAGACCTTATTGTTGATTGTGATTATCGACGCCATATACTTGCTCCATCTCATCAACACTTACCTTGGCCAAGAGAAGGGAAAGCACGAATTTCATGATCACGAATCGGTTCAAGATACAATGATGCTCGAGAACCAAATTCCACTCATTCTGATACGAGGAGTATTGAGGAATCTCAAATTACTGGATCCCGAATTGGAGTTAACCACGGAAGATGATTTGTTTGACAAATACTACAGTTTCTGCGGTAAACTACTCCCAGTCGAACTCGCAGATACCAAGGAGTCAATGAAAAAGGAATTCAGCAAGACATATCACCTGCTGCATTTTATGTATCAGTTATTCGTGAGTGCGAAAATGGCTTCATTGGATGTGCCACCAGGCACAACCGCGACTTTATTGGATGTGCCACCAGCCGCACTCGCAAGCTCTCGCCCGGACCCAGGTAAATCCATGAGAGATGCTTGTGTGGAATGCAAAGGGCTAGCTGTCGAAATATTTAGACAAATAAATGATCTAGTTGACCAGGCAAAAGCTGTGCATGGCAAAATTCAATCATGTTTTGATATCGCAGAACAGGTAAGGAAGCCTTTTGCACGAAAAATGGAAGTCCGTAGTAACGAAGAGTATTTTGTTCCTGAAGCCTGTCAATGTTCTGTAAGTATTGAAGACCATACCGAAGTGTTTCTTCTCCCTGAAGCCTGTCAAGATTCTGGAAGTACTGAGCATGACCCACAGAAAGAAATAATCCACGTCCCAATCATGACTCTCGATCAAAATACAGAAGTCATACTGCGAAATTTGTTGGCATATGAAGCAGCAATAAAGAAGGCAGACGGGCATGAAGTGGAAGATGGCATTGGTGTGTCAGAAAAAGTCAGAAGTCATATGAGTCTGATGTGTGCTATCACAAAAACTGAAGAAGATGTAACACGGCTAAAGGAACGGAACATCATAAAAACAGAAATGAACAATAAAGATGTAGTGGAGATCTTCGAGGGGCTGAAACAATGCATGGAAAAGCAACCACTCGAGTCCATCTTTCTCGATACGAATGAAGACTCTGATGTTAGTCCTATGGTGAAGGCCTTTTTTGAAAAGATAAATAAATGTGTTGGAGCTTTCTTCAAGTTTCTAAAGATAGTCCTCCCCATACTCGTGGTGCTGCTCATTTTCTTCCAATACTTTTGCAACATATACAACTGCCATCGGCAGCCGTTGTTTGGGACCCCTCTAGGCTTGGATTTGCAAGCTGAAATCATGCCACCGCGGAAAGTTCTTCGCTATTCGAGTTAAGGACCAATTGAATCAGTGCCGCGCTGGTGCTGCTTTTTTTGAGGTTTCGGTGTCATGAAGAGAGATATTGTGAGTCAGGTGACGATAAAAAATGGTAAAGTTTTTTTAATAAATAATGAGTTATCGTTCCATTGAGAAAGCTTGGCAACAAGGTATAATTACTGGTATGTTTGCCGCTATGTTTAGTATTGTCTATCTCTCCTGAGAATTAGGCAGATAAAAGTTGGATGTAGCTTTTCACTTTTCCGTGATTTCTTATCAACTGCATATTGCAAGCCTATTAACCAGCTTCTTTTCTCGGTAAGGTGGGGAGGAAACTAGTAAGTTTTACCTTCAGGAGGATGTTACCTATCATGCATAAAGGCTGAGTAAGGACAAGACCCTTGACTACAAAACTACCGATAGGTAACTCTACAAGTTAATCAAGACTCGCGAATAACATCAGACGTAACTTTCATTACAGATGCAATATGCAATTTCTTCACGTGCTTTCTCTACACTTTCAATGAACTTGTCAGGAAGGAAAGTTCCAAGTCAAATTTTCAAAATGTCAAGTGGTCAACTTGAGATAGTGTGTGTGTGTGTGAGAGAGAGAGAGAGAGAGCACCCCGCACATGAAATCTAAGCTGCAGTCTTGTTTTTGTGGTACAAGAAAGATGAAGGTCGCGATCATTATGGGAGCAATTATATTTGTCACCCACACCACATGCCACCCTTGTTTTTTTCCTGCGAATCCGCGTGCCACTTTTAAGACAATTAAAAAAGCTTCACCATTTGATCCCCAACATCATCAATGCCTTTGCTGCCGTGCAATTTCAGGGTTCTAATTTTTGTTAATCAGAGGCCAAAATGTAGCATTCTTCTTCTTGCACAAAATAAACAAAATTCTGCTAACTTCAAATGCTTTTTTAGAGCCCCTGACGTCCTTTATATGCTACAATTGAAACTCCTACGTGCACCCACTGATTCGTATGAACTACAAATAATCTAATAAATTCTGCCTATTTACACTTTATCTGATGCATTATTTTATCTTCATTTATGACGCACTAGTACGGTTTGGCCGTGTAAGACGACACACAACGCATGTTTACAATTAATACTGTAAATAGTGAATATATTGTTTTTGTTATATGTTATAGGCAAATAGAACATGTCACGAGGGCGATCCATTTTCTTCTATGTTCATCAAAACCAGCAGAATAAAATATATTTTTAATCACTATGATAACAAAATACATGAATAACGGAATTAATCATTCTTTTATGGGTAAATTATAATATAGCCCTCCTGGTATTGGTTTCAGCCACACAGTCCCTCTATATTTTCATTATCACAACATAATTCTCCTGTGATTTTATGCAATGTGAAAAATAGACGAAATATTTTGCACTATGAGTGTGTAACTGACTTGATGTCATGGAATATTCCGCATAAGTAAGAACAAATGTAGTATATTCTGTGAATATTCCATGATAGAGCATTGATTTCACCCATTCCTTCAATATTTTTTTTAAGTCTTTTACAATAAGTTTAATTAGTTTTAAATTAATAAAAAATGAACAACATATATAGAAAAGGAATAAAAGTCCTCCTCACAAATAAAATTAGAAAGTAATTTAATGCAAAATTGGAAAACTTCCTATTTTGCATTAGTTTAAAAAATCATTACTGTAATAATAAAGTTTTACGTTGTCTAAAAGAATATTATATAAGTAATAATTATACCATGGCTGATTCAAAATTTTTAAAGTTACAGGAATAGGAGCCAACTAGGTATGCAGTGAGTTAGAATGTGAAAACTTTTTATTGTTATGTTTATCTCAATCATTATTTATATGTAAATGACTAAACTTGACACATATTTGGCATTAAATTCACACACAAAAATCCAATTTTTTATTCATAAATTAAAAAGAATCCAGATTACATACTGTGATTATAAAATTAGATAGAGATAACCACACCTGTATTAAACCAAAATTAATAAAAAAATACAAGAAAGGAACACTTAAATATTTTCCATCTAGCCCTCTCTTTTTAATTTAATGGATAATTTCTTGATCAGGCAGGACCATTTGTTTAATTTATTTTTCATATTAAAATAAAAATAATATCTTAATTTTAAATTTTTTATTCAAAAATTACTCTTAGACATTACATAATAAATTCAATTAAATTATCAACTTGAACTAATTAGCTCACATATTATAAAAAAATGGATGTTGTGTTGCCTTATTTAAAATGCCACAAAAGTATATAGCATAGTATAGGAGGGAAAATGAAAAATATTGTGTTTAATTCGCTACACCAACTTGAAAATCATAATACAAAATTAGTTAATCAAAATTCTAAACTTTTGAATCTCACTAGATTTAAATTTAAAAGATGTAGTTGTTAGTAAATTAAATATAAATCATAAAATTAGAAATAAATCACTCCATCATGCACTAAGCAACATGAGCATATAGAAAAAAGATTTATTGTCAGAGAAATATAAAATGCCAATCTCATTTTTCTAGATCCTAACTTAAACTGAAATATAAAAAAAAATTACACTATTATATCTTGAATTCATTTAACACTGTTATTTCGTTGCCTATTTAACTATGATTTCGTTTATAGAATTAAAAAATAACAACTTTAACATATTAAAATCAATAAGAAAATTAACTATTATTATACAACCTTGCAAAAATAGTAAAATAACATATACCATGGACCGAGTGACAAGAACATTTTTTTTAAAATTAATCTTTATTGAAAAAACCTAGACAATACCTAAGTTGAATACAAAAGACGTGCCCAAAATGGTTAGATTTAGAATTTAGGTGAATTATTTTATTACAATCTTTACTATTTGAGAAATTTCCTTATTTTTCTATTTTGTACTCACATTATTGCATTAACATAAAAAATAATCTTAGAAACTTAAACACAAAATGCCCTAGAAAATTACTTTAAAACCTAAAAGTATTATAAAAAATTAACTAAGCCAAGGCATCAAAGACTTAGAACTAAAGTCTAAGAATCTATTTCCATTATAAAGAGTCACCAAAAATTGAAATTTTAAAAATGTAAACCTCATTCTTGCAAAAAGGTCACTGTGCATAATAAGGTTGCATTACATCTTTAATTTTTAAAACTTCTTTATGTAAATATATGATTTATTTCTTTAACATAACCTGAGATTTTGAATGTGCCATTTTGAATCAAATCAATGTTCTTGACAACTCAACTGAGATAGTTGGACAAATATTTATCACTTTTAAATGTAAAATTTAATTAGTGTTCAAACTCTTATTAATATTAAAATACTTATGTTTTGATAATATATAAAGTAATTAATTCATTACAAAACGATTTGACTCAAGAAAAATATATAAGTTTAGCTAATAAATGCATTAGGGTGTTGGTTAAGTAAGCTCTCAAGCATTACTTATTCAAAAAGTGAAGTTAATTTTAAAAAGTTTCTCAATATAAGAGTGCCATAATACGAGTTTATGCATTACAAAAACTTTTTGTAGTCTTGAAATTTCATATAGCACAAAAGCAAGTCATATGTTATTTCTTGAACTCTTATAGGAGGGAGAGGAAAAAGGAAAAACCAAACTAATAGAAAATGGAGGTGAGAAGTTCAATACCTACAAATGCATTAATTTTTACACTAGTTATAAAATATAAGATTTTGCAAGTCCTTTGAGGCTATACTTATTAACAAATTTCAAAACTCATCATTCTCATAATATATGATATTTCAATTGACACTAAAAATTTATATATTTATTACATAATTTTTTTGATTTTATTGAGCGATTAGTTTGGTCAGTGCCTATAGAAAGGCCAAATATTCAATAATATTAATTCATAAAATTAGAATTCATAAAATCTATATGTCAATTGCTTAAGATTATTAAAATGAGACAAATTTAAGGAAATCATATACTTAAAAGGACTTTATTATAAATATATTGGAAGTGTATCATTCAGAGATATCATACCACATAAATTTCATTATTTATGACAATACAAATGTAAGCTATATCATTAAAAAAATGTATGTGCAAGAAAGAATTGGACAATTAGCTGTTTAAAATATATGTAAAAAATACAAAACAAAATCATATTAATTTCCAAGTGCATGGTATACATTACAGAGTTTTATTATATAATTATGCTTATTTTAGGTAAAGAAAATAAAACATAATATATATTTTAGAATGTTTAGGTTTACAATTTTTTTATGGGTAAAGTATAGAGGAAGAAGAAGAATATTACCAATTATGTGTAAACAAGATAAAAATTATGATAAAAATATAATTAAAATAGTAAAAAAAATACCTAACTAAACAAGATAAGTCATTACAAGATTGCAAATGATATGTTCAAAAAATAATTCTACACATTTATTGCATAATCAAAACAGATGATATAACTTAATTTTGCACAATCGTAGCATTATGTTTGTATGCAACAAGTGCTACCTTTGAAATAATTCATTATTTGAAAATTAGAATCACTAGACTTATAAGTGTCTTTGTAAATTGTACTTATTTGATATGCTCGTATGACAAAATTGTGATCATTTTTATATACATCTTAGATTCGTTAAAAATAGAAATCACAATAGACTAATTTAAAATTAGTAAAAGTATAAAAAAAATTTAAAATAAGTCATTTAGAATATTAATTGTGGTACAATTAGAGATATGCAAATTTATTAGTCAACTTATCAAAAGTTTAGGGATTTCAAGCATAATTACATCTTTTTATACAATAACATGTTACCTTTTATGTGATAGCAATTTAAAATTTTTTAAAAATTTTCATAATTTCTTTCACAAGGACATTTTAAAGAAACTAACATAATGCCAAATGCTATTAGAGATAAAAGAAAATAATACGTGAAGTTAAGAAAAGATAAATGTGAAACTACTAAAGTAAAGTTGGTAGTATTGTAATACTTGAAATGTAGGTTTTTAATAATAGTGGTTATCCTTTATTTAGTTTTTAAAGACATAATTAATTTGATACTTACATAGTTTTTAGACATGACTTTGAAAAATACAAAAACAAAAATTACTATTTTTTTGGCCTTTTATTATATAATTTATTAAACAACTATTAAACGTGCAAAGCACATGCCCTATTTCTAGTCTACACACATATATATATACATAGATATCTATATATTTATGTATATATATATATATATATATGTATGTAAGTACACAAACACATATATATATGTATGTGTGTGTATGTATATAGATATGTATATGTATATACATACACACATACATATGTGTGTGTGTGTATACATATATCTGTGTGTGTATACATACAAAAATATATTTTCACGCACACACACACACACACATATATACATATACATATAGACACACACACATATACTCATATACATATACATATATATATGTATACACACACATATATATGTACACACACACATGTATGTATGTATGCATGTGTATATGTGTGTGTGTGTGTATACATATCTATATATATACATATACACACACACACATATACTCATATACATACACATATACACATATATATGTATACACACACATACATATACATATATATATGTATGTATGTATGTATGTATGCATGTATGTATGTATGTGTATATATGTATATGTATGTATGTATGTATATATTATATATATGTATATAGATACACACACACAAACACACAGACACATATATATGTATGTGTGTATGTATATGCACGTGTGTGTGTATATATGTATATATATGTGTATGTAAGCATGTATGTATGTATGTATGTGTAGATATATGTATGTGTATGTGTTATATATGTATGTAAGTGTATACACACACACACACATATATACATATATATTTTATATGTGCGTGTGTCGGTGTGTGTGTTGTATAGATATGTACATGTATATATAAGTATGTGTATGTGTGTGTGAATATACGTATGTAGGTGTATAGATGTGCATGTGTATATATATGTATGTATGTGTGTGTATATATATATATATATATGTATACACACACACATATATGTTTGTATGGGTATATATATGTATGTATGTATTTATGCGTGTGTGTGTGTACGCACCCACACACAAACTTACATACATATGTCGTGCCCCATTTTTTGAAAAACGGAAAAAAAAAAAAGAAGTGATTTTAGTGTGGAAAAGAGAGTAAGTTTTGAAAAAAATAATTTTTATTTTTAAACAAAACAAAAGAAAAATGGCCTAAAATGAGACTTTTGAAAATGCAACGGTTTGGGCCCGAAAATAGAGTCTAAAAAGGGTTTTCATAAAAAGGAGTAGCCACTTGGTTTGAGTTTTGGTGTACCAAGTCACCAGAAAATGTTTTATTATAAAAGGTAAAAAAAATCAATAATGATTTCTTTGGAAAATGTTTTTGAAAAAAAATGTAAGAGAGAAAAAAAAATGATAAAACCTTTTTAGACAACTCCAGGTCTTTGAAAACAAGAGAAAAATGAGTTTGGGAGTCACAGTTGAAGAAAGGAAGGTAAAGGTTTACACCTAAGGCACCCTTTCAACCTAGCCGAAATTAATTGCGAGGTTTAGTCAAAATTTTCTTAAAATAACCCTAAAATTTATCACATTTGGATGTAACTATATAGATGCAAGTCTAGACTTAAAAGAAATACTGATAGCGACAAAATGTCCCTTCAAAGTTAAATGGAAATCATCACATTAATTGCGAAACCCCAAAATAAAGCCCCAAAGGAGTCACAAGTTATGCAAAAATGATATCAGAAATGGAAAAAAAAATATAGATACAGATATAATTGACCAAGAAAAAAGAATGCAACATAACGGGTACAGGAGACTAATAAACTCGTGACTAACTGTTCCTACTCACGGAGGGGGGAACGGCCTGTTGATCCACCGCTTCCCACATAAGTAGATGACTATTTCTAGTCAAAATTACACAAATGTCCTAAGATTCTATATGAAATGTAGGCTAAATGTCATGCACTGAATATATGTTAAAAATAAATAATAAGAATAATAATACATAAAAAATCATGCAAAATGGAAAAGGCCTTAAAAAAAGAAAAAAAAAAGTATCTGAAATAATATAAAATGCACACAAGGAGTTATGTAACAGTAAAATGACCTAAAGGTCTAGCGTTGGAGTTGCCCATTTTCTAGAAATTCCCCGCTAGTGTTGGACTAGCGAAGGAACCAGGATTAGTCACAACTAGCGTTGGATTAGTGTAGCGACGATACACATATATCATAATTAAACAAGTACATAAATAAATAAATAAAAACATAAATTAAAGCAATAATTACATAGAAGCAAATAATATCACATAGAAGCACATAGCACATAAACATAATATTCTAAATGCAAAAACCTAAGGGAAGTGAGAAAACACGTAAGCACATAATCATGCAAAAAACACATATCACACAAACCCTATCTATTACACCGGGGAGCCTAATCACACACTAAAAGGGGAAGAAACGTAAAAAAATAACCTATCTAACCTATCTATTACATTTTTTATCTAAACTACACGAATTTTGTTAAATAAAAATATAAACTATCTATTACGTTAACTATCTAAATACAAATTTTGTTAAATAAAATATTAGCTATCTATTACATTTCTTTGAATAATAAAAATTAAATTCAAATAAATAATCATAACATGAATAAATGCTCACATATAAATAAAATAATAAACACATAAAAGATACATAAAAAAAAAACACATAATAAAAAAAGCACGTAGGAGCACATAAAGAGAAATTAAAAAGGTAATAGATGTACCTCCCATCCAAAGACTTGGATGGGAATTATGAATAAACAAATCATAAAATGAATAATGCAATATTAATCATTATAATCAAAGGATAAAATGCAAGGGAATTATAATAACAAAAATAAACAAAAATTAAAAGCACCAACTAAGCATTAAAAAAATATATTTAATTTAAATAAAGAAAATGCAATAATATGTAATTAAACTTTTAACACATAAATAAAAGCACCAAAATAATATTAAGAGGTACAAAGAAACTAATTTAAGCACTAATTAAATAAAAATCAAATTAGGGCATTGATTAAAAAATGTAAAAACACAAAAAGGCATAATTGAAAGTTTTAAGGACTTAATTTAAATTCTAAAAGAATAAGAATAAAAATAAAAAGTTTTTGGGTAAAGAAAAATGAAAGTTTTTAATAACATTCTAGAGAAAAAATGTAATTTACAGCAAACTAAAGGGTAAGATTCCAATTTTAATGATACTTAGGGTAATAATATAATTTGCAACAAATTTAAATGCTAGAATATAATTTCTAATAAAACATAAA
This sequence comes from Mitragyna speciosa, assembly GCA_024721245.1. Lineage (NCBI taxonomy): Eukaryota > Viridiplantae > Streptophyta > Magnoliopsida > Gentianales > Rubiaceae > Mitragyna > Mitragyna speciosa. The sequence continues at coordinate 31,695,530 of CM045553.1, read as the reverse complement.
GGCATAAATTTAATTTCCAGAAAGTTTAAAACCAAATATGTAAATTACATCAAGCCAATTGGATAATACATAATTTCCAGCAACATTTAAAGGCAAAAATGCAATTTCAGCAAGCTGGGTGGGGCAAAAATCAAATTTCCAGCAAGATTCAGAGGGTAAAATGTAATTTCATCAAGATTAAGAATGAAAACTAAATTACAGCAATTATGGGGAGCCAAAAATGAAAATTCCAGCAAGTATTTGGGCAAAAAATATAATTTTCAGCAAATGTGAGGGACGAAATTGTAATTTTAGGTAAGCTAAGGGGGCAAAAATATAATTTCCAGCAACTTTAAAGCCAAATTGCAATCATTCTGGACATAATTGAAAAGAAGTTAAAATCTAAAGGCCATTCTACAAATACTAATGACACGACAGCACTAATTAAAAATGTTTAGGGCCTAATTAATAATACAATCAAATCCTAGGGGGTAAGATGTAAACATCTATTCTGATAAAAAGAAACCAACCTTTTGACAATTCTTTTTTTTTTTTTAACTTTAACTAATTAAACAAACAAAAACCCAAAAAAAATAAATAAAACTCCACCCCCAACCGATTTTTTCTTTTTTTTTTTTAACATTTCTCAAATTTCTATCTTCTTTCCCCTTTCTTTCTTTTTGTTATTTCTTTCTTTCTCCTTTCTTTACTCTTTCTTTTTCTTTTCTCTCATCTTTCTCTTTTCGCAGGCTCTCTCTTCTTCTCTACTCTTGCTGTCTGGCTCTCTTCTATTTCTCTCTCTCTCTCTCTCTCTCTCTCTCTCTCTCTCTCTCTCTCTCTCTCGGATTTTCTCACCATGCTGAATCATCCATGGCCCCAATCTCTCTCTCGGGTTTTCTACTTCTCTTCCCGTAATCGAACAATACATATACAAAATTGAGGGATTGTGTGTTAAAGCAAAACAAATTGAATAAAGAATAGCATTACCTTGGTTCAAAAAGGTGGATGCCTGGTGAAAATCGAAGATGGCTACAGTGGTGGAGCTGCTAGGTGATGAATTTGTCTCAGTGGTGTAGGAGATGACCTTACTGGTGGGACTCAGTGGCGATGTGGTAGAGCTGGTCGTGGTGGTTCGCTGGTGGGTCTGATGATGGTTATTTTTGTATGCTTCAGTCAATTATATGCGCCCATGTGTTAATTACATGTGTGTGTATGTGGCTGTGCATTAAGTCTACTATTTTGATGGTTCAATTTGGTTGGGGCTAATAGAAATTGTTGGTCTCGAGCTAATTTTTACAGGCGGTGATCAGGAGGTAAGGGGAACTTGGTTGTGGTGGTGGTCTATGATTGATTTTGTGGTGTATCTGTGTGTTTGTGGTGTATGCGTGCGACTGATTTTGTGAACGCTATATTTGATTGTGCAGGTGAAGTGAGTGTGGTGAAGGGAATCAAAGGTGTGACTATAATGAGGGGGTTGTAGATGGTGAGTGAAATGTGTGTGCCGAGGGAGAGGGAGTGAGCTGGTGAAATGTGTGCAAGTATTGTGAAGGAAAGAGGAAGAAGGAATTGGGGGATGAATGGAGGGATGTGTGCGTGCGTCTGCCATGTGAAACCAGTGCTTGTATGGTGGTGAATTGGTATTCGGGCAGTGTGTGTAATGTGTGTTTGTGCAGGTGATTGGCTTTCTGGCGTGTGTGTGTTGTTTGTGCAGGTGTGTTTGATTGTATAGGTGAAATGGAATTGTGGTGTGTGTGTTTGTGATTTGTGTATGTGAAACTGATGTTTTTTTGCTTGATTGTGACTCTGTGTGTATGTGTTATGTGTGAAGTGGTATGAGTGAAATAGTGACTGTAACGTGTGTTGGGTGTGATTGATGGCCGAGAAAGAGAGATGGAAGAATGGTCTGTGGTGTGTGAATTGTGTGTAAGCCGTGTGTTGTTTGTGCAGGTGAGAGTGAAAAACTGAGGTTGTGTTGTGTGGATGAAGGCAGAGAGAATGAATGCAAAAGTAAGTGTGTGTGTGTGTGTGTGTGTTTGGTTAGTGAAGCTGTGAGGGACAAGATGGAGAGGGAGTGAATGGGTGAGCTGAGTGTGTATGTTTGCAATTGTGTGTAAGTGTGATTGTGATTATGGTAATGTGTGAGTGACTTGGTGATCTGGTGAAGAAAAAAGGGAAGCTAAGAGTGAGAGTTGAATGAAGATGGTGAGGCAGTGTGCTGATGTGCTTGTGAGTTGTGTGGTTTCTGTGAATGAAGGCAGAGATGGAGAGAGTTTGTATGTGCACGTGAAGTGAGTTGTGTGTGTCTGAGGGAAAAACCATGAACAAAAATCCTAGAAAATCTGATAAAGGAATGCAAGTGGTGAGGGGAGTGATGTGATTAGGCATAGGGTGATTATGATGATGGGAGTAGGGTGAAGTTGGTGGTATGAAGTGACTGAAAAATGATAGTGTTTTGGGGCTGAATAAGGCTGTTTAGCAACCATTGCAGCTGCTGCTGTTTAGTTTTTTTTTTTTTTGTAAGGAAAATAAAGAAAAAGAAATGAAATAAAATAAAAGACCCTTGGAGTCCCTAAAATTAATAAGAAAATACTAAAATCTAGCATTATAGGAATAAATAAATTAAATTCACCGTAAAGTTCAAGATTAATATAACATTGAAAAACATGTCATTAATAGATAAAAAGATAAAAACATGAAATAAATACCAAATGATCTCTAAAAATCATAAAATTGTTACATAAAATTTATAAGTATACAGAATGCACATATAAAAATTTTCACACAAAATTCTAATAAAAATAAAAATAAAAAATTGCATCGAAAAATGCGCTTTTAACGTAAAAATATCAAAATTCTAAATAATTATTAAATGACTCCGAAAACTCTTTAAAGATTAGAGAAATGATAAAAAAATTATAAAATATGAATTTAGAAATGAAAATAAAATAAAAGGTATGTACAAGCTAAAATTACCATTTTGCCCCTCATGCAACTAATTAGTCATAATTTGTGTAAAAATTGCAATTGGCCTTCCAAAAACAAAAAGTGCTCCAAAATGTTAAAAAATTTAAACGGTGTGTCAAAATTTGGTGTCTATAGCTTGCCCCTCTTTGTCGAAAGCTCGTAAAGGTTCTAGACAAAGACATAGACGAAACTAAATTTTGACTCACCTACACATGAAACACAAAAACAACGACCCCCGTAAAAATGAATGTATGAAATGCAAATAGGAATGTTGGAACAAATGCAAATACGAAATAAAAACATTTAAACGGATATCAAGAGAATGTAATGAAATGTAAACAAACATCAGTTGAATATGTAAAAAAAATGTGACCGACTCTCTAAGAGCTACCTATGTATCTCGGTGAAAAGAATTAGGTCAAAACGTAGTTCAAAATGACAAAAATGAAAATATGAAATATATAAGTAAACATTGGAAGAACAACCATATAAAGATGATCGTGGCAACAACTAATGTTTTAAAAATGAAGCACACTTTTTTTCTTTTTCTTTTCTTCTTCTTTTTTATCTTTTTTAAAAAAAGGAATAAATAGAAAAGTAAATAGATATATAAGATGACTAAGGCCTAAGATGACAAATAAAGATCATAAATGTTGAATTGAAACTAAACATGCATCTGGAATGAACTATCCAGTAATGTTACGCATAGGATTACCATGAATTGAGAAAATCATGATGTCAAATGCATGAATCAGAACTATTTGAAACAAATTATTCAAATTGTGGACAAATGCTGGATTAATGCACATTTGGAAAACAAAACATGATAACAAAGTCTAAACCGGTAAACAAAACAGATGCCAGACTAAAATGAAAGGAAAGCGAGTCTAGATTGTTGGGCAAAATAAATGCGATAATCCTGGGCAACCAGACTAAAATAAACAGGAAACGAGTCCAGGCTATTGGACAAAATAAATTCATAAAGTAAAGGTAAAAAGCGTGCCCAGGCTACTGGACAAAATAAATGCGATGATCTTGGGCTGCCAGGATAAAATAAAATGCAGAGTCTGGGCTGCCAGACAAAAATAAATAGGAAGCGAGTCCAGGTTGCTAGATAAAATAAATTCATAAAGTAAAATGCAGAGTCTGGGTTGCCAGACTAAAATGGACAGAAAGCAAGTCCAGGCTGCTGGACAAAATAAAGGCAAGAATCTGGGGCTGCCAGGATAAAATAGACAGAAAGCAGGTCCAGGCTGCTAGACAAAATTCATAAATTAAATGCAGAGTCTGGGCTGCCATATTAAAATGGATAGAAAGCAAGTCCAGGTTGCTGGACAAAATAAGTTCATAAAGTTAAGGTAGAAAGTGTGCCCGGGCTACTGAGCAAAACAAATGCAATGATCCTGGGCTGCCAGGATAAAATAAAATGCAGAGTCTGGGCTGCCAAACTAAAATAAACAAAAAGCGGGTCCAAGCAGTTGGACAAAATAAATTCATAAATTAAAATGCAAAAAGCGAGTACAGACTACTAGACAAAATAAATGCATAAACTAAAATGGAAAAAGCAATTTTAAGATAGAGGAAGATTTAAATGTGAATGTCAATCATAGCATCCCAATTCACTAAAAACTTATTTTTTTTCGTATCAAACTCATTTGAAACCACATTTTCCACACTTGGGTAAAACACAAAAATCTATTTGTAATCAATCTCTTTAACGAAAGAAAAATTTGCCTCAGTATAAATCAAACGAAATCATTTTGAAACCCATTCCCAGTATGAATCGATTTTTCACAATATTTCGCCTTAAGCATGTGACACCCAAGAAATTCATATGAAACTATTTTATTCATGTATGTTTATATGTAGCTCAAGATAATAATGGTAATGGTAGAAAAAAAAAAACCCTAAAACGTACTTAAAAGAAAATTTTTTCATTTGAAATCTAGCATTAACTCTTGATTTATTAGTTGGAGGATTTCTTAAGTTAATTAGGTTAATTAACTAAGTTTCTTTCCTCATGGAGTAGAAAACCTAAGAATTAAATTTGGATTAAATTCATTAGATCATTAGGTTTTCATAGTGTTTCATTTTAACTAGTTTATATTACTATTTCTAGTTTTTCTACTTAAACTTTAGCTCATTTTTTCTCAAAAATTTCACTTCTTCACTTGTTTTATTTTCTCTTCTTGGCAGAATTTTTATTTCTCTCTTTTCTTCTTCCTTGGCCGAAAATTCTTCTTTCTTTTCTTTTTTTTTTCCTTTGGCCGAATTTTTCTCTCCTTTCTTTCCCTCATGGCCGGATGTTCCTCTCTTATTTCCTCTCTTTTGCTTTAATATTTAGGTCATAATATTATTCATTACTAGGTGGAAGAGATCTTTCTTGTGTCACCAATTAAATTAAAACAAGTTTACCACTAATGCCTACAAAGCCTAAAGCCTAACTTGCTTCTTGTAATATTTCTATTGGGCAATTGGACGGGCGTCAACCGCACAAAAATTAATATTAAAAACCTACTCACTAAAAGATAATTTTGAGTATATTGATGAGTAGGATCGTCTCCTCAGGGATTGGTCGATTTATCTATTCCTATGTCACCAAAGTAAGGGGGGATTGAAATAATTAAAAATAACTAATCAAAAGAAAATAAACGAAATTGCAGAAAGTAAATTAAAAGAAATCAAGTGAGAAAGCTCTAGCCAAAGGAATAATATTAGAATTGGTTTATTCGACTGATCATTGATGCAATGATGAATTCTAACAATTATTGATAAATTGGTTATAGCTGTTGATACAATCTAACAGCCAACTCTTCCTTACTGTTTCGGTAATTAAGGTACAACCGTTAATTACTTCCCTAATTGAGAGACAACCTAGGTACAACCATAGAATTTAATCTCACAATTGCAATACGAATTAGAAAAGCCCAATTCTAATCAACAAACACCTACAAGGGTTCATTTAAATTAGATTGTATATCCCTCAAATTAGTTGTCACAAGTATCAAACCAGTTAAACAATCACAGATTTAACTATTTTGAATGACAGAGAACTATATGATAGAACTAAATATTCGGCCGTTAATATTTAATTCAACACAATAATCCTAAGCGCTAAAACCAAAAGATATACAAATACCAATAATCGAAAGAAACAATAAAGATAAATTAGATCTCACAGTTTGTAGAACCAATCCTTCAATATTCCTTTAACTAGAAAAGTGCTTTAGTTTCTTCTCATGGAGAAGAAACTAAACAGAGAAAAATAAAACGAGTAGAAAGAAAGAAATAAGTTGCTCCTCTCCAAGAGGAGAGAACGAGAGAGATCGATTAGACTAGATTGAGAGGTCGTTCCTCTCTTTATTCTCACAAATTCCTACTTTTTCTATCCTAATTAGAATCCTATCACAAAAGGAAGTGTTTCCTTTTAGATAGATGTCTAATTAACTAATATTATTTTCCTATAAAGCTAATTGATTCTAATTGACAAAAGATAACAATTGATTCCTATAAATCTGTTGATCTTCCAAAATCTCGCACAAAAGATGTAGCTTGAGTCAAAATAGGAAGTTTATGCTTTTAATCCCGCTGCTTAGTTTCTCAGCTACAGCGCGCCCACGCCTTACGAAGAAAACTCTTCTGGAATTTGCCTTTTCTGCTCCAAATTGCACCAAATACACCAAAACACCTATAAACGACACAAAATATAAAACTAAGTAAAATCAACTCATAAAAGAAATAAAACACTAAAACATAATGGGAAAATACACAATTAACATTGACTAAATACGCCCTATCAGCAATCTTTCTCCCAACTTTTCCATTATTTCTTCTCTATTTTCCTAGACTATTTCCTTCTCTTTTCATTCTACTTGGCCGGCCTTGCTCTCTCTCCTTTTCTCTCATATTTCTCTCAACTTCTTGGAGCATTTCCTTCAAACTGTGGGCAAATTTTACCATAGGAAGTGGGTTTCCCTACCTTCTAAGCAAAGTTTTAGGCTTGTTTAAGGTATGTACTACAAGCTTTAACCATTAATTTCAAGTTTAATTAGTATTTTGCACTAGTTTAATCTTGAATTCTTATGATTTTTAACTTGAAGATTCATGCCTAAAGTGAAGTATGACTTGTTAGAAATAATGTTTCTTGGGTAGATTGGGTAGTAGATAGCATACAAACCTTGAAATTTCATGAGCTACATGTTTAATGGTTAAAGGTTCTTGAAGCTAAATCCTTGAATTTTGGTGGAAATTTGATTGAATTTGAGCTTGGATTGAACTTGGAAGTTGTAGAACTTATTGAATTGTGGATTTGATGATTGAAATCTTGGTGAAAAACCAAGTTGGAAGGGCCGAATTTAAGGGGAAATAATGCCAAAATTTTGTTAGAAAACCCTAAAATAAAAACCCTAGAATGTAAACCCTAAACCCTAAACCCTAAACCCTAAACCCTAAAACAAAAACCTTAGAAAAAAAAAGGGGAAATATTTCTTGATTTTTCTTACTAAGCTAATTAAAGTTTAAATCTAGTTTTCATTAGATTATTTTTTTATTTCAGGACCTGAAAGTGAGACCCGACCTTTTTACGAAATATTTTCGTAGACATTTCAGGTGAGTGTCTTTATGTGTGCATGATGCATGTAACGTGATATTTCATTTGTAAATATTATGCTTTGATTGCAAATAGTATGAGATAAAAAAAAATGTGCTACTTGAGGAAAGATGTGTACTTTATCGCATCTATTCCACAACGTGCTACTTGTTTTCATGATTAAATGTGTTACTTGTGTTTGAGGCTTCCGTGACTAATTTCACCGTTAGTTCACGGATAGTCAACTTGAACGGGCGTGGGAGGATATAAGGTGCTGGGTGTTTTAGGGCGTGATGTTCATTCCCTCATGAGTTGTTAATCCTCTAAGAGGCCAACTCCGGGTTGAACTTTCTTGTGTGTTGGCCCTCCAAGGTCGAGGTTACTCCCTGGATGTGGTAGCATGTTAGGAGGTTATAAGGTGTGGTGGTTAGGGTCTTGCTTGATAATACCGGTATGACTTTGGCACGGACCTGAGCTATTATCTCGGTCCCAATGCCTTGTTTATATAATCGGTACTTGTTTCTCCTGCGGTCGAGCTTGCTCCCGGGGTGGAACCCTGTATCCGCTATTGACTAATTGTTTAATTATTTGTTCATGTGCTGATTAAATATCTTGTTAGATTATTTTATTTTCTAAAATAGTAGATTTTTCTGACTGCCTGCATGATTTGAACACTCACTGGGCTATTATAACTCATTCCTTCATTTTTTTTCTTTACTCAGGTATTTCTCACTCTTAAAGCTGGGAATGGCGAATTTAGTTATAGTAGACTTTCGTTTTGTATTTTGGTCAACCTAGTTGATTGGTTACCATTGTAAATAATATGTATATTTTGGACATGGAAACTTGTAGTACATGGTCTGTACCTTTTAGTGACTTTTGTATCTTAAGTTGAACTAAAGTGAATGTAATCTATTTTGGGTTAACTATACGTGTATGTGCTGAGTGCGTGTTTGAGTGAGTCCTGGCGAGAGCTAGGCAGGCAGTCCGCTAAGCCCTTTGGTGCGCCTCTAGGTAAGGTGGGGCTGTCACAAAGCATAAAACATCAAGATCAATATTAAAATCAAATTTTCTCAAAAATTTGCCCCAGTGTTAGCTCTTGAATCAATTTGAAATCACCTCTCTTTTTTTTTTAACTAATTTTCTCTCCTTTTTTTTATTGAAAAAAGAAAGCAAGAGGCTTTTTTTTTTTTTTTTGAAAGAAGAAAGCAAAAGGCAATTTTTTTTTTTTTGGCGATAGAACTCTAAGACGACAAAAATTTGAAAAAATTGAGTAATAAAATGAATTGCTATATGATAAAAAGTTTGGGGAAAAATTTTATGTCAACTTCCTCTTGATTAACCAATCTTCCTAAAAAATTCTTGCAACAAATGAGGATGCTGGTGCATGCCATTAAAAGTGTTAAAGCAAATACGACATCCAAATTAATTTGAAACCAATCATTTTCATTTCATTTTTTTTTAACAAATTTGCCCCAGTATGTCAAATCAATTTAAAATCAATCGAATCAAGACTTGGACTAGTATAAACCCTTGAAAAATCAATTTGAAATTTATTTTTTCCCAAAAAATTTTGCCCCAATATGCAGTACCAAATCAATTTGAAATCAACCTAATTAAGATTTGGACTAGTATAAACTATAGAAAAATCAATTTGAAATTCATTTTTTCAAAAAATTTGCCCCAGCATAAACATTATCAACTAAACATTTAGCCTCAGTTCTCAACCTTTGCTGAGGCACGAAATAATGACAATGTCATTCCACCCGCAAAAAGAAAACAACTATTGATAAAAACAATGCCACCATTGTGCGGTCCTTTGATTCTATCAATTCATATAAATATGAAATTGCTCCTCTGAATCGTTGCTATAGCTTCTCACTATCCATTGATCCAGCTTCTAGATTTCATGGAATTTGATTCATAATTTAGGCCATACCCTTCTAAAAGTCCTTCCGCATATTCTGTACATTTTCACTTTCCTGTATACTTATGATTGTCTTTGCTTTTGTTCCAAATTCAATGAAAACAACAATGATCATTTTGAAAACAACTTGTTAAAAAGAAAATTTTACATGTACTAACTTCAAAACTTTCTATATAATGAATGCCATTTTAAGAAAATACATGAAAATTTAATTTAGAAATCAACAAGTAACCCTTTACCATCAAACAAAATACACATTTTTTTTTATAACCATTTTGAAGTGAGAGCACTGAAAAATCTACCTTTTGATCCTTTGGATGCCATTTATCTTGAATTCTGATATTGAAACAGAATAATCAGTATGGAAGAGAAATCTCAAGTAACTATGGTCGCTAGCTTCCCAAAAGAATTCAAATCCAATGCCGATATACATTACTTTTTCACTTGTGAGCTTTTAACTGCAATTCCCAACCACAGTGCCTTTTCAGGTTTTCACTGTAGTTTCCCCCACCCCTCTCTTTTTCTCTTTGTTTTTCTTTCTTCTATTTTTTCTTCTTTTTTTTGTTTTTTTTTTTTTTGTTTTTTTTTGGGCACCCTTTTGGGTTTTCGCCATTATAGAGAAAGATAACAGCAAAACAACATTCAAGTCTTGAATAGTCATCCTTTTTCATTAAAACAGACTAGTATTTAAAAACATTTGGCATCAATAGGGCAATCTTCCCTTGATGATTTGGGAAAGACTTGTTAACATCATATGCCCTTTGATTTGCAAATTTTCATTCCAAAAATCATTGCAAAATGAAGACGAAGGTCAGTAACATTCTCGGCTCTTGAAATGGGGTTAGGTGATGTGCTAAAAATGTTGAAATTGTAAGGCAGAATTCATTAAAGGTTTTAACAATATGAGGTCGCATTTGCAGAAAATTTGCCCAAGTATTGACAGTTTTCACCTTTTTGTTTCTTTTCTTTTCTTCTCTTTCCTTTTTTTTTTTTTTTTGGAAACATAAGTCAAAGTAAAATTTGCCCCAGTGTGGGATGAAACTACCACAAAATTGCCACAATGTGGGGGTGCGACCTTCAAATAGGTTGTCACATGAAAATAACATATTCTGAAGGCTCAAACGAGAAAACTAAGGGAATAAATGTTTGAGCAAAAAGGAAGAAGGCCTGCCTTTGATTCGTCTCTTTTTGCAACAATTTTTGAAAGAAAATTTACTATATCAAATAAAAATCTCCTTTGTGGTGTCTGAATGAATGCTCGAGGGAAATATCTGACCATCTACTTCTGCTTGAACACGGTCTCCCTTGGGTAATGCTTCTTCTCTTTTCTCTTTGATGAGAGCAATCATGCACTAATTGATCCAAACTCTGTTCAGATGTCATTAATCTACAAAAAATCACAAAACTTGTGTGTCAATTTGTTCAAAATTATTTCTATCTCAAAATTCTAAATTTTGAATCAATAAATATACCAGAATGCATTATTTTGACAGTTGTCAATTCCCTGACACTTGAATCATTGTGTGTTTTCAAACACTCTGAAAAATGCAAGATCAACCAGTGATTCAATCATTGAAATCACGACTGTGTATTCTAAATTGTATTTCTCAAGACCAAGTAAACAATCATTATGCAATTTATTATCTTGTTCTTTAATACTCATAATATCAAGCAAAGGAGAAAGAATTATATCACAATTAAGCTAGTTCAACTTAATTTCTTTGCCTTAACTTTCACAAGTAAATGAATCATATGATCTATCAAAGAGCTTCACATGTCTATGATCAATTTAGTTTTTCACTTGAGGGAATTTTGTTTTATTGAACTAATCAAACAAGACACGAGAGTGTCTTTTGACGCGAAGACCGACATTGGCTATGAAGGTTCTCGGTTACTCAACACCTCAATATTTAAGCAAATAGCAAAAATCTTATTTGAGAAGTAAAATTTCCTTTTTACACAAGAATTGACATTGGTTGGATGAAGATCCTTGGTTACTTAATAATTTACTTACTCAAATTTGTGATGCATTACTCATAGTTCAAGTATCGTTTGACACGAAAGTCGACATTTTTGGATGAGGACCCCTGGTTACTAAGCATAAGAACCAGTTGAGTAGGCAAAAACCACATCATTCTTTTTCTTTCTTCTTTTTTCCCTTCTTTTTTCTTTTTTTTTTGAGCAAAAAAATCCTTCATAATAGATGTTACATCACAGATTACATGATTGCATTGATTAACCATAATCAACATTTAACATGTGAAACTAAGTAAAGAAGAGAAATTTTCATCAAATATACTAAACATAGACATAATTTCAACCACTTTACAAGATATATTTTCTATAAGAACAAAATCCCAAAATACATAATAATCATTTCTTAGTGCCCGAAGAAAACATTTGTCGAAGTACATAAAGTAATTTCAACCAGTAGGGAAATTAGACAAAAATCATGATTGCTAGCAACAACTCATAAGCATATGATATCATTTTATCTTTCCACATTTATTCTATACAATGTATTCCACAGATAAAGATTAAGAAGATGAAACAATAAAACTCCCCTTCTAAACTGGTTGAAGTCGTATCCTTTGCATGTTTATTTCTTTTGTTGTACTTGAATCTTCCAAAAGAACATCCAAACTTTCTTGACAATTCATTACGGTCCTCTTTCTTAATAACTCGAATGCCCACAAGTGAGGATCTGAGCTGTAGATCTACCACTCTCTATCTTAGTGCCAATTCAACAACTTCTGGTCCTTTTCAGTTAAACTCGGGTTTCCTCTATATTACTCAGAATCCTTAACACGGCATCCACATTTCTTTTGGTATCACTCTAGTTCTCCTTAATAGTTTGCATTATTTCGAAATCAGAGAGATACCAGAGTGGCAAATCATCAGCTTCAAGTAAGACGACATCCAAAGATCATAGACATTTATTTTTTCCACTAAAACATACAAAAACATACAAGAAGATGCTTTTCTTTTCATTCAATTTGAACTTGCATTGACTCATCAAAAGAGAAAAGTTTACAATTACACAAACTTAGCATTAGGTTTTGAGAGAGAAAAAAATGTGATTTATTTCGAGACCTCATCAAAGAATTATTTGCTCGACCCAACAAAAGATTTAAAGAAAGTTTTTCAAAAGCTAAATGCAACACGTGAATGGAAAACCAAATGCTGCAAACAAATTTGAGAAAGGAGCTTGTTTAACACTTTATCTGAGAAAGAATTTTGAACACAAGGCAATCTTAAATTTACAGAAATAACACAGTTATTAGCATCCAAATTATCCTATTTTTATTACATCTAAAATGAACAACTGTTTAACTATGAAATACAACTTCATTTATGAAACTGCTTGTCCTAGTCAAACTCTCTACCTAGACCCTAGGCACTATCAATTTAAAATTGGTTTTCCCCCGGTCCTTTGGATAATTCGAAAAATGCACTTGCGTCTTTATGGCATTGTAAATGTCCAGAATGTGATGCTTCGTTGAAATAAAACTATTACTTAAAATGTTTGAATCAAATATGTATCCAATGTCTTTCCCAATTTGCTACCTCGCATGGAGGAGTTGCAAGAATAATAAAAAAAATCAAAGTCAGTATAAGTGAAAACTAAAATGGATGAATGTCCTAAGGAAGCCCTTATTGCGCCAAGGGTAGGCTTAGCATGAAATATAATCCTTTAGGGTGAGACCTCCCCTTTTAAATGAAGATGTGCCAGATTTGTCGAGAAGAAAATGCCTCTATTTTGCTCGTACTACCTTACCTATGGTCTCACCTGCCAGGATAGTATTGAAAACATAAACGTGCATGTCTTTTAAGGTTATGTACCCAAGACAAAAAGATGGCTTTCTTATCATGAGATTCCTGAAGAGGCGTTCCCTCTAAGGTTTGTGCATGATGCCAATTTATTAAAGCAAGTTAAATAAATGTAAAAAAAAAAATGTCCTAAAGACTTTATTCTAATAATGATGTATAATTTATCCAAGAAAGATGGCAAATGAATTGTACCAATAATTATTGACTTCAAATTTGTTTGATTAAAAAATTGAGCCTTCATGAGATTGTTGGACACAACATTGAAAGAAAACCAAAAAAATCATGACCTTATTGAGGAATCTATAAGTAAAAAATGTCAGTTTATTAAAGTATGATGAAATACGTTTTGAAATCACTTTTTTTTTTTGGGCATAATTTGGGATGGGAGGGTAGGAGAATACGGCAAAAATGATGCATTAATTTCTTTAAAAAATGAAAAATGCAAACTGTGTAAAAGTTTGACCACTTGGGTACATTTATTGGCTCTAAAAAAATTTGATTCGGATAAAACTAACAAGTACAACAAGGATGAGTAAATTTTGAAAAAAATTTTAAATTACACCTCTTATTTAAAAATATACAAGTCAAAAATCAGATTTTCGGACACATTTTTTAAACCTTCAACAATTGAATCCTCGTACTTTTCTAAAATTTTATGAAAATCTCATCTTTTTCTTTCTCGAAGAAATTAATTATGAAACAAAATTTAAACGTGCCGAAAGAGGGTTGGCTTCCTACGAGAGCACTATGTTAGGACTTTTTACTTTATGGTTGTGCATGCAATCAAAGAATAAGAGAAAGCGTGCTATTTTATTCGACAAATATCACATAACACATTGATAAAGCAAATAGCAGTAAACAGTACAATAGAAAAATAAAGGGGGGATGGATTCCCACCTCATATGCCTAATGTACTTGATAGGGTAACGCTGATTCTATCCTAAGTTTATTTTACATGGATGCATGAGGTTGGGCTTACTAATGCATCTAGACTCGATAAGGCTTCGATTCCCGAACCTTTAGACTAAGGGATCCAAAAAGTAACAAGTCCGTCAATTCTAAGGATCCCAGGTTAGTGGTTCGAGTGATCCTCTGGGCACTGCTATGCGCACGTTAGGCCACGGCCACATGTCCAAGTGGATCGATTTTTAAAGCCCAAATCTCTAGACTTGTGAACTAAGCCGAGAGTTTGGATGATCTCCTAGACAATGTTACATGCACGTCGTGCCACGGTCACATGCTCAAGTGGATCAAACTTGCAATACAACTTAAGGCTCCTGAACCTTCAGACTTACGGACCCAAAAGTAACAAATTCGTCAAGTCTAAGGATCCCAAGTCGGTAGTTCAAGTGATCCCCTAGGCACCGCTACATGCACGAATGCGATGGCCGTATGTCTAGACAAATCGGTCCTAGTCCTAAAGGGGTGGATAGCAACCATTAAAAAGAGAAAAAGGATAAAAATATATTGCATGCACGTATGAAGTGCTCCATATGAGAGGAGGAAATAGTAATCCTAATATGCAAAAGGCTCAAGGGTGACTGACTCCCCAAATGCAAGCACGATACGAACATACATCATAAATAAATAAACCATCAATCACATAGAAGCGAGAGACGATAAGGTGTATGTGAAATACAAAGTACAATCCTAAAAAAGAAAAATGCAATCCTAAACATCAAAATGCAATAAAATGAAAGGGTTAGAAAAGGAAAAAGTGACTAAACTTGGTACTCGGACTCATTTGTGATCCGCAGTGGAGTTGCTAGTCGTTGCGCCCATTTTTCAAAAGACAAAAAAAGGTTATGATTTTAGTGTGGAAAAGAGAGTAGATTTTGTAAAAAATGATTTTTATTTTTAAACAAAACAAAAGAAAACAGGCCTAAAATGTGACTTTGAAAATGCGACGGTTTTGAGCTCGAAAATAGAGTCTAAAAAAGGTTTTTATTAAAAAAAAAGGAATCACCACTTGGTATTGAGTTTTGGTGTACCAAGTCACCAAAATATTTTATTATAAAAGGTAAGAAAATCAAGAAGGGTTTCTCTAGGAATTTTTTTTAAATGTAATAAAAATAAGAAAAAAACCCCTTTTTAGACAACTCAAGGTCTTTGAAAACGAGAGAAATAAGCTCGAGAGTCACAGTTGAAGAAAGGGAAGACAAAGGCTCGTGCCTAAGGCACCCTTTCAACCTAGCCAAAACTAGTCGCAAGGTTTAGTTGAAATCTTCCTAATGTAACCCTAAATTTTATCACATTTGGATGTAACTATATGGATATAAATCTAGATCTAAAAGAAATACCGATAGCGACAAAATGTCCCTTCAAAGTTAAATGAGAATTATCGCATTAATTGCGAAACCCCAAAATGAAGTCCCAAAGGGGTCACGAGTTATGCACAAATGATATGCAGAAATGGAAAACAAAATATAGATATAGATATAAGTGACCAAGAAAAAAGAATGCAACATAATGGGTACAGGAGACTAATAAACTCGTGACTAACTGTTCCTATTCACAGAGGGGAGAACGGCCTGTTGATCTATCGCTTCCCACGTAGGTGGATGACTGTTTCTGGTCAAAATCGCACAAACATCCTAAGATTCTATATGAAATACAGTCTAAATGTCATACACTAAATATATGTTAAAAATAGATAATAAGAATAATAATACATAAAACATCATGCAAAATGAAAAAGGCATTAAAAAAAGAAAAAAAAAGTGTGTGAAATGATATGAAATGCACACAAGGAGTGATCTAACACTAAAATGACCTAAGAGTCTAGCGTTAGACTAGCCAATTTTCTAGAAATTTCCCGTTAGCATTGGACTAGCGAAGGAACCGGGTTTAATCACAACTAGCGTTGGATTAGTGTGGTGACGATACATATATATCATAATACAACAAGTACATAAATAAATAAATAAAAACATAAATTAAAGCAATAATCACATAGAAGCACATAGTACATATAAGCATATATTCTAGAAGTAAAAACCTAAGGAAGCGAGAAAACATGTAAGCACATAATCATGCAAAAGACACATATCACACCAAAACCTACTATTAAAAGGGGAGCCTAATTACATCTCTAAACGGGGAAGAAACGTAAGAAAATGACTATCTAACCTATCTATTACATTTTCTATCTAAACTACAAGAATTTGTTAAATAAAACTATAAACTATCCATTACATTAACTATCTAAATACAAATTTTGTTAAATAAAATATTAGCTATCTATTACATTCTTTGAATAATAAAATTAAATTCAATAAATAATCATAACATGAATAAATGCTCACATATAATAAAATAATAAACACTAAAAGATACATAAAAAAAACACATATAAAAAAAAGCACGTAGGAGCACATAAAGAGAAATTAAAAGGGTAACAGAGGTACTTCTCATCCAAAGGCTTGGTATCAATACTAACAAAATGAATAAACACGTCAAGGTACCAATAATTTGGATAAACAAATCGTAAAATGAATAATGCAATATTAATCACTATAATCAAGGGATAAAATGCAAGGGAATTATAATAACAACAACAAACAAAAATTAAAAGCACCAACTAAGCATTAAAAAATATATATATTTAATTTAAATAAAGAAAATACAATAATATGTAATTAAACTTTAACACATAAATAAAAGCACCAAAATAATATAAAGAGGTACAAAGAAACTAATTTAAGCATTAATTAAATAAAAATCAAATTTGGGCATCGATTAAAAAATGTAAAAACACAAAAAGGCATAATTGAAAGTTTTAAGGACTTAATTTAAATTTTAAAGGAATAAGAATAAAAATAAAAAGCTTTTGGGTAAAAAAATGAAAATTTTTAATAACATTCTAGAGAAAAAATGTAATTTACAGCAAACTAAAGGGTAAGATTCCAATTTTAACAATACTTAGGGTAATAATATAATTTACAACAAATTTAAATGCTAGAATATAATTTCTAATAAAACATAAAGGCAAAAATTTAATTTCCAGCAAGTTTAAAACCAAATATGTAAATTACATCAAGCCAATGGGATAATACATAATTTCCAGTAACATTTAAAGGCAAAAATGCAATTTCAGCAAGCTTGGTGGGGCAAAAATCAAATTTCCAGCAAGATTTAGACGGTAAAAATGTTATTTCATCAAGCTTAAGAATGAAAACTAAATTACAGCAATTATGGGGAGCCAAAAATGAAAATTCCAGAAACTATTTGGGCAAAAAATATAATTTTCAGCAAATGTGAGGGACCAACTTGTAATTTTAGGCAAGCTAAGGGGGCAAAAATATAATTTCTAACAACTTTAATACCAAGTTGCAATCATTCTAAACATAATTGAAAAGAAGTTAAAATCTAAAGGCCATTCTACAAATACTAAGGACATGACAGTAGTAATTAAAAATGTTTAGGGCATAATTAATAATACAATCAAATCCTAGGGGGTAAGATGTAACATCTATTCGGATAAAAAGAAACTAACCTTTTGACAATTCTTTTTTTTTAACTTTAACTAATTAAACAAACAAAAACCCAAAAAAAAAAAAAAAAAATACACCCCCAAACCGGTTCTTTCTTTTTTTTTTTTTAACAATTCTCAAATTTCTATCTTCTTTCCCCTTTCTTTCTTCTCCTTATTTCTTTCTTTCTCCTTTCTTTTCTCTTTCTTTTTCTTTTCTCTCTTCGCAGGCTCTCTCTTCTTCTCTGCTCTTGCTGTCCGGCCCTCTCTCTCTCTCTCTCAAATTTTCTCACCATGCCGAATCATCCATGGCCCCAATCTCTCTCTCAATTTTTCTGCTTCCCTTCCCCTAATCGAACAATACATATACAAAATTAAGGGAATGTGTATCAAAGCAAAACAAATTGAATAAAGAATTAAGCATTACCTTGGTTCAAAAAGGTGGATGTCTGGTGAAAATCGAAGATGGCTACAGTGGTGGATCTGTTAGGTGATGAATTTGTCTCAGTGGTGTAGGAGATGACCTTACTGGTGGGACTCAGCGACGGTGTGGAGGAGCTAGTCGTGGTGGTTCGTTGGTGGGTCTGATGATGGTTATTTTTGTATGGCTTGAGTCAATTATGTGTTTGCGTGTGTTAATTGCATGTGTGTGTGTGTGGCTGTGCGTTGAGTCTACTATTTTGACGGTTCAATTTGGTTGGGGCTTATGGAAATTGCTGGTCTCAAGCTGGTTTTTGCAGGCAGTGGTGAGGAGGTAAGGGGAGCTTGGTTGTGGTGGTGGTCTATGACTGATTTTGTGATGTATCTGTGTGTTTGTGGTGTATGCGTGCGACTGGTTTTGTGAACGATGTATTTGATTGTGTAGGTGAAGTGAGTGTGATGAAAGGAATCAGAGGTGTGACTGTAATGATGGGGTTGTAAATCGTGAGTGAAATGTGTGTGCCAAGGGAGAGGGAGTGAGTTGGTGAAATGTGCGCAGGTGTTATGAAGGAAAGAGGAAGAAGGAATTGAGGGATGAATGGTAGGATGTGTATATGCGTCTGCCATGTGAAACCAGTGCTTGTGTGGTGGTGAAGTAGTGATTTGGGCAGTGTGTGTAATGTGTGTTTGTGTAGGTGATTGGCTTTCTGGTGTGTGTGTGTTGTTTGTGCAGGTGTGTTTGATTGTACAGGTGAACTGGAATTGTGGTGTGTTTGTGATTTGTGTATGTGAAACTAATGTTTTTGTGCGTGATTGTGACTCTGTGTGTGTTATGTGTAAAGTGGTGTAGTGAAATGGTGACTGTAATGTGTATTGTGTGTGATTGAAGGCCGAGAAAGAGAGATGGAAGAATGGTTTGTGGTGTGTGAATTGTGTGTGAGAGTGTGTGTGAGCCGTGTGTTGTTTGTGCAGGTGAGAGTGAAAAAATGAGGTTGTGTTGTGTTAAGGAAGGCAGAGAGAATGAATGCAAAAGTAAGTGTGTGTGTGTGTGTATGTGGTCAGTGAAGCTATGAGGGATGAGAGGGAGAGGGAGTGAATGGGTGAGTTGAGTGCGCATGTCTGCATTGTGTGTAAAACGTGTGTGATTGTGACTATGGTAGTGTGTGAGTGTGGTAATGTCTGAGTGACTTGGTGATCTGGTGAAGAAAAAAGGGAAGCTGAGAGTGACAATTGAATAAAGATGGTGAGGCAGTCTGCTGATGTGCTTGTGTTGGTGATTGTAAGTTGTGTGGTTTCTGTGAATGAAGGCAGAGATGGAGAGACTTTGTGTGTGCATGTGAAGTGAGT